>JANJGN010000637.1:0-346218 GCA_026770705.1 Isurus oxyrinchus
CCCAGGGTTCCTGGCGGACGCGACAGGAAGTTACAGCTCCTCCTTCATGACTGCAGGTGGCTTCATCCTGGTGGGATCCCTCGCCCTGCTCTTCCTTCCGGGTTTTCTCGTCCGCCCGGTGGTCCTCTCCGGGAAGCGGACTGGCGATCCAGCCGGCGCTGGGGCTGGCGGAGAGAGCACCCCCGTTCCGGCTGAGGTAACGGGCAGCTGCCGGCAGGAGTGACTGGGAGACGTGATTCCCCAAACAGAGCTGACTGACCGTGACCGGGGGGCAGAGGTCACGTGATTCCCTGGCAGACTGGCTCTGTCTCAGGTAGCGCTACAATGGGATCTCACCGCCCCTCCCTCTCGCAAAGGGAAGGGGACAAGTCAGTCAGGGAGTGATGGACCCAAGATTTGTAATCTAAATCATTACAGTGAGCACAGCTTCAGGTTTAGCTGAAATATCCCCTGGACAATGACTGGACCATTCAGCTAGGACCATAGTAAAAATCCATGGTGAGAAAAGGCCATTCGTCCCATCTATCCAGACCCCAGTCCTGGTCTATCACAGCCGTGTCTGTTACTTTCTCATGGACTCATTTCATTGCATTTCTATAGCACCATTCACGTCCCCAGCAGATCCCAACGCACTTCACAGCCGATACCTTTGAAGTGTTGTCACTGTTGCCACGTCGGAAGTGGGGCATCCAATTCCCGCACAGCAAGATCCCACAAACAGCAATGCGATCATGACCTGATAGCCCCGTTGCTGTCCTGTTGGTTGAAGGATGAATGCCCTTTCATTCTGTTAATCTCTGTCCACCTGCCATCAGTCTGGGGGGGTTATACAGGTCAGGAATGGCTGAACAGCCTGGGGCTCTCCCCTCTCGAAGGTGGGTAACCTGTTTATGGTGATCATTGGAAGATAACGAAGAAGTTTGAAGCGATGGATATAGACTTCCACTTGCAGATCAGACCAAAACCTGATCTCGTCGATATGAGGAAGTCACTAATAAATCCAATGGGGGGATTCAGTCTTTACCCAGAGGGTGGGGAGAATGTGGAACTCGCTCCCACAGAGAGCAGTTGAGTTGAATAGCGATACATGGATTTAAGGGGAGGCTCGGTCAGGAAAGGAACAGGGGTTTGTGCTGGCGGGGGGTGAGGTGAAGAGGGGGGTGGGAGGAGACTCGTGTGGGGCGTAAGCAGCAGCACATATTAGATGGGCTGAATGGCCTGTTTCTGTGCTGTGGGCTGACTCAATGTGATTGCTGTGCTTTTAATCTCACTCCTGCAATAAAACGTTAAACCATGGCCCCGTCTACCCTCTCAGGCGAAAGACCCCAAAACACGACGTGGGGAAAAGCAGACCTGTTCTGTCCACCCCCTCCCCCCCCCCCCCCCCCCCCCCCCCCCCCGGCCCCCGGTGTCCTAAGTCCAGAATTATCTCTCAGGCAACACCACTGAACACAGACAATCTGTTCATTCCTGTTATGCGCGGGACTCTGATTCACATAAAACGAGGAACCCAATACCAGTAGATGGAGCCTTGGAGCTGCACATATCACCCAACCACAAATAAAAGTATCAATACGAGCTGCAAGTTCACTGTTCCAGCCCAAGCTTAACTGCAGAAAACTTACTGCACCCTGAGTTTCCTCAAGCAAGGCGGGCGGGGGGGGGGGGGGTGGGGGGGCGGGGGGGGTGGGTGGGTGGGTGGGTAGGGTTCCCCGAATCTGAGCTCATTCTTGTTTTTCGAAACCGAGGGGCCCCTTATTCTCTCTCCTCCCCCCTCAAAGTCCCCATCATTGAATCGTAGAGTGACGCTGCACAGAAAGAGGCCTTTAGTGTGCTGGCCCTTTTGGGGTGACCTTCGACCCGGGTCCACTGATTAACGACCCCCTCTCCCTGTGGAAACAGTTCATCCCGAGTTTTTTTTTGGGAAAAATATACTTTATTCATAAAATATCTGGAAGAACATTCCAAACCATTTTAAAATCACCATCACAAAAGTACAATCAGGATTAACTTTTACAACATTATATCACAAGGTGCATCAATACAATCAATCAATATGACAACCATTTGCAGACATTCATTGTTAATCATACACCCTGAGGGGTTCTACACAGTTCCCAGTCCCTCGGTGCCCTATAGCAGAAAGGTCTTAGACAGCGACCCTTCCCCATTGGGCCTTTGCAGCGGCTGCCCCAAGCTTTAGTGCGTCCCTCAGCACGTAGTCCTGGACCTTGGAATGTGCCAGTCTGCAACACTCGGTCGGGGACAACTCTTTGCGCTGGAAGACCAACAAGTTTCGGGCAGACCAAAGAGCGTCTTTCACCGAGTTGATGATCCTCCAGCTGCAGCTGATGTTTGTCTCGGAGTGTGTCCCTGGGAACAGCCCGTAGAGCACGGAGTCCTGTGTCACAGAACTGCTCGGGATGAACCTCGACAGCAACCACTGCATCTCTCTCCAGACCTTCTTTACAAAGGCACAATCCACAAGGAGGTGAACAACGGTCTCGTCCCCACCACAGCCACCTCGAGGGCAACGTGCAGAGGGGGTGAGACTCCTGGTGTGTAAGAAGGATCTGACGGGGAGGGCCTTTCTCATCACCAGCCAAGCTACGTCTTGGTGCTTGTTGGAAAGTTCTGGCGATGAGGCCTTCTGCCAAATGACTCTGACAGTCTGCTCAGGGAACCATCCCACAGGATCCACCCTCTCCTTTTCCCTCAGGGCCTCTAAGACGTTACGTGCTGACCACTGCCTGATGGACTTGTGGTCAAAGGTGTTTCTCTGCATAAATTTTTCCACGAGGGACAGGTGGTGCAGCACGGTCCAACTACTTGGAGCGTTCCACGGCAGCGTGGCCAGACCCATCATTCACAACACCGGGGACAGATAGAACCTCAGCACGTAGTGACACTTGGTGTTTGTGTACCGAGGGTTTACGCACAGCTTGATGCAGCCACACACAAAGGTGGCCATCAGTATGAGGGCGATGTTGGGCACGTTTTTTCCCCCTTTATCTAGAGGCTTGTACATCGCGTCCCTGCGGACACGATCCATTTTCAACCCCCAGATAAAGCGTAAGATGGCTCGGGTGATCGCCATCGCACAGGAGTGTGGAATGGGCCAGACCTGTGCCACGTACAGCAACAGGGAGAGTGCCTCACACCTGATGACCAGGTTCTTACCCACAATGGAGAGGGAGCATTGCTCCCACATGCCCAGTTTCCTTTTCACCATAGACTCTTGCTCCTTCCAGTTTCTAAAGCATGCTCCGGTCCGTCCGAACCATATCCCCAGCACCTACAGGCCATCAGCCCTGACAGTGAAGGGGACAAAGGATCGGTCAGCCCAGTTCCCAAAGAACATGGCCTCGCTCTTTCCATGATTTACCTTGGCTCCCAAGGCCAGTTTGAACTGGTCGCAGATGTGGCTAAGTCTGGGCACCGACAGCGGATCCGAGCAAAAAACGGTGACATTGTCCATGTACAGAGAGGCTTTGACCTGAGTGCCTCCACTGCCTGGGATCGTCACTCCTCTTATGCCCGGATCCTTCCTGATGGACTCAGCAAAGGGTTCAATGCAACACACAGACAGGACAGGGGAGAGAGGGCAGCCCTGCCTGACTCCAGATTTAATTGGAAAGCTTTCTGATTCCCACCCATTGATTGAAAATGCGCTACTGATGTTAGTGTAGAGCAGTTGGATCCAATTGCGAATTCCCTCCCCATTTGAGAGAGCACATCCGCCATGTACAGTTCCTCCCGAGTTACTCCGTTGATGCCAACGCCTCCTCCGAGGTTTCTAGGCTCCAGCTGGATCAGGGATCAGGGAGGACAGGCCCCCACCCGATAGGCTGAGGGACATAAATCCTCGCTCCAGGATTGACAGCCCGAGTTGGAAACATTCCTGGAGATGTTGTGATAGGACACCCAGCCTCCAAACGCCGCCAATCACCACACGCCCTCTCCATGCCCTCACATTCTCATCATTTGTCACACAACATGCCTACAATCCCCTGCAGCAACCCACCTTCCAATCAGAAAGCACAGATTAGAACACAACACAACTTACGATTTCACTACAACCTTTCTCCAGGGCTGCTTGAAGCAGGTCCTGGAGACTAATGTCCAATTTCTGGAGATTCAGGGGTTCGACAACACAAATCCCCATCAGTAACACAGCCGGAGCCAGGAATGCAGCAGTGCCCCACATTACACAATAGAAAGCTGACAGCATTCAGTGACTTTACTCTGTATCTAACCCCGTGCTGTACCTGTCCTGGGAGTGTTTGATGGGGACAGTGTAGAGGGAGCTTTACTCTGTATCTAACTCCGTGCTGTACCTGCCCTGGGAGTGTTTGACGGGGACAGTGTAGAGGGAGCTTTACTCTGTATCTAACCCCGTGCTATACCTGCCCTGGGAGTGTTTGATGGGGACAGTGTAGAGGGAGCTTTACTCTGTATCTAACCCTGTGCTATACCTGCCCTGGGAGTGTTTGATGGGGACAGTGTAGAGGGAGCTTTACTCTGTATCTAACCCCGTGCTGTACCTGTCCTGGGAGTGTTTGACGGGGACAGTGTAGAGGGAGCTTTACTCTGTATCTAACCCCGTGCTGTACCTGTCCTGGGAGTGTTTGATGGGGACAGTGTAGAGGGAGCTTTACTCTGTATCTAACCCCGTGCTGTACCTGTCCTGGGAGTGTTTGATGGGGACAGTGTAGAGGGAGCTTTACTCTGTATCTAACTCCGTGCTGTACCTGCCCTGGGAAGGAAACGCTGGTTCTGAGCAGTTTCCACTGACATCCATCCCTGTGAAGTTTAAGGAAAGATTTTATTTTTTAAAAAACTTGATTTTTCACTGGGTAAATTAGTAAGCAATCTTATCATTCATCAAGCACCTTTGTACTTTCCAATCTGCAGTGTTTTATCACTTAAAACTGTAATCTTTATAAACGGGCTGTCCTACAACCCCACTGCTACAGAGGACACTCCTTTCTCTGTGTCAGTGCCACTCAGTTTGGCCAGCACTCAAGGTCAAAAGTTGTGGGATTCACCCTCCCACTCTGGGAGTTAACTGATACTGAAGGAATGCTGCTTTGTCACAAGTGATCTTTTCTGATGAAACAATAAAGCAAATCCTCCTCTGGTACTTCTTGTAGATATGCTAAAGATCCCACAGAACTAGTGCGGTATCATAGTCACATAACACGGAAGGGAGCTATGTCAATCTGGTGCAAGTTGTGGTGTCTGTTCCGGGTATTGCCTTTCTCTGGAATCAATTCCCACCCACATCCACCTTCCTTAACCTCTAAACATGCCACTGGGCCTCTTGTAATCTTCCCTCTCTGTCACCCAATCCTTTTGTTTCACTCAAACCCTTCAATACTCAGCTCCTGTGGGACCCGTACCGCAGTGAGAGTCAGTGTGTGTGGGACCCGTACCCCAGTGAGAGTCAGTGTGTGTGGGACCCATACCCCAGTGCGAGTCAGTGTGTGTGGGACCCGTACCCCAGTGAGAGTCAGTGTGTGTGGGACCCGTACCCCAGTGAGAGTCAGTGTGTGTGGGACCCGTACCCCAGTGAGAGTCAGTGTGTGTGGGACCCGTACCCCAGTGAGAGTCAGTGTGTGTGGGACCCGTACCCCAGTGAGAGTCAGTGTGTGTGGGACCCGTACCCCAGTGAGAGTCAGTGTGTGTGGGACCCGTACCCCAGTGAGAGTCAGTGTGTGTGGGACCCGTACCCCAGTGAGAGTCAGTGTGTGTGGGACCCGTACCCCAGTGAGAGTCAGTGTGTGTGGGACCCGTACCCCAGTGAGAGTCAGTGTGTGTGAGACCCGTACCCCAGTGAGAGTCAGTGTGTGTGGGACCCTTTCCTAAGTGTGATTCAACAGCCTCAGGAGACAAGTTGGGCTCCTCACTGTTGCCTGATGAAAGAGGTACAACTTGGGAGAGTAGGTGTGACCTGTTGTGCACCTAACAAACAGGAAAGGCCCCTTAACTGCTCGGCTGCATTCAACAGTGACGTACGATCCAGAAATCTTTTGATCTGTAAGCTGCTTCCAGCTACATCCGAAGAGAAATCCTTTATGCAAGAAACCACCAGTGCAGGAAATATACACCATGAGTCAGCATTCTGGGAAGCCTTTTCCCAAGAATTACTCCCAACAACCCATTGTGTCAACTGTTTACGTGGGATAAAATCAATGAAGAGGCAAATTTCCAAAATAAACGTGGCTTGCTTTCAGCTGTTGGACACAAGGACAACTAGGAATTGTGAAAAATGTCAAGGCTGATGGGTTTTGAAATTCCCCAACCCCCATCCTCTGCTGAAGATGCAGACCATCCAACAACACCTTGCATTTATATGGCGCCTTCAACACAGTAAAACATCCCACCGGAGTGATTATGCGAAACACTTAGACGCAGAGTCATCAGGACAGAATCGAGATCTCTTACCCCAACCTACACAAGACCAAGCAGAGCAGAAAAGCAGCCCTTTCTGCATTCCCATGTGTGTGCTGGTACATTCTGGAGCATGGGGGGGTGGGGGGCAGGAGGCAGCATTTCCAGAGCTCCGATCTTTAATAATCGTTCCCTCTCCTTTCAACTAGAACTGAAAATTAGCCGCAATCAGGGATCTCGGGTCAAACTGGACAAACAGATTAATTCTGGACTCATCGCTAGGGACTGTATTTCGCATATCAATCGACATGATGTTTGATCGAGGTATTCCAAATTATGAGGGGTCTGGACAGAGGTGGACAGGCAGAAACTGTTCCCACTGGTCGGAGGATCAAGAACGAACAGACGCAGGTTTAAGGTATTTGGCAAAAGGTGGTTCTTTATTCGCCTCCCACACCCGCTTCACCCCAGCTGAGGGGCGCTGAGGTTGACTGTTGCCAAGATCGGCCAACAGTGAACAGACTGGGATCAGAACCAGAAACTGTGATGGTCAGCGCCAACTCGTGCCTTTAATGGACTGAGCTAAGTGGGGGTGGGAGAGAAGAGAGCGAGGGGGGAAAGAGTTGGTCATTTTTAACTGGCTGCCATGGCACAAGTCCTGGCCTCATGGAGATGATTGGCTAATGCCTCTGTCAATCATGCCTGGAGGCCACACTATTGGAAGTGATTGATTTTACGCATGTGATTTGTATCAGGTAACTATCCTCCACCTACTGCCTTTTGCTGGGGAAATTATCCTGCTTTTAAATTGGGGGGGGGGACTTTCCTGTAGTTTCAGTCATGAGCATCTGCTTGCTGTAATTCACAGAGGCTCCGTTTAAATATAGACTCTGTTTGCTGCCAATTTCAGTCTCATCTCCAATCCACTGGCTGACACAGAGGTGTCAATACTCCCTCCGTTCTTAACTGGAGTTGGACAGAGAGAGAGAGAGAGAGAGAGCTCGATTTAAGCGTCAATGTCCACTCCCAGCGTTAGCAGGTCACACCTCGGCTCAGACCACGTCTGCGTTTATGGAAGCTGCACTGCTGGGCTCAATCGGAAGGCACAGCGCCTGCTGCCCGGATCCATTAGGGACAGCCATGGGCCTGCGCTCCCCCTCCTGCCCCTCCCCCTCCCCCTCCTCCTCCTCCTCCACTTCCTCCTCTATCCGGGGCTGCCTGGCAGGTGGGAGACAGGAACAGGACAAGGCACTGGGGAGGGCAAAGAGAACGAGGCTGCCAAGGAGGAGGAAGGTTCCGGCCACCACAAAGGAAGCCGTGTAGTTCCCGGTCCCATCGCGCAGCCAGCCTGGAAGAGAAGAGTGCGGGAGGTTAGCTCAGCACATGTCTGCCTCAAACAGCAGCTTGATAAAAGGCTGCAACCAGTCAACATAGAGACAAAGAGGCTCAGCTACCAGTCTCTCAGCGCCAGCCACGGCTCAGCGGCTGTTATGCTCGCCCTCGGAGTCAGAAGGTCGTGGGTTCAAGTCCCGCAGAATCCCACAGGGCAGAAGAGGCCCTTCGG
Source organism: Isurus oxyrinchus (assembly GCA_026770705.1). Classification (NCBI taxonomy): domain Eukaryota; kingdom Metazoa; phylum Chordata; class Chondrichthyes; order Lamniformes; family Lamnidae; genus Isurus; species Isurus oxyrinchus. The sequence continues at coordinate 7,958 of JANJGN010000637.1, forward strand.
CCCATCGAGTCTGCACCAACACGTGAGAAACACCTGACCTACCTCCCTAACCCCATTTACCAGCACTTGGCCCCATAGCCTTGAATGTTATGACGTGCCAAGTGTTTATCCAGGTACTTTTTAAAGGATGTGAGGCTAACCCACCCCCACCACCCTCCCAGGCAGCGCATTCCAGACCCTCACCACCCTCTGGGTAAGAAAGAGTTTTTCCTCATGTCCCCCCTAAACCTCCTGCCCCTCAGCTTGAATTTGTGCCCCCTCGTGACTGACCCTTCAACTAAGTCTCACCAAGACCCGAGATACATAATCTCAGCTGACGCTCCGCAGGCAGTACTGAGGGGGTGCTGCACTGTCAGGCGTGTCATCTGTCAGATGAGGCTGTAAATTGAGGCCCTGTCCTGCTCTCTTGGATGTATGCAACATAGAACAGCACCTGCAACAGTGCAGCACACCCTGGGCACTGCTCCTCTTGTGTGGCACACCCTGGGCACTGCCCCTCTCACTGTGTGGCACACCCTGGGCACTGCCCCTCTCACTGTGTGGCACACCCTGGGCACTGCCCCTCTTGTGTGGCACACCCTGGGCACTGCTCCTCCCACTGTGTGGCACACCCTGGGCACTGCTCCTCTTGTGTGGCACACCCTGGGCACTGCTCCTCTTGTGTGGCACACCCTGGGCACTGCTCCTCTTGTGTGGCACACCCTGGGCACTGCCCCTCTCACTGTGTGGCACACTCTGGGCACTGCCCCTCCCACTATGTGGCACTACCTGGGCATGGCCCTCCCACTGTGTGGCACACCCCGGGCACTGCCCCTCTCACTGTGTAGCACACCCTGGGCACTGCCCCTCCCACTATGTGGCACTACCTGGGCATGGCCCTCCCACTGTGTGGCACACCCTGGGCCTGTCCCTCCCACCATGCCTGTTGTGCCGTTTGATTTGTGTCCGGTCTGTACCTCATCCTCAGGGTCTCTGCTCCTCTCTCGCACCTCTTCAATGTGTGGGCCCGTTCAGTGAATGGAGGCAGGCTAATTGTCTCAACCTGCGAAAACCCAGCCCGCCCTGTCCACACCCGGCAGCCACACACCCAGGAGCAGGTGTGCTCCATCTTCCCATAGTCCCTGTGTCCCAGGGTCAATGGTAGCATTCCGGCCTAGTTAAACTAACCCAGACCCACCCAGGGATCGGGGCCTGGAGCTCTCTCAGCCGGCAGCAGCCTCGTTTTAACAAAGACCAGAGAACCAGAGGATTCTTTTTTATAAATTTTTTTTAATTGTTTTCACATTCTCAATTTCGGGTTAAGATGCAGCAACCAATGGGCAACAAGGCTTTCCGGGAGAAGTCGGGAGCGTGGGGTTCCTGAGAGATCGCAGGGAGGGAGCCACCGAGAGACCCCTTCCCAAATTAGCGCCGTCTCCCACTCGCACCCCCTCCCCGAGTTACAGTTCAACCCCGGCTCCCAAGGCACAAAGCTGGCACAAGTCTGGTGGGGGGGGGGGGGGGGGGGGTAGAGAGAGAGAGGGACCAGAGGCAGTGAGAACTGGAATACTGACTGCACATCCCATCGGAAAGAAGTCCAACTCCGGCCACCCCTCCCTCTCCAGACGCCCAAATTCACATTTCATCGGGTCTCACAAACCAGCGGGTGAAAGTGTCAAAGAAATAAAAATAGAGAGAGAATAAAATGGAACGAGGGACTTGCATCATGACTGAATCCCAGCTATTTATCAGTTCCGCAATGATTCTAGCAGTTGTGTGTGGGGGGGAGGGGGGGGAGGTGGGCGTTAGATTTCATAACGTCGGCAGCATCAATTATCACCTTCGTTCTGGAGCCCCTGGAGAGCTTGGGGTAGGTGGGCTGCTGGTGTTTGCGATGACGGGCTGGCTTGTTCTGGCTCCTCTGGGTTTGCCACCATAGAGGTGGGAAAAGATTGTGGCTGAGTTGCAGCTTCTTTATAGGCAGCAGAGGCAACGCGGCCCAGTCTTGTAGGGGAGTGGGGGAAGGAGGCGCTTGCTTTACCACACTGCTCAAAGACACCCAACAAACTTCGCTGCCTCAAGGGCTGGTGCTGCTCTCCAATAGTGTGGGCTGTGTTGAGGAGGGGGGGGGGGGGTGCATGTGCGAGAAGGGGTGGAACTTGGGGGTCTTCTGGGCAATAGGGCTGGGCTGCACCTCGAGCTGTCCAAAACAAAATGGCCTTGAGAAGGGGGCACACTCGGGCTGCGGTGGTCTCCCATTTCCACTCCGATTGCAACGGTCCTACCAATCCCCACTTTGAGGGGTCCCAGTTACTCGCTTCAGTCACCACACGGGGTATATCTGCTCCAGTGACAGCCCCAAGCTGGGCACAGCAGTTGTCCAGCCCTCCCCGCTGCTGCAGGGAGCGTCACCCCGCACCCTGACCCTCGCCATCCACCTCCATTTTCACCCCTTCCTCACATGGGGGTCCTTGCCCCCCACCACCCCCCCCAGCATCACATCCACACACTGAACCCACCAAAGGTGAGCAGCAATAAGCTATTCCGCTACAGCAACCGCCACGCCCGCTCTCGCCTTCTCCCGACAGCCATACGTGCAGACAGGCTGTCCAGCGGAGAGGGGGCCGGGCTGTGGGGTGGTGTGGGGGAGTGCTGGGACACTGGTCAGGTGGTACTTTCATTCGCGTCCCACACCCGCTTCACCCCAGCTGAGGGGCGCTGAGGTTGACTGTTGCCAAGATCGGCCAACAGCGAACAGACTGGGATCAGAACCAGAAACCATGATGGTCAGCGCCAACTCGTGCCTTTAATGGACTGAGCTAAGTGGGGGTGGGAGAGAAGAGAGCGAGGGGGGAAAGAGTTGGTCATTTTTAACTGGCTGCCATGGCACAAGTCCTGGCCTCATGGAGATGATTGGCTAATGCCTCTGTCAATCATGCCTGGAGGCCACACTATTGGAAGTGATTGATTTTACGCATGTGATTTGTATCATGTAACTATCCTCCACCTACTGCCTTTTGCTGGGGAAATTATCCTGCTTTTAAATCGGGGGGGGGGGGGACTTTCCTGTAGTTTCAGTCATGAGCATCTGCTTGCTGTAATTCACAGAGGCTCCGTTTAAATATAGACTCTGTTTGCTGCCAATTTCAGTCTCATCTCCAATCCACTGGCTGACACAGAGGTGTCAATACTCCCTCCGTTCTTAACTGGAGTTGGAGAGAGAGAGCTCGATTTAAGCGTCAATGTCCACTCCCAGCGTTAGCAGGTCACACCTCGGCTCAGACCACGTCTGCGTTTATCGAAGCTGCACTGCTGGGCTCAATCGGAAGGCACGGCGCCTGCTGCCCGGATCCATTAGGGACAGCCATGGGCCTGCGCTCCCCCTCCTCCCCCTCCTGCCCCTCCCCCTCCTCCTCCTCCTCCACTTCCTCCTCTATCCGGGGCTGCCTGGCAGGTGGGAGACAGGAACAGGACAAGGCACTGGGGAGGGCAAAGAGAACGAGGCTGCCAAGGAGGAGGAAGGTTCCGGCCACCACAAAGGAAGCCGTGTAGTTCCCGGTCCCATCGCGCAGCCAGCCTGGAAGAGAAGAGTGCGGGAGGTTAGCTCAGCACATGTCTGCCTCAAACAGCAGCTTGATAAAAGGCTGCAACCAGTCAACATAGAGACAAAGAGGCTCAGCCACCAGTCTCTCAGCGCCAGCCACGGCTCAGTGAAGCCCAACGCAAACTGGAGGAACAACACCTCATCTTCCGACCAGGCACTTTACAGCCTTCCCGACTGAATATTGACAACAACTTTAGATCTTGAACTCCCTCCTCCATCCCCACCCCCCTTTCTGTTTCTTCCCCCTTCCTTTCGTTTTTTCCCATAATTTATATAGATTTTTCTTTTCCCCACCTATTTCCATTATTTTTAAATCTATACCTCTTATGCCCTTTTAGTCTTATTTCACCCCACCGCCCACTAGAGCTATCTGTACCTTGCTTGTCCTGCCATCCGTTCTTAATTAGCACATTCTTTTAGATAATATCACCACCTTCAACACCTCTTTGTTCTTTTGTCTGTGACAGCTTTTGGTTATCTCCTCCTATCACTGCTTGCTTGTCCCTACAACCACACCCCACCACTTCTCCCCCCACCTTAAACCAGCTTATATTTCACCCCTCTCCTATTTTTACTTAGTTCTGTGGAAGGGTCTTGAGGACTCGAAACGTCAACTCTCTTCTTCTCCGCCGATGCTGCCGGACCTGCTGAGTTTTTCCAGGTATTTCTGTTTGTGTTTTTGCCTTGAATGTTATGACGTGCCCAGTGCTCATCCGGGTACTTTTTAAAGGATGTGAGGCAACCCACCTCCACCTCCCTCCCAGCAGTGCATTCCAGACCCTCACCACCCACTGGGTAAAAAAAAGTTTTTCCTCACATCCCCCCCTAAACTTCCTGCCCCTCACCTTGAACTTGGGTCCCCCTGTGAACGACCCTTCAACTAAATCTCACCGAGATCCGAGATACATAATCTCAGCTGACGCTCCGCAGGCAGTACTGAGGGGGTGCTGCACTGTCAGGCGTGTCATCTGTCAGATGAGGCTGTGAACTGAGGCCCTGTCCCGCTCTCTTGGCGGCGTACAGCAGATCCCACAGCCACAACTGGAAGCGGGGGTGGGGGGGCAGAGAGTGGGAGATCCTTCTGATGTCCTGCCCAATACTTATCCTTCAAGCTCCACCATAAACTCTGGTCACTTCTGTTTGTGGGAAGCTGTGAGAGGTGCTATTGGGCCTTCGAGAGTATTTCTTTTTAAAAACGGCGAGGGACGAAATTCTGGAAGATCGAAGAGGTTCGGCAATCCGCCCACACAGATCTTATAAAGTGAGTGAACAAAACAACCATAAAGGCTAAAGGAATGCTGGCTTTTATATGGAGGGGGCTGGTGGGGCGGGGAGAGGAAGTGACACTTCGGTTGTATGGAGCCTCAGTCAGACACTGTCAGGAGGAATTGGGCTCGGTTCCAGGCTCTACACCTCAGGAAGGATGCAGGGAAGGATGCAGCACCTATTCACTAGGAGACTTAGCCACAGGAGGAGGCCATTCAGCCCCTCGAGCCTGTTCTGCCGTTCCACTACATCGTGGCTGATCTGTATCTTGGCTCCAACTACCTGCCTTGGTTCTGTAACCTTTAGTATCCTGACCAGACAAAACTCATGTACCTCGGATCTCGGAAAAGCAGAAACGCAGAACCGTGGGAGGGGGAAAGAGAGGGGCAGTTTTAGCTTTACCTGATATGGGTGCGCCCAGCAGTCCCCCTACGCTTTCCAGCATCTGCAGCAGCCCCAGCGCTCCGTAAATCCTCCCAATCCCGACGATCTCGGGCAGCAAGGAGAACACCACGGGGGTCAAGGCGCCGGCGCAGAAGCCATAAGCCACGTTGATGGTCATCAGCACGGAGTAGGTGCGGCCGAAGGGGATGGCGATGAGGCTGAGGCCTGTCAGTAAGGTCCACAGTATCAGGATGTGAACCAGGCGCATCCTGCGCAAGTCGGAGAACCAGCCGGACAGGAGGCGGCCGATCAGGTCCATCACCCCCGCCACCGACATCAGGAACGCGGCCTCGTACTCGTCGAAGCCAATGGAGCGGGCGTGGGCCACAAAGTGGACGTAAGGTACAAAGTATCCGGTGTTGATCAAGGTGATGGACAGCACCAAGGTCAGGAAGGGCCAGTGCTGGAGCAGGGTCAGGTCCAGCAGGTCGAAGATCATGCCCCCGGCGCCGCGGCAACAGGCCGGATCCCTGGTGGGTTCCACCGCGCACACCAGGTCCTCCTTCAGGGTCAGGGGTCGGATCAGCGCACCACAGACCATGAGGTTGAGCATCAGTCCGGCGATGATCAGCAGCGCCCCCCTCCACGTGTACTCGTCGATCAGGTACTGGAAGAGAGGGGAGAACACGAAGGAGCCAATGCCAACCCCAGTGAACGCCATCCCCATCGCCAGAGTCCGTCTCTTGTTAAAGTACCGACTGACAGCAGCAACCGACGGGGTAAAGACTAACGCCCAGCCAAACCCTGCCAAACAACAGGAGGAGACAAGGTGTACACGCAGACAGTTAAACAACAACAGCTTACATTTGTACAGCACCCTTTCACATAATGAAATGTCCCCAGGTGCTTTGCAGCGGCTTTTATAGAATAAAGTACGATATCGGGTCACTCAAGGAGGTATTAGGTCAGGTGGCCAAACGCTTGGTCAAAGAGGTGGGGTTTGAAGTAATGTCTTCAGAAGAGGAAAGTGAGGTTGGGAGGGAATTCCAGAGCTTGGGACCCCAGGCAGCTGAAGGCCCAGCCCCAGCACCCCCCCCCTCATCTTCCCACCCTGCACTTCTCCATGGCGGAGGGATTAAAACTGGAGATAGGGAGGGTTGTAGGAGCTGGAGGAGGTTACGGAGATAGGGAGGGTTGTAGGGGCTGGAGGAGGTTACAGAGATAGGGAGGGTTGTAGGGGCTGGAGGAGGTTACAGAGATAGGGAGGGTTGTAGGGACTGGAGGAGGTTACAGAGATAGGGAGGGGTGTAGGGGCTGGAGGAGGTTACAGAGATAGGGAGGGTTGTAGGGACTGGAGGAGGTTACAGAGATAGGGAGGGTTGTAGGGGCTGGAGGAGGTTACAGAGATAGGGAGGTTTGTAGGGGCTGGAGGAGGTTACAGAGATAGGGAGGTTTTTAGGGGCTGGAGGAGGTTACAGAGATAGGGAGGGTTGTAGGGGCTGGAGGAGGTTACAGAGATAGGGAGGGTTGTAGGGGCTGGAGGAGGTTACAGAGATAGGGAGGGCTGTAGGGGCTGGAGGAGGTTACAGAGATAGGGAGGGCTGTAGGGGCTGGAGGAGGTTACAGAGATAGGGAGGGTTGTAGTGTTTGGAGGAGATTATGGAGATAGGGAGGGTTGTTGGGACTGGAGGAGATTACAGAGATAGGGAGGGTTGTAGGGGCTGGAGGAGGTTACAGAGATAGGGAGGGTTGTAGGGGCTGGAGGAGGTTACAGAGATAGGGAGGTTTTTAGGGGCTGGAGGAGGTTACAGAGATAGGGAGGGTTGTAGTGTTTGGAGGAGATTATGGAGATAGGGAGGGTTGTTGGGACTGGAGGAGATTACAGAGATAGGGAGGGTTGTAGGTGCTGGAGGAGGTTACAGAGATAGGGAGGGCTGTAGGGGCTGGAGGAGGTTACAGAGATAGGGAGGGTTGATGGGACTGGAGGAGATTATGGAGATAGGGAGAGTTGTAGGGGCTGGAGGAGGTTACAGAGATAGGGAGGGTTGTAGGGGCTGGAGGAGGTTACAGAGATAGGGAGGGTTGTAGGGGCTGGAGGAGGTTACAGAGATAGGGAGCGTTGTAGGGGCTGGAGGAGGTTACAGAGATAGGGAGGGTTGTAGGGGCTGGAGGAGGTTACAGAGATAGGGAGGGTTGTTGGGACTGGAGATTACAGAGATAGGGAGGGTTGTAGTGTTTGGAGGAGATTATGGAGATAGGGAGGGTTGTTGGGACTGGAGGAGATTACAGAGATAGGGAGGGTTGTAGGGGCTGGAGGAGGTTACAGAGATAGGGAGCGTTGTAGGGGCTGGAGGAGGTTACAGAGATAGGGAGGGTTGTAGGGGCTGGAGGAGGTTACAGAGATAGGGAGCGTTGTAGGGGCTGGAGGAGGTTACAGAGATAGGGAGGGTTGTAGGGGCTGGAGGAGGTTACAGAGATAGGGAGGGTTGTTGGGACTGGAGGAGGTTACAGAGATAGGGAGGGTTGTAGGGGCTGGAGGAGGTTACAGAGATAGGGAGGGTTGTTGGGACTGGAGGAGATTACAGAGATAGGGAGGGTTGTAGGGGCTGGAGGAGGTTACGGAGATAGGGAGGGTTGTAGGGGCTGGAGGAGATTATGGAGATAGGGAGAGTTGTAGGGGCTGGAGGAGGTTACAGAGATAGGGAGGGTTGTAGGGGCTGGAGGAGGTTACAGAGATAGGGAGCGTTGTAGGGGCTGGAGGAGGTTACAGAGATAGGGAGGGTTGTAGGGGCTGGAGGAGGTTACAGAGATAGGGAAGGTTGTTGGGACTGGAGATTACAGAGATAGGGAGGGTTGTAGTGTTTGGAGGAGATTATGGAGATAGGGAGGGTTGTTGGGACTGGAGGAGATTACAGAGATAGGGAGGGTTGTAGGGGCTGGAGGAGGTTACAGAGATAGGGAGGGCTGTAGGGGCTGGAGGAGGTTACAGAGATAGGGAGGGTTGATGGGACTGGAGGAGGTTACAGAGATAGGGAGGGTTGTAGGGGCTGGAGGAGGTTACAGAGATAGGGAGGGCTGTAGGAGCTGGAGGAGGTTACAGAGATAGGGAGGGTTGTAGGGGCTGGAGGAGGTTACAGAGATAGGGAGGGCTGTAGGAGCTGGAGGAGGTTACAGAGATAGGGAGGGTTGTAGGGGCTGGAGGAGGTTACAGAGATGGGGAGCGTTGTAGGGGCTGGAGGAGGTTACAGAGATAGGGAGGGTTGTAGGGGCTGGAGGAGGTTACAGAGATAGGGAGCGTTGTAGGGGCTGGAGGAGGTTACAGAGATAGGGAGGGTTGTAGGGGCTGGAGGAGGTTACAGAGATAGGGAGGGTTGTTGGGACTGGAGGAGGTTACAGAGATAGGGAGGGTTGTTGGGACTGGAGGAGATGACAGAGATAGGGAGGGTTGTAGGGGCTGGAGGAGGTTACAGAGATAGGGAGGGCTGTAGGAGCTGGATGAGGTTACAGAGAAAGGGAGGGTTGTAGAGGCTGGAGGAGGTTACAGAGATAGGGAGGGCTGTAGGGGCTGGATGAGGTTACAGAGATAGGGAGGGTTGTAGAGGCTGGAGGGGGTTACAGAGATAGGGAGGGCTGTAGGGGCTGGATGAGGTTACAGAGATAGGGAGGGCTGTAGGGGCTGGATGAGGTTACAGAGATAGGGAGGGTTGTTGGGACTGGAGATTACAGAGATAGGGAGGGTTGTAGTGTTTGGAGGAGATTATGGAGATAGGGAGGGTTGTTGGGACTGGAGGAGATTACAGAGATAGGGAGGGTTGTAGGGGCTGGAGGAGGTTACAGAGATAGGGAGGGCTGTAGGGGCTGGAGGAGGTTACAGAGATAGGGAGGGTTGATGGGACTGGAGGAGATTATGGAGATAGGGAGAGTTGTAGGGGCTGGAGGAGGTTACAGAGATAGGGAGCGTTGTAGGGGCTGGAGGAGGTTACAGAGATAGGGAGGGTTGTAGGGGCTGGAGGAGGTTACAGAGATAGGGAGCGTTGTAGGGGCTGGAGGAGGTTACAGAGATAGGGAGGGTTGTAGGGGCTGGAGGAGGTTACAGAGATAGGGAGGGTTGTAGGGGCTGGAGGAGGTTACAGAGATAGGGAGGGTTGTTGGGACTGGAGGAGATTACAGAGATAGGGAGGGTTGTAGGGGCTGGAGGAGGTTACAGAGATAGGGAGGGTTGTAGGGGCTGGAGGAGGTTACAGAGATAGGGAGGGCTGTAGGGGCTGGATGAGGTTACAGAGATAGGGAGGGTTGTAGAGGCTGGAGGAGGTTACAGAGATAGGGAGGGCTGTAGGGGCTGGATGAGGTTACAGAGATAGGGAGGGTTGTAGAGGCTGGAGGAGGTTACAGAGATAGGGTGGGGTGTAGGGGCTGGAGGAGGTTACAGGGATAGGGAGGGGTGTAGGGGCTGGAGGAGGTTACAGAGATAGGGAGGGGTGTAGGGACTGGATGAGGTTACAGAGATAGGGAGGGGTGTAGGGACTGGATGAGGTTACAGAGATAGGGAGGGTTGTTGGGACTTTAGGAGGTTACAGAGATAGGGAGGGCTGTAGAGGCTGGAGGAGGTTACAGAGATAGGGAGGGCTGTTGGGACTGGAGGAGATTACAGATGTTCAACCATCACTCGGTAGATATTCCACTCCAGAGACTGGAGCATTTCCTTCCCTTAAACGGATATTAGTGAACCAGGCGGGATTTTTTACAACAATCGATGATAGTCACTGTGAGACTAGCTTTATATTCCACCAGCTGCTGTGGTGGGATTTGAGCCTATGTCCCCAGGGCATTCAGCTGGGCCTCTGGATTTCTGGCCCAGTGACATTACCACCGTCTCCCCAGTGTGGGTGTGAAAGATCTCACGGCACTAATTTAGGAGAAAAGAAAAATTTCCCCTGGGAGTGCTGACTAATATTGATCCATCAGTATATTAAAAACTTTATCTGGGTGTTATCTCATTGCTGTTTTGCCTGCATATTGGCTGCATTAGGACACTTCAAAAGCAATTATGAGTCCAAAAACAGCCTTCAGGTGCCCGGAGGCTGTGAATGATATTATATAAGTAAATACAGGAAGTACAGAGGAGAACTGAAAGAGGAAGTGAGAGGAAAGGAGAGTTTCTCAGCAAAGATTAGCAGCTATACTGTAGAAAGAACGCTAACACCTTTTATCAGGGTGTTAAGAGTCGAAGGATAGTCAAATGAAGGAGAAACAAAAATCGCTGGAAAAACTCAGCAGGTCTGACAGTATCTGTGGAGAGGAACACAGAGTTAACGTTTCGAGTCCGTGTCACTCTTCAGAACTAAACAGCAATAGAAATGTGGTGAAGTAGAAGCTGTTTAAGGGGGTGGGACAGGAGAAGAAGGGTTGAGTTGGATTGATTAGGGAACATAAAGGAAATCTCCCTGTGGAGGTTGAAAGCGTGGCAATGAATGTGTACCTATTTTTTATTCATTCATGGGATGTGGGCTTTGCTGGCTGGGCCAGTATTTATTGCCCATCCCTAAGTGCCCTTTGTGAAGGAGGGGGTGAGCTGCCTTCTTGAACCGCTGCAGTCCGTGTGGTGTAGGTACACCCACAGCGCTGTTAGGGAGGGAGTTCCAGGATTTTGACCCAGTGACAGTGAAGGAATGGCCAATGTATTTCCAAGTCAGGATGGTGAGTGACTTGGAGGGGAACTTCCAGGTGGTGGTTTTCCCCATGTGTCTGCTGCCCTTGTCCTTCTAGATGGTAGAGGTCATGGATTTGGAAGGTGCTGTCTAAGGAGCCTTGTTGAATTCCTGCAGTGCATCTTGTAGATGGTACACACACTGCTGCTACTGTGTTTCGGTGGTGGAGGGAGTGAATGTTTGTGGATGGGGTGCCAATCAAGCCAACTGCTTTATCCTGGATGGTGTTGAGCTTCTTGAGTGTTGTGGGAGCTGCACTCATCCAGGCAAGTGGAGAATATTCCATCACACTCCGTCTTGTGCCTTGTAGATGGTGGACAGGCTTTGGGGAGACAGGAGGTGAGTTACTCGCTGCAGGATTCCTAGCCTCTGACCTGCTCTTGTAGCCACAGTATTTATATGACTAATCCAGTTCAGTTTCTTGTCTACGGTAACCCCCAGGACATTGATAATGGGGGATTCAGAGATGGTAATGCCATTGAACATCAAGGGGCGACGGTTGGATTCTCTCTTGTTGGAGATGGTCATTGCCTGGCACTTGTGTGGCACAAATGTTACTTGCCACTTGTGAGCCCAAGCCTGGTTATTGTCTGGGTCTTGCTACATTTGGACATGGACTGCTTCAGTATCTGAGGGGTCGTGAACAGTGCTGAACATTGTGAACTGTGCACTTGCCTTTGGGAAAGAGGATGCAGCAAGGACTCAATGAAGTGGGAGGTGGTAGAGAAATTGGACAGGGTTAAGGGTAGGTACTTAAAAGTTGGCAGTGCTCAAAAGTAAGTAAAATCCCCTTGTCCGGGTAGGATGCGCTTGGAGGTTTCTGTGGGAAGTAAGCAGGTTTGGAAAAAGGGATGCAGAGGTTTTTGCCGAGGTTCATCTCGAGCAGGACTCTGTGCTCTACGGGACACACACTGAGACAAACATCGACTGCTGCTGGAGGACCAAGAGCTCCGTGAAAGATGCCCCGAAACTTGGCCTTCTGGTACAAAGAGCTGCTGGCAACCGAGTGTTGCAGCCTGGCACATTCCAAGGATGCACTAAAGCTCGGGACAGCTGCCGTAAAGACTCAAAGGAGGAGGGCAATGGCCTAAGGCATTTCCGCCAGTGTACAGTGAGGGGCTGGAACCTGTGTAAAACACCATGGGCTGTTTTGTACCAGGGAACGATTTGACATGAAATGTAAACATACATTGTAATCTGTCACAGATATACGAGGCACCTGACATACAGAACTGAAAGAAACAGATCTGCACTGCGCTTGGTGAATTGTCAAATTCGAACTATTGTGCAACGTGCTTCTAGAAATTTTGCGAATGAAAAGAAAAAGTAAGGGCGAGTATTGCAGAGGCTTCAGTCACAATCTTTCTATTCTCCTCAGATGTAGAGGTGGCATCAGAGAACTAGAGTAAATGTCATATCTCACCTCATAAAAGAAAACAAGGGACAAACCAGCAACTAAAGGCCAACTGGCTTCATATTGGCAGTGGGGAACCTCACAGAGACAAAATTGATTTTCACTAGGAAGGACAAGGGTTAATAAGCAATGGTTATCACTGATTTGTTGCTTGATGAAGTAGTGGAGAGGGTCGATGAGGGTAGCGCAACCGATATGTGCACATGGACTTTCAAAAGGCTTATTTTTTATATTTTATTTGTGGGACATGTGCGTCACTGGTTAGGCCAGCATTTACTGCCCATCCCTAATTGCCCTTGTTCAGAGGGCATTTAAGAGTCAACCACATGCGCACGTAGGGCCAGACCGGGTAAGGCCAGCAGATTTCCTTCCCTAAAGGACTTCAGTGACCCAGATGGGGTTTTTAAACAACATTCAGCAATGGTTCCATGGTCACCATCAGACTTTGAATTCCAGGCTTTTGTTCAACTCAAATTCCACATTCTCCCAGGGCAGGATTCAAACCTGGGTCCCCAGAGCATTAGTCTGCGTTTCTGCATTATTAGTCCAGCAACAATACTGCTACGCCATCGCCTCCCCATTTAATAAAAAGGACCACTTCATAGCCTGGTTAACAAAACGACATCCAAGAGATTAAAAGGGCAGCAGAAGCGAGGATATAAAACTGGCTAAGGGACAGAGAGTGGTGATGGACAGGGTGTTGCAGACTGGACACAAGTATGCAGTGGTTTGGGACAATTACTTTTTTATATATATTAATGACCAAGACTTGGGTAGACAGGGCATAATATCAACACTTTGCAGACGATATAAACCTCGGCAATGCAGTAAACACCCAGGAGGATAGTGATAGGTTTCAGGAGGACAAAGGCAGACCAGTGAACTGGGCAGACGCATGCCAGACAAAATTTAACGCAGGGGTCTTTAAAAGTTAGCCTATCGTAAAATAAAACAGGGCAGAGAGGGTGACAGAAGTAGAATTGCTCAAGTGTCGGATAAAAGTTCCATGTATTGGAAGTACCAACTTTTAAGTTGAACCTGTGCTAAATTGTCGTCCTACATTTTCTACTCCTCCCACCCCCTCGACATCTCACCCTACGCTTCTATTCTGTTCTCCATCATGTGGTTTGTCCAGCCTTCCCTTAGGTGTATCTACACCGTTCACCTCAACCACTCCCTGTGGTAACGAGTTCCACATTCTCCCTGCTCTCTGGGTTACAGATTTAGCAGCTAAACTGAAACGTTATGATCTTTCGCAGATCACTGCTGGCCCCTAATACAACACCACTTCAGTATTTTATAAACCATCACTGAACGCTGGCCGTTTTTGTGGTCGGGAAGGTTGTAACTGTCAGGAAAGATTGAAGAGACTGAGGCCCTTTCCTTCAGAAAAGGGAAGGCTGAGAGGTGGCCCGATAGGAAGATGGTGAAAGGGGTTTGATTGGGTAGGTGTAGCAAAGATGTTTCTACTTGTGGGGGAGACCCAGAACCAGGGGCCACAAATATGAGGCAGTCACTAAAAAATCCAACGGGGAATTCAGGAGAAACGTCTTTACCCAGAGGGTGGGGGGAGAATGTGGAACTCGCTCCCACAGGGAGTGGTTGAGGTGAATGGTGCAGAGAGGTTTAAGGGGGAGCTGGGCGAGTACATGAGGGAGAAAGGGATAGAAGGCTATGCCGATAGGGTGAGATAAGAGGGGGTGGGAGAAGGTTTGTGTGGACACCAGCACAGAGCAGACGGGTTGAATGGCCCATTTCTGGGCTACCAGATTCCAGGAGCTAAACAAATGCCAAGAGTCCATCAACTCTTAACTGAGTCTCCATGGTTACAAGGGGGGAGCTAGAATGGAGGCATTATTAAAGGGCATGGAAGAATAGTGGTTCTTTTATTGGTACTAATAATTCAGAGCCCTGGACTAAAAATCCACAGGATACTACCTCCGTGACAGATTTGAGAATTTAACTTCAGTTTAAAATACGGAGAAATGAAATGACAAATGGTGTTTGTAAAACGAGCGTTAAGCTTGTGGATTGTCGGGGCTGCTTCAGTAATGTCCTTAAGGAAGGAAATCTGTCTCACTGCCCTCCCCAGTCTAGACTATGTAGGACTCCTGCCCCGCACCATGTGGCTGTCTACGATACCCCTCTAATTTTTCCCTATTGACGCGCTGCACGTTCTGGATGGCTGCACAGACTAGAGGGAAGGCCAGCTGCCCCTCAATGCCCTCTCTATGGATGGATGGGCAGTAGCCCAGTCGGTGCTGCCAATGTCCTGCAAACAAAATGACTCAAGGCCCCACCTTATCCTCACCTAGAGGCACAGGATAACAGGGCACAGAGACTGCAGCCTCATCACCCAGCCCACACCAGAACTCTTTCTGGATACGGGGCAGGGAAATGGGACAGGAATTGACAGTTCCGAGTGAAGGGCTTGCATCAGCACAATGGGCCGAATCCCTTCTGCACCGCGATTCCTAGGAGGCCATACTGTTTCGGGCTTCGCTGGGTGGTGTCTTTCCTCCCGAGCAGGATGGGCAAGTGCTCAATGGCCAAGTGCCCATCCACACAACATCTGCTACCCATCGCCCGGTATCTATGCCACTTGCACAATCACCTTCCCGTTAGTACCCTTCAGCCAGTTCCAACCTCACCTGAGAGAAGTCCAATAGACAGGTAGAGATGAGTCAGGTTTGTAGCTAAACATGCAAACATCAGCCCCAAGCTGGCAAGAAATGCACCCAACATCACCACAGGGCGAGCTCCAAAATAGTTGCTCAGAGCACTGGCTATGGGACCTAAAGGAAAAATGGCAAAAGTTATTTCTCAGACAACTCACCGGCTCCAGCAGCATAAATCCAGTATCAATATTTCAATCATCAAATTCACAAGTAGCCCTTACCCTGCTGAATAAACAGGGACTGTGTACAGTTATACAGTGAATAACACTTATACTGCTAAATTAACAGTGACTGTACAGTTACACAGTGAATAACCCTAACCCTGCTGAATAAACAGTGACTGTACAGTTACACAGTGAATAACCCTAACCCTGCTGAATAAACAGTGACTCTGTACAGTCACACAGTGAATAACCCTTATACTGCTAAATTAACAGTGACTCTGTACAGTTATACAGTGAATAACCCTTATACTGCTAAATTAACAGTGACTCTATACAGTTATACAGTGAATAACCCTAAGCCTGCTGAATTAACAGTGACTGTACAGTTACACAGTGCGTAACCCTTACCCTGCTGAATAAACAGTGACTCTGTACAGTTACAGTGAGTAATCCTTACCCTGCTGAATTAACAGTGACTGTACAGTTACACAGTGAATAACCCTAACCCTGCTGAATAAACAGTGACTGTACAGTTACACAGTGAATAACCCTAACCCTGCTGAATAAACAGTGACTCTGTACAGTTACACAGTGAATAACCCTTATACTGCTAAATTAACAGTGACTCTGTACAGTTACACAGTGAATAACCCTAACCCTGCTGAATAAACAGTGACTGTACAGTTACACAGTGAATAACCCTAACCCTGCTGAATAAACAGTGACTGTACAGTTACACAGTGTGTAATCCTTACCCTGCTGAATTAACAGTGACTGTACAGTTACACAGTGTGTAATCCTTACCCTGCTGAATAAACAGTGACTGTACAGTTACACAGTGTGTAATCCTTACCCTGCTGAATAAACAGTGACTGTACAGTTACACAGTGAATAACCCTAACCCTGCTGAATAAACAGTGACTGTACACTTACACAGTGAATAACCCTAACCCTGCTGAATAAACAGTGACTCTGTACAGTTACACAGTGAATAACCCTTATACTGCTAAATTAACAGTGACTCTGTACAGTTACACAGTGAATAACCCTAACCCTGCTGAATAAACAGTGACTGTACAGTTACACAGTGTGTAATCCTTACCCTGCTGAATTAACAGTGACTGTACAGTTACACAGTGTGTAATCCTTACCCTGCTGAATAAACAGTGACTGTACAGTTACACAGTGAATAACCCTAACCCTGCTGAATAAACAGTGACTCTGTACAGTTACACAGTGAATAACCCTTATACTGCTAAATTAACAGTGACTCTGTACAGTTACACAGTGAATAACCCTAACCCTGCTGAATAAACAGTGACTGTACAGTTACACAGTTTGTAATCCTTACCCTGCTGAATTAACAGTGACTGTGCAGGGACACACTGAGTGAATCCCCCTAAACAAATTGCGTTCCACACTCCACAGTGCTTGTGAAAACAATGCTGTTGGCCAAAAGAGCTTTAAACACCACGATTACCACCCCAGGCGACCGGCACTCATCCCGGCCTTTGTTACTCACTGGAAAACTGCTGCACCGCCACAGCCATCGACGTGATCCATGACACGGTGCTCGACACCTCCGAGAAATATTCCACAAACGGCACGAAGAAGACGCCAAAGGAGCGGATGACTCCGAAAACCAGGGCCGACATGAGGAACGCTGCCAGGACAATCACCCATCCCCAGCCACCATCGGGTACCTTGGCAGGACCCTGGGATGCCATGCCAGTGACCTTTCACCTGTGTCAGACAGAACAGAGTGGGGTGGGGGGGGGGGAGAAGGGGGCAAGAGTTGGGTGACAACTTAATTTTAACAGGAGCTTTAAACCCTAAAATTAAACCAAAAAAAAGATGGGCTCACATTCTATAGCCCCTTTTACAATCCCGGACCCCCCATCCCGGCCCCCTCGAGCCTGCCCTGCCCCTCGAGAAAGATCATGGCCGACCTGATTTGTGGCCTCAACTCCATTTTTCTGCCTGTCCCTGATAACCTTTCACCCCCGCCCCCCCAACCTTGTTAATCAAGGATCTACCTGACTCCGCCCTACAGATAGTCAAAGGCTCTGCTCCCACCGCCTTCTGAGGAAGAGGTTCCTTGTGACCCTCTGAGAGAAAAAATCTTTTCCTCGTCTCTGTCTTAAATGAGCGACACCCCCCCCCCACCCCACCACCCTCCTCTGGGTGTTCCACGTTTTGCCTTGCGTGTGGCGAGAGCAGGGGAGAACGAGAGGGAAGAGGAGGGACCTTCTGAGGGGGATGGAGCTCCCAGTGTGACGGAGGGAGGCAGCTCCCCAGAGAGCAGGGAGTTTCGAACCAGTGTACGTACGGTGTGGATTCTCAGTCAGTAATACCCCCGCCCCGACCCAGCTCCCCAACGATCCCACCCCCCTCCCCATCCCGGGATAGTGCCCCATCCACATCAGCGCCCCCAAACTGGCCCAGCCTCGCCAATCAATGTGGCTTCCTGTACCTCCTTGCTCTGTGAGACTCCAGCCAACTCACCCCCCACCCCCAGCCCACCCACCCACCCTCCGTGGGAGCCAAGACCTGAACACTGCAACTCAGATAATCTGCTGTCACAGTCAGAACAGTATGTCTTGTTTCTAACTAGATAAGGTCCCAGCAGCTTGAGACTGTTACATCTATGGCTGGCCCAGACAGAGATGCTGTGGAACCAAGCCAGCAGCAGTAACCCCTTCAAGTAATCGCCGGCAGAGCCACAGAGTTATGCATCGCAGGAGGCCATTCAGCCCTTCATGCCTGTACCTGAAAGAGCTATCCAGTTATTCCCGCTGCTGTGCTCGCCCCTCCCCCATAGCCCCTGCATATTTTTCCCCTTCAGGTATTTATCCAATTCCCCTGTTGAAAGTTCCTATTGAATCTGCTTCCGCCGCCCTTTCAGGCAGCGCCTTCCAGATCACCACAACTCGCTGTGTAAAAAAAACCTTCTCCTCATCTCCCCCTCTGGTCCTTTTCACCGATTCTCTTCAATCTGTGTCCCTCTGGTTACCGACCCTCCTGCCACTGGAAACAGTTTCTCCTCATTGACTCTATCCAAACGCCCTCATGATTTTGAACGCCTCGATTCAATCTCCCCCTTAGCCTCCTCTGGTCTAACCTCAGCTTCTGTGGTCCCTCCACATGAGTCTCCTATCCCCGGCTCACAGTTTATTAATATTTAGCACATGAAGGGCAAAGTGACAAGAAGACTCGGCCTTCACTTCCTGCCACAGGCAAGTCCTGGTCCCGCTTGGAACCTTGTCCAGCTATTCATCGCTGTCTCCTATCTGTAGTCCTCCGATGCTGTTCTGTTCCTCATCGCTGCCCTGCCACTGGTATTCCAGACCCACTACATGCCAGCCTCCCGATCGCCCACCTGCTTTTACCTGCTCACTCTCCGTCTCCCACAGATCAGGCTGTCGCTCCTAGGTCGGGTCCCTGTAGACACAAAGATGGCCTGAAATGCCCTTGGAGTCGGCCAGGGAGAGAAATGAAAATCACATCAGCGTTTAGCAGATGGAGAGAAAGAAGCTGCGAGCTGCAGAAACTCAAAAGTGCAAATCTAGTAAAATCCAAGGAACAATATTGAAGGAAGGAGGGGGTGTAGGAGAGAGAGAGAGAGCGAGAGGGATGGGGGCGTTGGATTCAGATGAGAGGAAGGAGTTAGATCTGCGGTGACTTTCTTGGCTATTCTGGGGAGAAACGTTAAATGAAACCACTTCACTTCCACCTCAGGTTTCTCTGGAGTTACTTAGATTCATTAAAGAGACAGTAACAGAGACAGGCAGGGAGAGGAGAAGGGGTGGGGGGGGGGGGGGGGGGTGCGGAGGCAGAGAGAGGAGAGAGAGAGCAAGGGAGGCAGAGGGATGAGGGGGAAGAGGAAGGGCAAGAGGGAGGGGGAAAGGAGGGAGGGAGGGGGGAGAGGAGGGAGGGAGGGGAGAGGGAGGGGGAGAGGAGGGAGGGAGAGGAGGGAGGGAGGGAGGGGGAGAGGAGGGAGGGGGAGAGGAGGGAGGGGGAGAGGAGGGAGGGGAGAGGGAGGGGGGGTTGAGGGAGGGGGAGGGGGAAGAAGGGAGGGGGAGAGGAGGAAGAGATGGGAAAGGAGGGAGGGAGGCGAGAGGGAGGGAGGGAGGCGAGAGGGAGGGGGAGAGGAGGGAGGGAGGGGGAGAGGAAGGAGGGGAGAGGGAGGGAGGGGAGAGGGAGGGAGGGGAGGGAGGCGAGAGGAGGGAGGGAGGCGAGAGGAGGGAGGGAGGCGAGAGGAGGGAGGGAGGCGAGAGGAGGGAGGGAGGCGAGAGGCGAGAGGAGGGAGGGAGGCGAGAGGCGAGAGGAGGGAGGGAGGCGAGAGGAGGGAGGGAGGCGAGAGGGAGGGGGAGAGGAGAGAGGGGAGAGAGGGATGGAGAGAGGCAAGATGGAGGGGAGAGAAGGGATGGAGGGGAGAGGGAGGGAGGGTGGAGGGAGGGCGAGGGAGAGGGAGGGTGGAGGGAGGGGTAAAGAGAAGAGAGAGAGGGAGAGAGAGAGAGAGAAAAGGGAAAGGTTGGGAGGCAGTGAGGGAAACAGAGAAAGAGAAAATCTCGATCTGTCACCACCAACATGCAAAAAGCAGTGAGAAGTCAAATCTAAACAGGCACCTGTGGTTTATTCCCCAGCACAGTCAGTGCTGCCCCCTCCTGCTATCGTCACTGTTCACTGGCAACTTGTCCCTTTCCAATCATCCACTTCTCATTTTAAGGAATTCTCCAGTTCCAGTCTGTCGTACAGAACAACCTTCACTGTACACTAAGATCACTGGCAAAGTTACTGAGGGAAACCACACAGGGAGGAGGAGGAGCAGGAGGAGGAGGGACTAACTAATAGCCCTTTTCAACGAGCTAGCACAGGTATGATTAGGCGCATGGCCTCCTCCTGTGAGACAGGGGTGTCTCCACATCCACTCTCTCCTCACAGGAACACATCCTGTGAATTTCAAGTCAGAGAAACATTGGTTAGGGGAACAAACTGAAACTCAGCACAGGCTAAAACCCCACTGGATTTTTCCTGCCTGTGCAGCAGTAATTTAAGGTTAAGTTACGAGAAGAGATTAGACAAATTAGGGCTGTATTTCCTGGAATTTAGAAGGTTTTGAAGTTTCCAAGGTATTAAGGGACCAGACAGGATAGAGAGAGAGAAACTATTTCCACTGGTTGGGGAGTCCTGGACAGGGGCCGGAGACTTAAAACTAGAACCAGGTCTTTCAGGAGTGAAATGAGGAAACACTTCTACACACAAAAGGTGAGAGAGGTTTGGAACTCTCTTCAGCAATTGGTCATTTGTTCATTTTAAATCTGAGACTGAGGTTTTAGTTATCCCAAGGGATATGGGGCAAAGGTGAAGTCAGGTCACAGGTCAGCCATGATCTCACTGAATGACAGCACAGCCTCAAGGGGCTGAATGGCCTTCTCCTGTGCCTATGTTTCTATTCGCAGTCAATCATCCACTTGGATGCAGGGTTATCTGGAGGCCCAGCTGAAAGACCCCCCAACGCCCCCTCCTCAAAAGGCAGGTGTATCTTCCCCCAAGTCTTGAGGTGGTCCCCAACCGAGGTACCAGCAGCCTGGAGTCCTGCGCTCTGGCCCAATTCAGGGAGTCACAGTCGACAGAGATTTCTAGGAAAAGAAAATCACAACGTCTCCCCCCTACTTTGTCCCCCTACAATTTAAACCGTGTTACTGCATGGCACAGGCATGGAGGGAAGTGCTGTCTACCCTCTCTGAACAGAAGCCGTAAATGCTGCCAAAGGGAGGAGGGATTTGAAACAGTAATTGTGACAGTGCGAAATAGAAACAGGAAGTGCCGGTGCAGCTGTCTCACACACCAGGCAGATCGGTACAGGGGCTGACTGCTCGACATGTGAAAGCTGTGCCATTCCTTTCCTCGCTCGCTCGCTCACTCCAGCTCCTGCCAAAGCGAGGCAGGGGTTGGGGGCATATTTCTGGCACCTTCTACAAAAAGCGCCAAGTGACAGAACCTGCAGAGTCTGAGAGAGCAGGAAGCGCGAGCTGCAATTTACAGCAGCCTTCGCCGCACCGATAAATAGACAGGGCCTGTCGGAGCACGTTCTGCTCTGCACCTGCTTGAGAGCAAGACCCCAGGCAGTCTTCCCTCAGAATTATCCTTCAGATCACGGCAGAGTCATTACAGGAAACAGCCGTGAGCAATGGGAGAGGCAATATTCCTCCCATCCGATCTACTTCCAAGAATTAGGCTGCCAACAATGCAGGTTCTCTGAGAATTAGAACTCAACATTTCTGTCAACAACCAAAGAAGGAATCTCTTCAAACAGTTGCCACTGATATGCGATAGCAAACGAGGCAGCCAATTTGCGCACAGCAAGATTCCACAAACAGAAGGCTACTGAACAAATCTCTGCAGATACTGTCATACCTGCTGAGTTTTTCCAGCTGTTTTTGATCAAATATCCTGCTTTCTTTCAACTGGTGTCAGTTAGCAGATCACTGCTGGCGACAAGTTACAGGCAAACCGACACCCCTCACACCAACCACACAACTACCCCCCCTCCCGCCCCATGCCACCCAACCAATCCAAATCTGACCAAGCCGGGGTGAACAGCTGAGGAGGCCAATCACGCTCAGCAGACAATAGGGGCCACGCCCGTCTGACACTGCAGATCTCAATCCTCGGAAAACTCACTTTTCCCATATCACCTGACACTGCTTATCCAAATACACTCAACTGTACACGCAGTGAGAGGCAGTGTGTGTGGGACTCGTACCCCAGTGAGAGTCAGTGTGTGTGGGACCCGTACCCCAGTGAGAGTCAGTGTGTGTGGGACCTGTACCCCAGTGAGAGTCAGTGTATGTGGGACCCGTACCCAGTGAGAGTCAGTGTGTGTGGGACCCGTACCCCAGTGAGAGTCAGTGTGTGTGGGACCCATACCCAGTGAGAGTCAGTGTGTGTGTGGGACCCATACCCCAGTAAGAGTCAGTGTGTGTGGGACCCGTACCCCAGTGAGAGTCAGTGTGTGTGGGACTCCTACTCCAGTGTAAGTCAGTGTGTGTGGGACCAGTACTCCAGTGAGAGTCAGTGTGTGGGGGACCCGTACCCCAGTGAGAGTCAGTTGTGTGGGAACCGTACACTAGTGAGAGACGTGTGTGTGAGACCCGTACCCTAGTGAGAGTCATTGTGTGTGTGGGACCTGAATCCCAATGAGAGTCAGTGTGTGTGGGACCCACACCCGAGTGAGAGTCAGTGTGTGTGGGACCCAGACCCCAGTGAGAGTCAGTGTGTGTGGGACCCGTACCCCAGTGAGAGTCAATGTGTGTGGGACTCCTACTCCAGTGTAAGTCAGTGTGTGTGGGACTCGTACTCCACTGTAAGTCAGTGTGTGTGGGACCCGTACCCCAGTAAGAGTCAGTGTGTCTGGGACCCGGACCCCAGTGAGAGTCAGTGTGCGTGGGACCCGTACCCCACTGAGGGTCAGTGTGTGTGGGACCCGTACCCCACTGAGAGTCAGTGTGTGTGGAACCCGTACCGCAGTGAGGCTCAGTGTGCGTGGGACCCGTACCCCAGTGAGAGACAGTGTGTGGGGGACCCGTACCCCAGTGAGAGTCAGTGTGTGTGGGACTCGTACCCCAGTGAGGATCAGTGTGCGTGGGACCCGAACCCCAGTGAGAGTCAGTGTGTGTGGGAACTGTACACCAGTGAGAGTCAGTGTGTGTGCGATCCGTATCCCAGTGAGAGTCAGTGTGTGTGGGACCCGTACCCCAGTGAGAGTCAGTGTGTGTGGGACCCGTACCCCAGTGAAAGTCAGTGTATGTGGGACCTGTACCCCAGTGAGAGTCAGTGTGTGTGGGACTCCTACTCCAGTGCAAGTCAGTGTGTGTGGGTCTCGTACTCCAGTGTAAGTCAGTGTGTGTGGGACTCGTACCCCAGTGAGAGTCAGTGTGTGTGGGACCCGTACCCCAGTGAGGATCAGTGTGCGTGGGACCCGTACCTCAGTGAGGGTCAGTGCATATGGGACGCGTACCCCAGTGAGAATCAGTGTGTGTGGGAAAAGGTACCCCAGTGAGAGTCAGTGTGTGTGAGACCCGTACCCCAGTGAGAGTCAGTGTGTGTATTACTGTACCCAGTGAAAGTCAGTGTGTGTGAGACATGTACCCCAGTGAGAGTCAGTGTGTGTGGGATCCGTATCCCAATGAGAGTCAGTGAGTGTGGGATCCGTATCGCAGTGAAAGTCAGTGTGTGTGGGACCCATACCCCAGTGAGAGTCTGTGTGTGCGGGATCCGTACCACAGTGAGAGTCAGTGTGTGTGGGACCCGTACCCCAGTGAGAGTCAGTGTGTGTGGGACCCGTACCCAGTAAGAGTCAGTGTGTGTGGGACCCTAAACCAGTGAGAGTGAGTGTGTGTGGGACCCGTACCCCAGCGAGATTCAGTGTGTGTGGGACCGTAACACACTGAGAGTCAGTGTGTGTGGGACCCGTACCCCAGAGGGAGTCAGTGTGTGCGGGACCCGTACCCCACTGAGAGTCAGCGTGTGAGAGACCCGTACCCCAGTGGGAGTCAGTGTGTGTGGGACCCGTACGCCAGTGAGATTCAGTGTGTGTGGGATTCGTACCCCAGTGTAAGTCAGCGTGTGTGGGACTCGTACTCCAGTGTAAGTCAGCGTGTGTGGGACACGTACCCCAGTGAGAATCAGTGTGTGTGGGACCCGTACACTAGTGAAAGTCCGTGTGTGTGGGACGCATACCAGAGTGAGAGTCAGTGTGTGTGGGACCCGTACCCCAGTGTAAGTCCGTGTGTGTAGGACGCATACCCCACTGAGAGTCAGTGTGTGTGGGACCCGGACCCAACGGAGAGTCAGCGTGTGTGGGACCTGTACCCCAGTGAAAGTCAGTGTGTGTGGGACCCGTACCCCAGTTTAAGTCAGTGTGTGTGGGACTCAAACCCCAGTGAGAGTCAGTGTGTGGGGGACCCGTACCCGAGTAAGAGTCAGTGTGTGTGGGACTCCTACTGCAGTGTAAGTCAGTGAGTGTGGGACTCGTAATCCAGTGTAAGTCAGTGTGCATGGGACTCGTACTCCAGTGAAAGTCAGTGTGTGGGGGAACCTTACCCCAGTGAGAGTCAGTGTGTGGGTGACCCGTACCACAGTGAGAGACAGTGTGTGTGGGACCCGTATCCCAGTGAGAGTCAGTGTGTGTGGGACCCGTACCCCAGTGAGAGTCAGTGTGTGTGGGACCCGTACCCCACTGAGTGTCAGTGTGTGTGGGACCCGTACCCCAGTGAGAGTCAGTGTGTGTGGGACTCGTACACCAGTGAGAATCAGTGTGTGTGGGACCTGTACCCCAGTGAGAGTCAGTGTGTGAGGGACCCAAACCCAGTGAGAGTCAGTGTGTGTGGGACTCCTACTCCAGTGTAAGTCAGTGTGTGTGGGACTCGTACTCCAGTGTAAGTCAGTGTGTGTGGGACCTGTACCCCAGTAAGAGTCAGTGTGTGTGGGGCACTCGTACCCCAGTGAGAGTCAGTGTGTGTGGGACTCATACTCCAGTGTAAGTCAGTGTGTGTGGGACTCATACTCCAGTGTAAGTCAGTGTGTGTGGGACTCGTACTCCAGTGAGAGTCAGTGTGTGTGGGACCTGTACCCCAGTGAGAGTCAGTGTATGTGGGACTCAAACCCCAGTGAGAGTCAATGTGTGGGGGACCCGTACTCCAGTGAGAGTCAGTGTGTGTGGGACTCATACTCCAGGGTAAGTCAGTGTGTGTGGGACTCATACTCCAGTGAGAGTCAGTGTGTGGGGGACCCTTACCCCAGTGAGAGTCAGTGTGTGGAGGACCCTTACCCCAGTGAGAGTCAGTGTGTGAGCGACCCGTACCCCAGTGAGATTCAGTGGGTGTGGGACCCGTACACTAGTGAGAGTCCGTGAGTGTGGGACCCGTACCACGTTGAGATTCAGTGTGTGAGACCTGTGCCCCAGTGAGAGTCAGTGTGTGTGGGAGACGTAACCCAGTGAAATTCAGTGTGTGTGGGACCTGTACCCCAGTGAGACTCAGTGTGTGTGGGACACGTACCCCAATGAGAGTCAGTGTGTGTGGGACCAGTACTCCAGTGTAAGTCAGTGAGTGTGTTCGAACCCCAGTGTACGTCAGTGTGTGTGGGACTCGTACTACAGTGTACGTCAGTGTGTGTGGGACACGTACCCCAGTGGGAGACAGTGTATGTGGGAACTGTACACTAGCGAAAGTCCGTGTGTGTGGGAGCCATACCCCACTGAAAGTCAGTGTGTGTGGGACCCGTACCCCAGTGAGAGTCAGTGTGTGAGGGACCCGTACCCCAGTGAAAGTCAGTGTGTGTGGGACCCGTAACCAACTGAGAGTCAGTGCGTGCGGGACCTGTAACCCAGTGAGAGTCAGTGTGTGGGGGACCCGTACCCCAGTGAGAGTCAGTGTGTGTGGGACTCCTACTGCAGTGTAAGTCAGTGTGTGTGGGACTCATACTCCAGTGTAAGTCAGTGTGTGTGGGACTCCTACTCCAGTGAGAGTCAGTGTGTGGGGGACCCTTACCACAGTGAGAGTCAGAGTGTGGGTGACCCGTACCCCAGTGAGAGTCAGTGTGTGTGGGACCTGTACCCCAGTGAGAGTCAGTGTATGTGGGACTCAAACCCCAGTGACAGTCAATGTGTGGGGGACCCGTACCCCAGTGAGAGTCAGTGTGTGTGGGACTCATACTCCAGGGTAAGTCAGTGTGCGTGGGACTCATACTCCAGTGAGAGTCAGTGTGTGGGGGACCCTTACGCCAGTGTGAGTCAGAGTGTGGGTGACCCTTACCCCAGTGAGAGTCAGTGTGTGTGGGAGCTGTATCCCAGTGAGAGTCAGTGTGTGTGGGACCATGTACACTAGTGAAAGTCCGTGTGTGTGGTACCCATACCCCAGTGAGAGTCAGTTTGTGGGGGACCCATACCCCAGTGAGAGTCAATGTGTGTGGGACCTGTACCCCAGTGTAAGTCCGTGTGTGTAGGACGCATACTCCACTGAGAGTCAGTGTGTGTGGGACCTGTACCCAACTGAGAGTCAGTGTATGTGGGACTCAAACCCCAGTGAGAGTCAGTGTGTGGGGGAACCGTACCCCAGTCAGAGTCAGTGTGTGTGGGACTCATACTCCAGTGTAAGTCAGTGTGTGTGGGACTTGTACTCCAGTGAGAGTAAGTGTGTGGGGGACCCTTACCCCAGTGAGAGTCAGTGTGTGTGGGTGACCGGTACCCCAGTGAGAGTCAGTGTCTGTGGGACCCGTACCCCGGTGAGAGTCAGTGTGTGTAGGACTCGTACACAAGTGAGAGTCCTTGAGTGTGGGACCCATAGCCCAGTGAGAGTCAGTGTGTGTGAGACCTGTACCCCAGTGATAGTCAGTGTGTGTGGGACCTGTACCCCAGTGAGAGTCAGTGTATGTGGGACCCGTACCCAGTGAGAGTCAGTGTGTGTGGGACCCGTACCCCAGTGAGAGTCAGTGTGTGTGGGACCCATACCCAGTGAGAGTCAGTGTGTGTGTGGGACCCATACCCCAGTAAGAGTCAGTGTGTGCGGGACCCGTACCCCAGTGAGAGTCAGTGTGTGTGGGACTCCTACTCCAGTGTAAGTCAGTGTGTGTGGGACCAGTACTCCAGTGAGAGTCAGTGTGTGGGGGACCCGTACCCCAGTGAGAGTCAGTTGTGTGGGAACCGTACACTAGTGAGAGATGTGTGTGTGAGACCCGTACCCTAGTGAGAGTCATTGTGTGTGTGGGACCTGAATCCCAGTGAGAGTCAGTGTGTGTGGGACCCACACCCGAGTGAGAGTCAGTGTGTGTGGGACCCAGACCCCAGTGAGAGTCAGTGTGTGTGGGACCCGTACCCCAGTGAGAGTCAATGTGTGTGGGACTCCTACTCCAGTGTAAGTCAGTGTGTGTGGGACTCGTACTCCACTGTAAGTCAGTGTGTGTGGGACCCGTACCCCAGTAAGAGTCAGTGTGTCTGGGACCCGGACCCCAGTGAGAGTCAGTGTGCGTGGGACCCGTACCCCACTGAGGGTCAGTGTGTGTGGGACCCGTACCCCACTGAGAGTCAGTGTGTGTGGAACCCGTACCGCAGTGAGGCTCAGTGTGCGTGGGACCCGTACCCCAGTGAGAGACAGTGTGTGGGGGACCCGTACCCCAGTGAGAGTCAGTGTGTGTGGGACTCGTACCCCAGTGAGGATCAGTGTGTGGGGGACCCGAACCCCAGTGAGAGTCAGTGTGTGTGGGAACTGTACACCAGTGAGAGTCAGTGTGTGTGCGATCCGTATCCCAGTGAGAGTCAGTGTGTGTGGGACTCCTACTCCAGTGCAAGTCAGTGTGTGTGGGTCTCGTACTCCAGTGTAAGTCAGTGTGTGTGGGACTCGTACCACAGTGAGAGTCAGTGTGTGTGGGATGCGTGTCCGAATAAGAGTCAGTGTGTGTGGGTCCCGTACCCCAGTAAGAGTCAGTATGTGTGGGACCCGTACCCCAGTGAGAGTCAGTGTGTGTGGGACCCGTACCCCAGTGAGGATCAGTGTGCGTGGGACCCGTACCTCAGTGAGGGTCAGTGCATATGGGACGCGTACCCCTGTGAGAATCAGTGTGTGTGGGAAAAGGTACCCCAGTGAGAGTCAGTGTGTGTGGGACACGTACCCCAGTGGGAGACAGTGTATGTGGGAACCGTACACTAGCGAAAGTCCGTGTGTGTGGGAGCCATACCCCACTGAAAGTCAGTGTGTGTGGGACCCGTACCCCAGTGAGAGTCAGTGTGTGTGGGACCCGTAACCAACTGAGAGTCAGTGCGTGCGGGACCTGTAACCCAGTGAGAGTCAGTGTGTGGGGGACCCGTACCCCAGTGAGAGTCAGTGTGTGTGGGACTCCTACTGCAGTGTAAGTCAGTGTGTGTGGGACTCATACTCCAGTGTAAGTCAGTGTGTGTGGGACTCCTACTCCAGTGAGAGTCAGTGTGTGGGGGACCCTTACCACAGTGAGAGTCAGAGTGTGGGTGACCCGTACCCCAGTGAGAGTCAGTGTGTGTGGGACCTGTACCCCAGTGAGAGTCAGTGTATGTGGGACTCAAACCCCAGTGACAGTCAATGTGTGGGGGACCCGTACCCCATTGAGAGTCAGTGTGTGTGGGACTCATACTCCAGGGTAAGTCAGTGTGCGTGGGACTCATACTCCAGTGAGAGTCAGTGTGTGGGGGACCCTTACGCCAGTGTGAGTCAGAGTGTGGGTGACCCTTACCCCAGTGAGAGTCAGTGTGTGTGGGAGCTGTATCCCAGTGAGAGTCAGTGTGTGTGGGACCATGTACACTAGTGAAAGTCCGTGTGTGTGGTACCCATACCCCAGTGAGAGTCAGTTTGTGGGGGACCCATACCCCAGTGAGAGTCAATGTGTGTGGGACCTGTACCCCAGTGTAAGTCCGTGTGTGTAGGACGCATACTCCACTGAGAGTCAGTGTGTGTGGGACCTGTACCCAACTGAGAGTCAGTGTATGTGGGACTCAAACCCCAGTGAGAGTCAGTGTGTGGGGGAACCGTACCTCAGTCAGAGTCAGTGTGTGTGGGACTCATACTCCAGTGTAAGTCAGTGTGTGTGGGACTCGTACTCCAGTGAGAGTAAGTGTGTGGGGGACCCTTACCCCAGTGAGAGTCAGTGTGTGTGGGTGACCGGTACCCCAGTGAGAGTCAGTGTCTGTGGGACCCGTACCCCGGTGAGAGTCAGTGTGTGTGGGACTCGTACACAAGTGAGAGTCCTTGAGTGTGGGACCCATAGCCCAGTGAGAGTCAGTGTGTGTGGGACTCCTACTCCAGTGTAAGTCAGTGTGTGTGGGACTCGTACCCCAGTGAGAGTCAGTGTGTGGGGGACCCGTACCCTAGTGAGAGTCAGTGTGTGTGGGACACGTACCCCAGTGAGAGTCAGTATGTGTGGGACCCGTACACTAGTGAGAGTCCGTGTGTGTGGAACCCGTACCCCACTGAGAGTAAGTGTCTGTGTGGGACCCGAATCCAAGTGAGAGACAGTGTGTGTGGGACCGGTACCCAACTGAGAGTCAGTGTGTGTGGGACCAGTACCTCAGTGAGAGTAAGTGTGTGTGGGACCCATACCCAACTGAGAGTCAGTGTGTGGGGGATCAGTACTCCAGTGAGAGGCAGTGTGTGGGGGACCCTTACCTGAGTGAGAGTCAGTGTGTGTGGGTGACCGGTACCCCAGTGAGAGTCAGTGTGTGTGGGACCCGTACCCTGGTGAGAGTCAGTGTGTGTGGGACCCGTACACTAGTGAGAGTCCGTGAGTGTGGGACCCGTACACAGTGAGAGTCAGTGTGTGTGAGACCTGTACCCCAGTGAGAGTCAGTGTGTGTGGGACCCGTACCCCAGTGAGAGTCAGTGTGTGTGGGACCCGTACCCCAGTGAGAGTCAGTGTGTGTGGGACCCGTACCCCAGTGAGAGTCAGTGTGTGTGGGACCCGTACCCCAGTGAGAGTCAGTGTGTGTGGGACCCGTAACCAACTGAGAGTCAGTGCGTGCGGGACCTGTAACCCAGTGAGAGTCAGTGTGTGGGGGACCCGTACCCCAGTGAGAGTCAGTGTGTGTGGGACTCCTACTGCAGTGTAAGTCAGTGTGTGTGGGACTCATACTCCAGTGTAAGTCAGTGTGTGTGGGACTCCTACTCCAGTGAGAGTCAGTGTGTGGGGGACCCTTACCACAGTGAGAGTCAGAGTGTGGGTGACCCGTACCCCAGTGAGAGTCAGTGTGTGTGGGACCTGTACCCCAGTGAGAGTCAGTGTATGTGGGACTCAAACCCCAGTGACAGTCAATGTGTGGGGGACCCGTACCCCATTGAGAGTCAGTGTGTGTGGGACTCATACTCCAGGGTAAGTCAGTGTGCGTGGGACTCATACTCCAGTGAGAGTCAGTGTGTGGGGGACCCTTACGCCAGTGTGAGTCAGAGTGTGGGTGACCCTTACCCCAGTGAGAGTCAGTGTGTGTGGGAGCTGTATCCCAGTGAGAGTCAGTGTGTGTGGGACCATGTACACTAGTGAAAGTCCGTGTGTGTGGTACCCATACCCCAGTGAGAGTCAGTTTGTGGGGGACCCATACCCCAGTGAGAGTCAATGTGTGTGGGACCTGTACCCCAGTGTAAGTCCGTGTGTGTAGGACGCATACTCCACTGAGAGTCAGTGTGTGTGGGACCTGTACCCAACTGAGAGTCAGTGTATGTGGGACTCAAACCCCAGTGAGAGTCAGTGTGTGGGGGAACCGTACCTCAGTCAGAGTCAGTGTATGTGGGACTCAAACCCCAGTGAGAGTCAGTGTGTGGGGGACCCTTACCTGAGTGAGAGTCAGTGTGTGTGGGTGACCGGTACCCCAGTGAGAGTCAGTGTGTGTGGGACCCGTACCCTGGTGAGAGTCAGTGTGTGTGGGACCCGTACACTAGTGAGAGTCCGTGAGTGTGGGACCCGTACACAGTGAGAGTCAGTGTGTGTGAGACCTGTACCCCAGTGAGAGTCAGTGTGTGTGGGACCCGTACCCCAGTGAGAGTCAGTGTGTGTGGGACCCGTACCCCAGTGAGAGTCAGTGTGTGTGGGACCCGTACCCCAGTGAGAGTCAGTGTGTGTGGGACCCGTACCCCAGTGTAACTCCGTGAGTGTGGGACGCATACCCCACTGAGAGTCAGTGTGTGTGGGACTCGTACTCCTGTGTAAGTCAGTGTATGTGGGACTCGTACTCCAGTGAGAGTCAATGTGTGGGGGACCCTTACCCGAGTGAGAGTCAGTGTGTGTGGGTGACCGGTACCCCAGAGAGAGTCAATGTGTGGGGGACCCATACAATAGTGAGAGGCCGTGGGTGTGGGACCCGTAGCCCAGTGAGAGTCAGTGTGCGTGGGACCCATACCCCAGTGAGAGTCAGTGTGTGTGGGACACCGAGCCCAGTGAGAGTCAGTGTGAGTGGAACCCGTACCCAAGTGAGAGTCAATGTGTGCGGGACCTGTACCCCAGTGAGTGTCAGTGCGTGTGGGACCTGTACCACAGTGAGAGTCAGTGAGGGTGGGAACCGTACCCCAGTGTAAGTCCGTGTGTGTGGGACCAATACCCCACTGAGAGTCAGTGCGTGTGGGACCCGTACCCCAGTGAGAGTCAGTGTGTGTGGGACCCGTACCCCACTGAGAGTCAATGTGTGTGGGACCCGTACCACAGTGGGAGTTAGTGTGTGTGGGACCCGTACCCCACGGAGTGTCAGTGTGTGTGGGACCCGTACCCCAGTGAGAGTCAGTGTGTGAGAGACCCACACCCCAGTCAGACTCAGTGTGTGTGGGACTGGTAGTCCAGTGAGACTCAGTGTGTGTGGGACCCGTACCCCAGCGAGAGTCCGTGTGTGTGTGACCCGAACCCCAGTGTGAGTCAGTGTGTGTGGGTCCCATACACTAGTGAGAGTCAGTGTGTGTGGGACCCGTACCCCAGTGAGAGTCAGTGTGTGTGGGACCCGTACCCCAGTGAGAGTCAGTGTGTTTGGGACCCATACACTAGTGAGAGTCAGTGTGTGTGGGACCCATACCCAACTGAGAGTCAGTGTGTGTGGGACCTGTACTCCAGTGTAAGTCAGTTTGTGTGGGATTCGTACCCCAGTGAGAGTCAATGTGTGGGGGATGCGTACCCCAGTGAGCGTCCGTGTGTGTGGGACCCGTACCCCAGTGAGAGTCCCTGTGTGTGGGACCAGTACCCCAGTGAGAGTCAGTGCACGTGGGACCCATACCCCAGTGGGAGTCAGTGTGTGTGGGACCCGTACCCCAGTGAGAGTCAGTGTGGTAGGGACCCGTACCCCACTGGGAGTCAGTGTGTGTGGGACCCATTCCCCAGTGAGAGTCAGTGTGTGTGGGACCCATACCCAGTGAGAGTCAGTGTGTGTGAGACCCGTACCCCAGTGAGAGTCAGTGTGTGTGGCACCCGTACGCCACTAAGAGTCAGTGTGTGTGGGACCCGTACTCAACTGAGAGTCAGTGTGTGTGGGAACCATACCCCAGTGTAAGTCCGTGTGTGTGCGACCCATACCCCACTGAGAGTCAGTGTGTGTGGGACCCATACCCAACTGAGAGTCAGTGTGTGTGGGACCCATACCCCACTGAGAGTCAGTGTGTGTGTGGGACCCATACCCAACTGAGAGTCAGTGTGTGTGGGACCAGTACTCCAGTGTAAGTCAATTTGTGTGGGATTCGTACCCCAGTGAGAGTCAATGTGTGGGGGACGCGTACCCCAGTGAAAGTCAGTGTGTGTGGGACTCCTACTCCAGTGACAGTCAGTGTGTGTGGGACTCGTACTCCAGTGTAAGTCAGTGTGTGTGGGACTCGTACTCCAGACAGAGTCAATGTGTGGGGGACCCATACACTAGTGAGAGTCCGTGTGTGTGGGACCCGTACCCCAGTGAGAGTCAGTGTGCGTGGGACCTGTACCCCAGTGAGAGTCAGTGTGTGTGGGACCCGTACCCCAGTGAGAGTCAGTGTGCGTGGGACCCGTACCCCAGTGGGAGTTAGTGTGTGTGGGACTCGTACCCCAGTGAGAGTCAGTGTGCGTGGGAGCCGTACCCCAGTGGGAGTCAGTGTGTGTGGGACCCGTACCCCAGTGAGAGTCAGTGTGTGTGGGACCCATACCCAGTGAGAGTCAGTGTGTGTGGGACCCATACCCAGTGAGAGTCAGTGTGTGTGGGACCCGTACCCTAGTGAGAGTCAGTGTATGCGGGACCCATACACTAGTGAGAGTCAGTGTGTGTGGGACCCATACCCAACTGAGAGTCAGTGGTGTGGGACCTGTACTCCAGTGTAAGTCAGTTTGTGTGGGATTCGTACCCCAGTAAGAGTCAATGTGTGGGGCACGCGTACCCCAGTGAGAGTCAGTGTGTGTGGGACTCCTACTCCAGTGTAAGTCAGTGTGTGTGGGACTCGTACTCCAGTGTAAGTCAGTGTGTGTGGGATTCGTACTCCAGAGAGTCAATGTGTGGGGACCCATACACTAGTGAGAGTCCGTGTGTGTGGGACCCATAGCCCAGTGAGAGTCCCTGTGTGTGGGACCCGTACCCCAGAGAGAGTAAGTGTGCGTGGGACCCATACTCCAGTGAGTGTCAGTGTGCGTGGGACCCGTACCCAACTGAGAGTCAGTGTGTGTGGGACCAATACCCCAGTGTAAGTCCGTGTGTGTGGGACCCATACCCCACTGAGAGTCAGTGTGTGTGGGACCCATACCCAACTGAGAGTCAGTGTGTGTGGGACCTGTACTCCAGTGTAAGTCAGTTTGTGTGGAATTCGTACCCCAGTGAGAGTCAATGTGTGGGGGACGCGTACCCCAATGAGAGTCAGTGTGTGTGGGACTCCTACTCCAGTGTAAGTCAGTGTGTGTGGGACTCGTACTCCAGAGAGAGTCAATGTGTGGGGACCCATACACTAGTGAGAGTCCGTGTGTGTGGGACCCGTAACCCAGTGAGAGTCCCTGTGTGTGGGACCAGTACCCCAGTGAGAGTCAGTGTGCATGGGACCCATACCCCAGTGAGAGTCAGTGTGTGTGGGACCCGTACCCCACTGAGAGTCAGTGTGTGTGGGACCCGTACCACAGTGGGAGTTAGTGTGTGTGGGACCCGTACCCCACTGAGTGTCAATGTGTGTGGGACCCGTACCCCAGTGAGAGTCAGTGTGTGTGAGACCCATACCCCACTGAGAGTCAGTGAGTGGGGGATCCGTACCCCAGTGTAAGTCAGTGTGTGTGGGACTCATACTCCAGTGTAAGTCAGTGTTTGTGGGACTCGTACCCCAGAGAGAGTCAATGTGTGGGGGACCCATACACTAGTGAGAGGCCGTGGGTGTGGGACCTGTAGCCCAGTGAGAGTCAGTGTGCGTGGGACCCGTACCCCAGTGAGAGTCAGTGTGTGTGGCACCCGTACCCCAGTGGGAGTTAGTGTGTGTGGGGCCCGTACCCCAGTGAGAGTCAGTGTGCGTGGGACCTGTTCCCCATTGAGAGTCAGTGTGTGGGGGACCCGTACCCCAGTGAGAGTCAGTGTGTGTGGGACCCTTACCCCAGTGTGAGTCAGTGTGCGTGGGACCCGTACCCCAGTGAGAGTCAGTGTGTGTGGGACCCGTACCCCAGTGAGAGTCAGTGTGTGGGGGATCCGTACCGCACTGAGAGTCAGTGTGTGCGGGACCCGTACCCAACTGAGAGTCAGTGTGTGAGAGACCCACACCCCAGTGAGAGTCAGTGTGTGTGGGACCTGTACCCGAGTGAGACTCAGTGTGTATGGGACCCGTACTCCAGTGTAAGTCAGTGTGTGTGTGGGATACGTACCCCAATGAGAGTGAGTGTGTGGGATATCTGTACCCCACTGTGAGTCAGTGTGTGCGGGACCCGTACACCACTGAGAGACAGTGTATGAGAGACCCACACCCCAGTGAGAGTCAGTGTGTGTGGGACCCGTTCCCCAGTGAGAGTCAGTGTGTGGGGGACCCATACCCCTGTGAGAGTCAGTGTGTTTGGGACCCGTACCCCAGTGAGAGTCAGTGTGTGTGGGACACCGACCCCAGTGAGAGTCAGTGTGTGTGGAACCCGTACCCAAGTGAGAGTCAGTGTGTGTGGGACCCGTACCCCAGTGAGGGTCAATGTGTGCGGGACCTGTACCCCAGTGAGTGTCAGTGTGTGTGGGACCCGTACCACAGTGAGAGTCAGTGAGGGTGGGAACCGTACCCCAGTGTAAGTCCGTGTGTGTGGGACCAATACCCCACTGAGAGTCAGTGTGTGTGGGACCCCGTACCCCAGTGAGAGTCAGTGTGTGTGGGACCCGTACCCCACTGAGAGTCAGTGTGTGTGGGACCCGTACCACAGTGGGAGTTAGTGTGTGTGGGACCCGTACCCCACTGAGTGTCAGTGTGTGTGGGACCCGTACCCCAGTGAGAGTCAGTGTGTGAGAGACCCACACCCCAGTCAGACTCAGTGTGTGTGGGACTGGTCGTCCAGTGAGACTCAGTGTGTGTGGGATCCGTACCCCAGCGAGAGTCCGTGTGTGTGTGACCCGAACCCCAGTGTGAGTCAGTGTGTGTGGGTCCCATACACTAGTGAGAGTCAGTGTGTGTGGGACCCGTACCCCAGTGAGAGTCAGTGTGTGTGGGACCCGTACCCCACTGAGAGTCAGTGTGTGTGGGACCCGTACCACAGTGGGAGTTAGTGTGTGTGGGACCCGTACCCCACTGAGTGTCAATGTGTGTGGGACCCGTACCCCAGTGAGAGTCAGTGTGTGAGAGACCCACACCCCAGTCAGACTCAGTGTGTGTGGGACTGGTCGTCCAGTGAGACTCAGTGTGTGTGGGACCCGTACCCCAGCGAGAGTCCGTGTGTGTGTGACCCGAACCCCAGTGTGAGTCAGTGTGTGTGGGTCCCATACACTAGTGAGAGTCAGTGTGTGTGGGACCCGTACCCCAGTGAGAGTCAGTGTGTGTGGGACCCGTACCCCAGTGAGAGTCAGTGTGTTTGGGACCCATACACTAGTGAGAGTCAGTGTGTGTGGGACCCATACCCAACTGAGAGTCAGTGTGTGTGGGACCTGTACTCCAGTGTAAGTCAGTTTGTGTGGGATTCGTACCCCAGTGAGAGTCAATGTGTGGGGGATGCGTACCCCAGTGAGCGTCCGTGTGTGTGGGACCCGTACCCCAATGAGAGTCCCTGTGTGTGGGACCAGTACCCCAGTGAGAGTCAGTGCACGTGGGACCCATACCCCAGTGGGAGTCAGTGTGTGTGGGACCCGTACCCCAGTGAGAGTCAGTGTGGTAGGGACCCGTACCCCACTGGGAGTCAGTGTGTGTGGGACCCATTCCCCAGTGAGAGTCAGTGTGTGTGGGACCCATACCCAGTGAGAGTCAGTGTGTGTGAGACCCGTACCCCAGTGAGAGTCAGTGTGTGTGGCACCCGTACGCCACTAAGAGTCAGTGTGTGTGGGACCCGTACTCAACTGAGAGTCAGTGTGTGTGGGAACCATACCCCAGTGTAAGTCCGTGTGTGTGCGAACCATACCCCACTAAGAGTCAGTGTGTGTGGGACCCATACCCAACTGAGAGTCAGTGTGTGTGGGACCCATACCCAACTGAGAGTCAGTGTGTGTGGGACCCATACCCCACTGAGAGTCAGTGTGTGTGTGGGACCCATACCCAACTGAGAGTCAGTGTGTGTGGGACCTGTACTCCAGTGTAAGTCAATTTGTGTGGGATTCGTACCCCAGTGAGAGTCAATGTGTGGGGGACGCGTACCCCAGTGAGAGTCAGTGTGTGTGGGTCCCATACACTAGTGAGAGTCAGTGTGTGTGGGACCCGTACCCCAGTGAGAGTCAGTGTGTGTGGGACCCGTACCCCAGTGAGAGTCAGTGTGTTTGGGACCCATACACTAGTGAGAGTCAGTGTGTGTGGGACCCATACCCAACTGAGAGTCAGTGTGTGTGGGACCTGTACTCCAGTGTAAGTCAGTTTGTGTGGGATTCGTACCCCAGTGAGAGTCAATGTGTGGGGGATGCGTACCCCAGTGAGCGTCCGTGTGTGTGGGACCCGTACCCCAGTGAGAGTCCCTGTGTGTGGGACCAGTACCCCAGTGAGAGTCAGTGCACGTGGGACCCATACCCCAGTGGGAGTCAGTGTGTGTGGGACCCGTACCCCAGTGAGAGTCAGTGTGGTAGGGACCCGTACCCCACTGGGAGTCAGTGTGTGTGGGACCCATTCCCCAGTGAGAGTCAGTGTGTGTGGGACCCATACCCAGTGAGAGTCAGTGTGTGTGAGACCCGTACCCCAGTGAGAGTCAGTGTGTGTGGCACCCGTACGCCACTAAGAGTCAGTGTGTGTGGGACCCGTACTCAACTGAGAGTCAGTGTGTGTGGGAACCATACCCCAGTGTAAGTCCGTGTGTGTGCGACCCATACCCCACTGAGAGTCAGTGTGTGTGGGACCCATACCCAACTGAGAGTCAGTGTGTGTGGGACCCATACCCCACTGAGAGTCAGTGTGTGTGTGGGACCCATACCCAACTGAGAGTCAGTGTGTGTGGGACCAGTACTCCAGTGTAAGTCAATTTGTGTGGGATTCGTACCCCAGTGAGAGTCAATGTGTGGGGGACGCGTACCCCAGTGAAAGTCAGTGTGTGTGGGACTCCTACTCCAGTGACAGTCAGTGTGTGTGGGACTCGTACTCCAGTGTAAGTCAGTGTGTGTGGGACTCGTACTCCAGACAGAGTCAATGTGTGGGGGACCCATACACTAGTGAGAGTCCGTGTGTGTGGGACCCGTACCCCAGTGAGAGTCAGTGTGCGTGGGACCTGTACCCCAGTGAGAGTCAGTGTGTGTGGGACCCGTACCCCAGTGAGAGTCAGTGTGCGTGGGACCCGTACCCCAGTGGGAGTTAGTGTGTGTGGGACTCGTACCCCAGTGAGAGTCAGTGTGCGTGGGAGCCGTACCCCAGTGGGAGTCAGTGTGTGTGGGACCCGTACCCCAGTGAGAGTCAGTGTGTGTGGGACCCATACCCAGTGAGAGTCAGTGTGTGTGGGACCCATACCCAGTGAGAGTCAGTGTGTGTGGGACCCGTACCCTAGTGAGAGTCAGTGTATGCGGGACCCATACACTAGTGAGAGTCAGTGTGTGTGGGACCCATACCCAACTGAGAGTCAGTGGTGTGGGACCTGTACTCCAGTGTAAGTCAGTTTGTGTGGGATTCGTACCCCAGTAAGAGTCAATGTGTGGGGCACGCGTACCCCAGTGAGAGTCAGTGTGTGTGGGACTCCTACTCCAGTGTAAGTCAGTGTGTGTGGGACTCGTACTCCAGTGTAAGTCAGTGTGTGTGGGATTCGTACTCCAGAGAGTCAATGTGTGGGGACCCATACACTAGTGAGAGTCCGTGTGTGTGGGACCCATAGCCCAGTGAGAGTCCCTGTGTGTGGGACCCGTACCCCAGAGAGAGTAAGTGTGCGTGGGACCCATACTCCAGTGAGTGTCAGTGTGCGTGGGACCCGTACCCAACTGAGAGTCAGTGTGTGTGGGACCAATACCCCAGTGTAAGTCCGTGTGTGTGGGACCCATACCCCACTGAGAGTCAGTGTGTGTGGGACCCATACCCAACTGAGAGTCAGTGTGTGTGGGACCTGTACTCCAGTGTAAGTCAGTTTGTGTGGAATTCGTACCCCAGTGAGAGTCAATGTGTGGGGGACGCGTACCCCAATGAGAGTCAGTGTGTGTGGGACTCCTACTCCAGTGTAAGTCAGTGTGTGTGGGACTCGTACTCCAGAGAGAGTCAATGTGTGGGGACCCATACACTAGTGAGAGTCCGTGTGTGTGGGACCCGTAACCCAGTGAGAGTCCCTGTGTGTGGGACCAGTACCCCAGTGAGAGTCAGTGTGCATGGGACCCATACCCCAGTGAGAGTCAGTGTGTGTGGGACCCGTACCCCACTGAGAGTCAGTGTGTGTGGGACCCGTACCACAGTGGGAGTTAGTGTGTGTGGGACCCGTACCCCACTGAGTGTCAATGTGTGTGGGACCCGTACCCCAGTGAGAGTCAGTGTGTGTGAGACCCATACCCCACTGAGAGTCAGTGAGTGGGGGATCCGTACCCCAGTGTAAGTCAGTGTGTGTGGGACTCATACTCCAGTGTAAGTCAGTGTTTGTGGGACTCGTACCCCAGAGAGAGTCAATGTGTGGGGGACCCATACACTAGTGAGAGGCCGTGGGTGTGGGACCTGTAGCCCAGTGAGAGTCAGTGTGCGTGGGACCCGTACCCCAGTGAGAGTCAGTGTGTGTGGCACCCGTACCCCAGTGGGAGTTAGTGTGTGTGGGGCCCGTACCCCAGTGAGAGTCAGTGTGCGTGGGACCTGTTCCCCATTGAGAGTCAGTGTGTGGGGGACCCGTACCCCAGTGAGAGTCAGTGTGTGTGGGACCCTTACCCCAGTGTGAGTCAGTGTGCGTGGGACCCGTACCCCAGTGAGAGTCAGTGTGTGTGGGACCCGTACCCCAGTGAGAGTCAGTGTGTGGGGGATCCGTACCGCACTGAGAGTCAGTGTGTGCGGGACCCGTACCCAACTGAGAGTCAGTGTGTGAGAGACCCACACCCCAGTGAGAGTCAGTGTGTGTGGGACCTGTACCCGAGTGAGACTCAGTGTGTATGGGACCCGTACTCCAGTGTAAGTCAGTGTGTGTGTGGGATACGTACCCCAATGAGAGTGAGTGTGTGGGATATCTGTACCCCACTGTGAGTCAGTGTGTGCGGGACCCGTACACCACTGAGAGACAGTGTATGAGAGACCCACACCCCAGTGAGAGTCAGTGTGTGTGGGACCCGTTCCCCAGTGAGAGTCAGTGTGTGGGGGACCCATACCCCTGTGAGAGTCAGTGTGTTTGGGACCCGTACCCCAGTGAGAGTCAGTGTGTGTGGGACACCGACCCCAGTGAGAGTCAGTGTGTGTGGAACCCGTACCCAAGTGAGAGTCAGTGTGTGTGGGACCCGTACCCCAGTGAGGGTCAATGTGTGCGGGACCTGTACCCCAGTGAGTGTCAGTGTGTGTGGGACCCGTACCACAGTGAGAGTCAGTGAGGGTGGGAACCGTACCCCAGTGTAAGTCCGTGTGTGTGGGACCAATACCCCACTGAGAGTCAGTGTGTGTGGGACCCCGTACCCCAGTGAGAGTCAGTGTGTGTGGGACCCGTACCCCACTGAGAGTCAGTGTGTGTGGGACCCGTACCACAGTGGGAGTTAGTGTGTGTGGGACCCGTACCCCACTGAGTGTCAGTGTGTGTGGGACCCGTACCCCAGTGAGAGTCAGTGTGTGAGAGACCCACACCCCAGTCAGACTCAGTGTGTGTGGGACTGGTCGTCCAGTGAGACTCAGTGTGTGTGGGATCCGTACCCCAGCGAGAGTCCGTGTGTGTGTGACCCGAACCCCAGTGTGAGTCAGTGTGTGTGGGTCCCATACACTAGTGAGAGTCAGTGTGTGTGGGACCCGTACCCCAGTGAGAGTCAGTGTGTGTGGGACCCGTACCCCACTGAGAGTCAGTGTGTGTGGGACCCGTACCACAGTGGGAGTTAGTGTGTGTGGGACCCGTACCCCACTGAGTGTCAATGTGTGTGGGACCCGTACCCCAGTGAGAGTCAGTGTGTGAGAGACCCACACCCCAGTCAGACTCAGTGTGTGTGGGACTGGTCGTCCAGTGAGACTCAGTGTGTGTGGGACCCGTACCCCAGCGAGAGTCCGTGTGTGTGTGACCCGAACCCCAGTGTGAGTCAGTGTGTGTGGGTCCCATACACTAGTGAGAGTCAGTGTGTGTGGGACCCGTACCCCAGTGAGAGTCAGTGTGTGTGGGACCCGTACCCCAGTGAGAGTCAGTGTGTTTGGGACCCATACACTAGTGAGAGTCAGTGTGTGTGGGACCCATACCCAACTGAGAGTCAGTGTGTGTGGGACCTGTACTCCAGTGTAAGTCAGTTTGTGTGGGATTCGTACCCCAGTGAGAGTCAATGTGTGGGGGATGCGTACCCCAGTGAGCGTCCGTGTGTGTGGGACCCGTACCCCAATGAGAGTCCCTGTGTGTGGGACCAGTACCCCAGTGAGAGTCAGTGCACGTGGGACCCATACCCCAGTGGGAGTCAGTGTGTGTGGGACCCGTACCCCAGTGAGAGTCAGTGTGGTAGGGACCCGTACCCCACTGGGAGTCAGTGTGTGTGGGACCCATTCCCCAGTGAGAGTCAGTGTGTGTGGGACCCATACCCAGTGAGAGTCAGTGTGTGTGAGACCCGTACCCCAGTGAGAGTCAGTGTGTGTGGCACCCGTACGCCACTAAGAGTCAGTGTGTGTGGGACCCGTACTCAACTGAGAGTCAGTGTGTGTGGGAACCATACCCCAGTGTAAGTCCGTGTGTGTGCGAACCATACCCCACTAAGAGTCAGTGTGTGTGGGACCCATACCCAACTGAGAGTCAGTGTGTGTGGGACCCATACCCAACTGAGAGTCAGTGTGTGTGGGACCCATACCCCACTGAGAGTCAGTGTGTGTGTGGGACCCATACCCAACTGAGAGTCAGTGTGTGTGGGACCTGTACTCCAGTGTAAGTCAATTTGTGTGGGATTCGTACCCCAGTGAGAGTCAATGTGTGGGGGACGCGTACCCCAGTGAGAGTCAGTGTGTGTGGGACTCCTACTCCAGTGAGAGTCAGTGTGTGTGGGACTCGTACTCCAGTGTAAGTCAGTGTGTGTGGGACTCGTACTCCAGACAGAGTCAATGTGTGGGGGACCCATACACTAGTGAGAGTCCGTGTGAGTGGGACCCGTACCCCAGTGAGAGTCAGTGTGCGTGGGACCTGTACCCCAGTGAGAGTCAGTGTGTGTGGGACCCGTACCCCAGTGAGAGTCAGTGTGCGTGGGACCCGTACCCCAGTGGGAGTTAGTGTGTGTGGGACTCGTACCCCAGTGAGAGTCAGTGTGCGTGGGAGCCGTACCCCAGTGGGAGTCAGTGTGTGTGGGACCCGTACCCCAGTGAGAGTCAGTGTGTGTGGGACCCATACCCAGTGAGAGTCAGTGTGTGTGGGACCCGTACCCTAGTGAGAGTCAGTGTGTGCGGGACCCATACACTAGTGAGAGTCAGTGTGTGTGGGACCCATACCCAACTGAGAGTCAGTGGTGTGGGACCTGTACTCCAGTGTAAGTCAGTTTGTGTGGGATTCGTACCCCAGTAAGAGTCAATGTGTGGGGCACGCGTACCCCAGTGAGAGTCAGTGTGTGTGGGACTCCTACTCCAGTGTAAGTCAGTGTGTGTGGGACTCGTACTCCAGTGTAAGTCAGTGTGTGTGGGATTTGTACTCCAGAGAGTCAATGTGTGGGGACCCATACACTAGTGAGAGTCCGTGTGTGTGGGACCCATAGCCCAGTGAGAGTCCCTGTGTGTGGGACCCGTAACCCAGAGAGAGTCAGTGTGCGTGGGACCCATACCCCAGTGAGTGTCAGTGTGCGTGGGACCCGTACCCCAGTGGGAGTTAGTGTGTATGGGACCCGTACCCCAGTGAGAGTCAGTGTGTGTGGGACCCGTACCCCACTGAGAGTCAGTGTGTGTGGGACCCGTACCCAACTGAGAGTCAGTGTGTGTGGGACCAATACCCCAGTGTAAGTCCGTGTGTGTGGGACCCATACCCCACTGAGAGTCAGTGTGTGTGGGACCCATACCCAACTGAGAGTCAGTGTGTGTGGGACCTGTACTCCAGTGTAAGTCAGTTTGTGTGGAATTCGTACCCCAGTGAGAGTCAATGTGTGGGGTACGCGTACCCCAATGAGAGTCAGTGTGTGTGGGACTCCTACTCCAGTGTAAGTCAATGTGTGTGGGACTCGTACTCCAGAGAGAGTCAATGTGTGGGGACCCATACACTAGTGAGAGTCCGTGT
Organism: Isurus oxyrinchus; assembly: GCA_026770705.1. Taxonomy (NCBI): domain Eukaryota; kingdom Metazoa; phylum Chordata; class Chondrichthyes; order Lamniformes; family Lamnidae; genus Isurus; species Isurus oxyrinchus. The sequence goes on from JANJGN010000637.1 coordinate 50,596, forward strand.
GTGTGGGACCCGTAACCCAGTGAGAGTCCCTGTTTGTGGGACCAGTACCCCAGTGAGAGTCAGTGTGCATGGGACCCATACCCCAGTGAGAGTCAGTGTGTGGGGGACGCGTACCCCACTGAGAGTCAGTGTGTGTGGGACCCGTACCACAGTGGGAGTTAGTGTGTGTGGGACCCGTACCCCACTGAGTGTCAATGTGTGTGGGACCCGTACCCCAGTGAGAGTCAGTGTGTGTGAGACCCATACCCCACTGAGAGTCAGTGAGTGGGGGATCCGTACCCCAGTGTAAGTCAGTGTGTGTGGGACTCATACTCCAGTGTAAGTCAGTGTTTGTGGGACTCGTACCCCAGAGAGAGTCAATGTGTGGGGGACCCATACACTAGTGAGAGGCCGTGGGTGTGGGACCTGTAGCCCAGTGAGAGTCAGTGTGCGTGGGACCCGTACCCCAGTGAGAGTCAGTGTGTGTGGGACCCGTACCCCAGTGGGAGTTAGTGTGTGTGGGGCCCGTACCCCAGTGAGAGTCAGTGTGCGTGGGACCTGTTCCCCATTGAGAGTCAGTGTGTGGGGGACCCGTACCCCAGTGAGAGTCAGTGTGTGTGGGACCCTTACCCCAGTGAGAGTCAGTGTGCGTGGGACCCATACCCCAGTGAGAGTCAGTGTGTGTGGGACCCGTACCCCAGTGAGAGTCAGTGTGTGGGGGATCCGTACCGCACTGAGAGTCAGTGTGTGCGGGACCCGTACCCAACTGAGAGTCAGTGTGTGAGAGACCCACACCCCAGTGAGAGTCAGTGTGTGTGGGACCTGTACCCGAGTGAGACTCAGTGTGTATGGGACCCGTACTCCAGTGTAAGTCAGTGTGTGTGTGGGATACGTACCCCAATGAGAGTGAGTGTGTGGGATATCTGTACCCCACTGTGAGTCAGTGTGTGCGGGACCCGTACACCACTGAGAGACAGTGTGTGAGAGACCCACACCCCAGTGAGAGTCAGTGTGTGTGGGACCCGTTCCCCAGTGAGAGTCAGTGTGTGGGGGACCCATACCCCTGTGAGAGTCAGTGTATTTGGGACCCGTACCCCAGTGAGAGTCAGTGTGTGTGGGATACCGACCCCAGTGAGAGTCAGTGTGTGTGGAACCCGTACCCAAGTGAGAGTCAGTGTGTGTGGGACCCGTACCCCAGTGAGGGTCAATGTGTGCGGGACCTGTACCCCAGTGAGTGTCAGTGTGTGTGGGACCCGTACCACAGTGAGAGTCAGTGAGGGTGGGAACCGTACCCCAGTGTAAGTCCGTGTGTGTGGGACCAATACCCCACTGAGAGTCAGTGTGTGTGGGACCCCGTACCCCAGTGAGAGTCAGTGTGTGTGGGACCCGTACCCCACTGAGAGTCAGTGTGTGTGGGACCCGTACCACAGTGGGAGTTAGTGTGTGTGGGACCCGTACCCCACTGAGTGTCAGTGTGTTTGGGACCCGTACCCCAGTGAGAGTCAGTGTGTGAGAGACCCACACCCCAGTCAGACTCAGTGTGTGTGGGACTGGTCGTCCAGTGAGACTCAGTGTGTGTGGGACTGGTCGTCCAGTGAGACTCAGTGTGTGTGGGACCCGTACCCCAGCGAGAGTCCGTGTGTGTGTGACCCGAACCCCAGTGTGAGTCAGTGTGTGTGGGTCCCATACACTAGTGAGAGTCAGTGTGTGTGGGACCCGTACCCCAGTGAGAGTCAGTGTGTGTGGGACCCGTACCCCAGTGAGAGTCAGTGTGTTTGGGACCCATACACTAGTGAGAGTCAGTGTGTGTGGGACCCATACCCAACTGAGAGTCAGTGTGTGTGGGACCTGTACTCCAGTGTAAGTCAGTTTGTGTGGGATTCGTACCCCAGTGAGAGTCAATGTGTGGGGGATGCGTACCCCAGTGAGCGTCCGTGTGTGTGGGACCAGTACCCCAGTGAGAGTCCCTGTGTGTGGGACCAGTACCCCAGTGAGAGTCAGTGCACGTGGGACCCATACCCCAGTGGGAGTCAGTGTGTGTGGGACCCGTACCCCAGTGAGAGTCAGTGTGGTAGGGACCCGTACCCCACTGGGAGTCAGTGTGTGTGGGACCCATTCCCCAGTGAGAGTCAGTGTGTGTGGGACCCATACCCAGTGAGAGTCAGTGTGTGTGAGACCTGTACCCCAGTGAGAGTCAGTGTGTGTGGCACCCGTACGCCACTAAGAGTCAGTGTGTGTGGGACCCGTACTCAACTGAGAGTCAGTGTGTGTGGGAACCATACCCCAGTGTAAGTCCGTGTGTGTGCGACCCATACCCCACTGAGAGTCAGCGTGTGTGGGACCCATACCCAACTGAGAGTCAGTGTGTGTGGGACCCATACCCCACTGAGAGTCAGTGTGTGTGTGGGACCCATACCCAACTGAGAGTCAGTGTGTGTGGGACCTGTACTCCAGTGTAAGTCAATTTGTGTGGGATTCGTACCCCAGTGAGAGTCAATGTGTGGGGGACGCGTACCCCAGTGAGAGTCAGTGTGTGTAGGACTCGTACTCCAGTGTAAGTCAGTGTGTGTGGGACTCGTACTCCAGACAGAGTCAATGTGTGGGGGACCCATACACTAGTGAGAGTCCGTGTGTGTGGGACCCGTACCCCAGTGAGAGTCAGTGTGCGTGGGACCTGTACCCCAGTGAGAGTCAGTGTGTGTGGGACCCGTACCCCAGTGAGAGTCAGTGTGCGTGGGACCCGTACCCCAGTGGGAGTTAGTGTGTGTGGGACTCGTACCCCAGTGAGAGTCAGTGTGCGTGGGAGCCGTACCCCAGTGGGAGTCAGTGTGTGTGGGACCCGTACCCCAGTGAGAGTCAGTGTGTGTGGGACCCATACCCAGTGAGAGTCAGTGTGTGTGGGACCCGTACCCTAGTGAGAGTCAGTGTATGCGGGACCCATACACTAGTGAGAGTCAGTGTGTGTGGGACCCATACCCAACTGAGAGTCAGTGGTGTGGGACCTGTACTCCAGTGTAAGTCAGTTTGTGTGGGATTCGTACCCCAGTAAGAGTCAATGTGTGGGGCACGCGTACCCCAGTGAGAGTCAGTGTGTGTGGGACTCGTACTCCAGTGTAAGTCAGTGTGTGTGGGATTCGTACTCCAGAGAGTCAATGTGTGGGGACCCATACACTAGTGAGAGTCCGTGTGTGTGGGACCCATAGCCCAGTGAGAGTCCCTGTGTGTGGGACCCGTACCCCAGAGAGAGTCAGTGTGCGTGGGACCCATACCCCAGTGAGTGTCAGTGTGCGTGGGACCCGTACCCCAGTGGGAGTTAGTGTGTATGGGACCCGTACCCCAGTGAGAGTCAGTGTGTGTGGGACCCGTACCCCACTGAGAGTCAGTGTGTGTGGGACCCGTACCCAACTGAGAGTCAGTGTGTGTGGGACCAATACCGCAGTGTAAGTCCGTGTGTGTGGGACCCATACCCCACTGAGAGTCAGTGTGTGTGGGACCCATACCCAACTGAGAGTCAGTGTGTGTGGGACCTGTACTCCAGTGTAAGTCAGTTTGTGTGGAATTCGTACCCCAGTGAGAGTCAATGTGTGGGGGACGCGTACCCCAATGAGAGTCAGTGTGTGTGGGACTCCTACTCCAGTGTAAGTCAGTGTGTGTGGGACTCGTACTCCAGAGAGAGTCAATGTGTGGGGACCCATACACTAGTGAGAGTCCGTGTGTGTGGGACCCGTAACCCAGTGAGAGTCCCTGTGTGTGGGACCAGTACCCCAGTGAGAGTCAGTGTGCATGGGACCCATACCCCAGTGAGAGTCAGTGTGTGTGGGACCCGTACCCCACTGAGAGTCAGTGTGTGTGGGACCCGTACCACAGTGGGAGTTAGTGTGTGTGGGACCCGTACCCCACTGAGTGTCAATGTGTGTGGGACCCGTACCCCAGTGAGAGTCAGTGTGTGTGAGACCCATACCCCACTGAGAGTCAGTGAGTGGGGGATCCGTACCCCAGTGTAAGTCAGTGTGTGTGGGACTCATACTCCAGTGTAAGTCAGTGTTTGTGGGACTCGTACCCCAGAGAGAGTCAATGTGTGGGGGACCCATACACTAGTGAGAGGCCGTGGGTGTGGGACCTGTAGCCCAGTGAGAGTCAGTGTGCGTGGGACCCGTACCCCAGTGAGAGTCAGTGTGTGTGGGACCCGTACCCCAGTGGGAGTTAGTGTGTGTGGGGCCCGTACCCCAGTGAGAGTCAGTGTGCGTGGGACCTGTTCCCCATTGAGAGTCAGTGTGTGGGGGATCCGTACCCCAGTGAGAGTCAGTGTGTGTGGGACCCTTACCCCAGTGAGAGTCAGTGTGCGTGGGACCCGTACCCCAGTGAGAGTCAGTGTGTGTGGGACCCGTACCCCAGTGAGAGTCAGTGTGTGGGGGATCCGTACCGCACTGAGAGTCAGTGTGTGCGGGACCCGTACCCAACTGAGAGTCAGTGTGTGAGAGACCCACACCCCAGTGAGAGTCAGTGTGTGTGGGACCTGTACCCGAGTGAGACTCAGTGTGTATGGGACCCGTACTCCAGTGTAAGTCAGTGTGTGTGTGGGATACGTACCCCAATGAGAGTGAGTGTGTGGGATATCTGTACCCCACTGTGAGTCAGTGTGTGCGGGACCCGTACACCACTGAGAGACAGTGTGTGAGAGACCCACACCCCAGTGAGAGTCAGTGTGTGTGGGACCCGTTCCCCAGTGAGAGTCAGTGTGTGGGGGACCCATACCCCTGTGAGAGTCAGTGTGTTTGGGACCCGTACCCCAGTGAGAGTCAGTGTGTGTGGGACACCGACCCCAGTGAGAGTCAGTGTGTGTGGAACCCGTACCCAAGTGAGAGTCAGTGTGTGTGGGACCCGTACCCCAGTGAGGGTCAATGTGTGCGGGACCTGTACCCCAGTGAGTGTCAGTGTGTGTGGGACCCGTACCACAGTGAGAGTCAGTGAGGGTGGGAACCGTACCCCAGTGTAAGTCCGTGTGTGTGGGACCAATACCCCACTGAGAGTCAGTGTGTGTGGGACCCCGTACCCCAGTGAGAGTCAGTGTGTGTGGGACCCGTACCCCACTGAGAGTCAGTGTGTGTGGGACCCGTACCACAGTGGGAGTTAGTGTGTGTGGGACCCGTACCCCACTGAGTGTCAGTGTGTGTGGGACCCGTACCCCAGTGAGAGTCAGCGTGTGAGAGACCCACACCCCAGTGAGACTCAGTGTGTGTGGGACTGGTCGTCCAGTGAGACTCAGTGTGTGTGGGACCCGTACCCCAGCGAGAGTCCGTGTGTGTGTGACCCGAACCCCAGTGTGAGTCAGTGTGTGTGGGTCCCATACACTAGTGAGAGTCAGTGTGTGTGGGACCCGTACCCCAGTGAGAGTCAGTGTGTGTGGGACCCGTACCCCAGTGAAAGTCAGTGTGTTTAGGACCCATACACTAGTGAGAGTCAGTGTGTGTGGGACCCATACCCAACTGAGAGTCAGTGTGTGTGGGACCTGTACTCCAGTGTAAGTCAGTTTGTGTGGGATTCGTACCCCAGTGAGAGTCAATGTGTGGGGGACGCGTACCCCAGTGAGCGTCCGTGTGTGTGGGACTCCTACTCCAGTGTAAGTCAGTGTGTGTGGGACTCGTACTCCAGTGTAAGTCAGTGTGTGTGGGACCCGTACTCCAGAGAGAGTCAGTGTGTGTGGGACCCGTACCCCACTGAGAGTCAGTGTGTGTGGGACCCGTACCACAGTGGGAGTTAGTGTGTGTGGGACCCGTACCCCACTGAGTGTCAATGTGTGTAGGACCCGTACCCCACTGAGAGTCAGCGTGTGTGGGACCCGTACCACAGTGGGAGTTAGTGTGTGTGGGACCCGTACCCCACTGAGTGTCAATGTGTGTGGGACCCGTACCCCAGTGAGAGTCAGTGTGTGTGAGACCCATACCCCACTGAGAGTCAGTGAGTGGGGGATCCGTACCCCAGTGTAAGTCAGTGTGTGTGGGACTCATACTCCAGTGTAAGTCAGTGTTTGTGGGACTCGTACCCCAGAGAGACTCAATGTGTGGGGGACCCATACACTAGTGAGAGGCCGTGGGTGTGGGACCTGTAGCCCAGTGAGAGTCAGTGTGCGTGGGACCCGTACCCCAGTGAGAGTCAGTGTGTGTGGCACCCGTACCCCAGTGGGAGTTAGTGTGTGTGGGGCCCGTACCCCAGTGAGAGTCAGTGTGCGTGGGACCTGTTCCCCATTGAGAGTCAGTGTGTGGGGGATCCGTACCCCAGTGAGAGTCAGTGTGTGTGGGACCCTTACCCCAGTGAGAGTCAGTGTGCGTGGGACCCGTACCCCAGTGAGAGTCAGTGTGTGTGGGACCCGTACCCCAGTGAGAGTCAGTGTGTGGGGGATCCGTACCGCACTGAGAGTCAGTGTGTGCGGGACCCGTACCCAACTGAGAGTCAGTGTGTGAGAGACCCACACCCCAGTGAGAGTCAGTGTGTGTGGGACCTGTACCCGAGTGAGACTCAGTGTGTATGGGACCCGTACTCCAGTGTAAGTCAGTGTGTGTGTGGGATACGTACCCCAATGAGAGTGAGTGTGTGGGATATCTGTACCCCACTGTGAGTCAGTGTGTGCGGGACCCGTACACCACTGAGAGACAGTGTGTGAGAGACCCACACCCCAGTGAGAGTCAGTGTGTGTGGGACCCGTTCCCCAGTGAGAGTCAGTGTGTGGGGGACCCATACCCCTGTGAGAGTCAGTGTGTTTGGGACCCGTACCCCAGTGAGAGTCAGTGTGTGTGGGACACCGACCCCAGTGAGAGTCAGTGTGTGTGGAACCCGTACCCAAGTGAGAGTCAGTGTGTGTGGGACCCGTACCCCAGTGAGGGTCAATGTGTGCGGGACCTGTACCCCAGTGAGTGTCAGTGTGTGTGGGACCCGTACCACAGTGAGAGTCAGTGAGGGTGGGAACCGTACCCCAGTGTAAGTCCGTGTGTGTGGGACCAATACCCCACTGAGAGTCAGTGTGTGTGGGACCCCGTACCCCAGTGAGAGTCAGTGTGTGTGGGACCCGTACCCCACTGAGAGTCAGTGTGTGTGGGACCCGTACCACAGTGGGAGTTAGTGTGTGTGGGACCCGTACCCCACTGAGTGTCAGTGTGTGTGGGACCCGTACCCCAGTGAGAGTCAGTGTGTGAGAGACCCACACCCCAGTGAGACTCAGTGTGTGTGGGACTGGTCGTCCAGTGAGACTCAGTGTGTGTGGGACCCGTACCCCAGTGAGAGTCAGTGTGTGTGGGACCCGTACCCCAGTGAAAGTCAGTGTGTTTAGGACCCATACACTAGTGAGAGTCAGTGTGTGTGGGACCCATACCCAACTGAGAGTCAGTGTGTGTGGGACCTGTACTCCAGTGTAAGTCAGTTTGTGTGGGATTCGTACCCCAGTGAGAGTCAATGTGTGGGGGACGCGTACCCCAGTGAGCGTCCGTGTGTGTGGGACTCCTACTCCAGTGTAAGTCAGTGTGTGTGGGACTCGTACTCCAGTGTAAGTCAGTGTGTGTGGGACCCGTACTCCAGAGAGAGTCAATGTGTGGGGACCCATACACTAGTGAGAGTCCGTGTGTGTGGGACCCGTACCCCAGTGAGAGTCCCTGTGTGTGGGACCAGTACCCCAGTGAGAGTCAGTGTGCGTGGGACCCATACCCCAGTGAGAGTCAGTGTGTGTGGGACCCATACCCCAGTGAGAGTCAGTGTGTGTGGGACCCTTACCCCAGTGAGAGTCAGTGTGCGTGGGACCCGTACCCCAGTGAGAGTCAGTGTGTGTGGGACCCGTACCCCACTGAGAGTCAGTGTGTGCGGGATCCTTACCGCACTGAGAGTCAGTGTGTGCGGGACCCGTACCCCACTGAGAGTCAGCGTGTGAGAGACCCACACCCCAGTGAGAGTCAGTGTGTGTGGGACCTGTACCCGAGTGAGACTCAGTGTGTGTGGGACCCGTACTCCAATGTAAGTCAGTGTGTGTGTGGGATACATACCCCAATGAGAGTGAGTGTGTGGGATATCTGTACCCCACTGTGAGTCAGTGAGTGCGGGACCCGTACACCACTGAGAGACAGCGTGTGAGAGACCCACACCCCAGTGAGAGTCAGTGTGTGTGAGACCCGTACCCTAGTATGAGTCAGTGTGTGTGGGACCCGTACCCCAGTGGGAGTCAGTGTGTGTGGGACCCGTACCCCAGTGAGAGTCAGTGTGTGTGGGACCCTTACCCCAGTGAGGGTCAGTGTGTGTGAGCCCGTACCCCAGTAAGAGTCAGTGTGCGTGTGACCCGTACCCCAGTGAGAGTCAATTTGTGTGTGACTTGTACCCCGGTGGGAGTCAGTGTGTGTGGGACCCGTACCCCAGTGAGGGTCAGTGTGTGTAGGACCCGTACCCTAGTGAGAGTCAGTGTGCGTGGGACCAGTACCCCAGTGAGGGTCAGTGTGTGTGGGACCCGTACCCCAGTGAGTGTCAGTGTGTGTGGGACCCGTACCCCAGTGGGAGTCAGTGTGTGTTGGACCCGTACCCCAGTGAGAGTTAGTGTGTGTGGGACACGTACCCCAGTGATAGTCAGTGTGTGTGGGACCCATACCCCAGTGATAGTCAGTGTGTGTGGGACCCGTACCCCAGTGAGTGTCAGTGTGTGTGCGACCCGTACCCCAGTGAGAGTCAGTGTGTGTGGGACCCGTACCCCAGTGAGAGTCAGTGTGTGTGGGACCCGTACCCCAGTGAGAGTCAGTGTGTGTGGGACCCGTACCCCAGTGAGAGTCAGTGCCCTGACAATAACTCAGGCAATGTCTGCATTGCACTGTCCGTTTCTTTTCAATCACCTCCTCCACAGGCCTCACACCCTATCTACCCCGTTACCTCATCGGTGCTGAGGGGATGTCTCCATGGTAACCTCAACAGTTCCTTCTCTTCTGCACCTTCTGTCCCTGTGTAATAAGCGTACATGAGTTAGAGAGAGCTGATGAGTGGTATTTCACCAACAGAGAACTCCAGAGGTCATGACATTGAGGGGATTATCTCCACTGGGGAGACTGTTCGAGGACAGTCTGAGCTCTTCTGCGTCTCTGGTTTGGATACAGTCCACACGGTCTCTAGAGTAGGAAAATCTGAAAAGCATTGACAGGTCAACCATCCAACAATTCATTCCTCTTCAGCCTGGTGTTCATCTGACTCACTACCCTATAACTCCTGTTCCTGGCACAGTCCAAGGCCAGCCCCACTCACCCTCCCTCGAACCATTCTCCCCTTCCCTTACCTCAGCATTTTAATGTCCTGGAACAGTCTACCCTCAAACGTTTACCTCGGGCTCCAAAGCTGCTGCTCGCAGTAACTCCAGGCCAACTCTTCCCAAGTACTGCCGCATTGCCAAGGGACCGTCTCCAAAGTTCCCACTCCAGTCACAAACGTAGAGTGGCTCATTCAGCTATCGCCTTACTCAGTTCCTCCTCTTTCCGAAGCTGTTGCCGGCCGGCCTTTGTCGGAGGTTTGAGGAGGTGCAGTGAGGTGAGCGCCACTCCTCCGCGGACCTCGATGTGTCCATGGGCGTAGCTCCCACACATGGCGGGTCAACGGCGGATGGGAACTGATGGAAAGGTGTTCGGGTCAGCTAACCAGCGCCGCAGACCAAAGTTCTTTCCAAACCTGCAGCTCACTCATGTCCTGGCAAGACAGAGCACCTTCAACGAGGCCGATGGAATGATACAGGAGGAGGCCACTTGGCCTGCGCTGGCCCTTTGAAGAGCTATCCAGTCCCCCTTGCTCTTTAACCCCATAGCCCTGCAAACCTGCTATTTCCTTTTCAAGTACTTATCCAATTCCCCTCCTGGAAGTTCCTATTGAGTCTGCTTCCACCGCCCATTCAGTCAGCGCTTCCCCAGGTCGCTTGCCGCAGAATTTCCTACATGTCAACCGTGACTACACTTTTTTCAGAAGTATTTAATTGTTAAAGGCGCTATACAAATGCAAGTTTTTTTTTTGTAATGAACTCGCTGCTTGACAAAGGAAAATCTCAAATTCTGCCTCTGGCTCTTCTGTCAATTAGTTTAAATGTTTCCTTCTGGTTACTGACACCCCCCCCAACTGCCAACTGCCAACTGCCAATTCCTTCTCGTTTATTTTTATCAAACCACCCCCCCCCACCCCAATGATTTTGAACACCACCACTTAACCTCCTCTGCTCTGAAGGGAACAATCCCAGCTTCTCCACACTAACTGGAGTCCCCTTCTCCCCCGGTTTAAAGTTTATTCACGTCTGATACCAATGATAAGATGCCGTGAAGGCCCTCACTTCCCAATCCTCTCTTATCGCTGCCCTGGAACCCTTATTTGTGTTCAGTGAACCCATTGACCCCTCTCTGGAGGTCATCGGTTCCAACTTGGCTGGTTTTATTTATCCCCTCCCCCTTCCCCCCCCCCCCCCAACCAACCCTTGATGTGTCCCATCACATTAAGGAACTGCTGCTTGAAGTCCGCACAATACAGCCAGTTGATTCCAAAGCAGCAGAGAAGCGGTGAAACCCGGAGACGAGGGATGATTGCCGGCTGCTTCTTGCCAGCCAGGATTATGGAGCGTGACATAGAGCAGCACAGTCTACTCTCTTAAATCTCCCAAGCACAAAGGAACGCAAAATCCTAACCCCGTGACCTCTCTGGCGGACACAGAGTGTAGTGGGGCGGGGGGGGGGGGGAGGCGATGCTAGCAGAGCTGTTTCCAAGTGGGAACATCCCATCCCCGTTGGGAGTGATTCCAATTCCAGGTGGTTGGTTTTATCGGAGATCAGCAGAGTTCTCAGGACCCTGGGCAAAATTTTTTTTAAAGTCGCTGGCTGATGCCTCCCAAGGTCGAATGCTCCACTTAACACCAGATGCAAGCTCTCACCTGAAGGACGAATGGGGCATCTGGAGGACATATATCACAGGGCTGGGTTGTGGGGGCTGGGGGCTGGGGGCAGGGGGCGGTGGGTGGGGTGGGAGGATGCGGGGAGGCAGAGGTGAAACTCAAGGCCTTCTCACTCTGGACCCTGGTCGCGCTGCAATTTTATAAAGACCCTTGGAAGATCATCAAAGGGAAAACTGCGACCCTTGTCAATGATCGCATGCTGTTCCTCCTGTGAAAAGGCTTTGTGACCGGTCATTCAATCATTAGCCAACGTCAGTTCGAACCGTCGAATGATACAGAACAAACTGTGACAGCTCAGAGTGACCTTAGATTGCTGTGTATAAGACAACCCCACTTTAAGGCCCCAAAAGTCATATTTTTGCGTATACTAAACACATAAGTCGACCTCCCTTTGTCAGCCACAGCATGGCGAACGCACATTCCCCGTGCTCTGCTCAGCCTCAATTCTTCGCCCCACACCTGCAGATTTTACTCACCTTACAACTGAGCGCAAGGGAACGAGCAGCCTGTGTTGCAAAGATGCGCCAGCGTACTATCCCCAGTGAGTCGGAACAGTTAAAGACTAAAGAAGGTGCTGATAGCAGCATAAAGGTAAGAAAGTGGAACGTGTTAATCGTAGAACAAGGGACAGCCACTATCAGCATCTTCTTTAGTCTACACCACTACTGTTAACACTCCCTTCGTCTTGTGTCCAGGACATCGTTATCAATCTCTCTTTAGCCTCCACCTGCCGCTGACCTTCTACCCTACTTTACCTGCTCCACCCCCACTCAAACAATATAAATTTCATCACATTCCTACTTGTCCTTAGCTCTGAAGAGGAGTCATGTGGACTCGAAACGTTAACTGTTTCTCCCTCCACCGGTTCTGTCAGCAGTTTCTGATTTAGTTTCACATGCATCTGTACCACCACCTCCACAGCCTCTCGAAACGTCTCCACCCACCCCCTTACACCCCCATTACCCACCCCCTCACCCCCCCATTACCCACCCCCTCGCCCCCCCATTCCCCACACCCTCGCCCCCCCATTCCCCACACCCTCGCCCCCATTCCCCACCCGCCCATTCCCCACACCCTCGCCCCCCCATTCCCCACCCACATTCCCCACCCCCTCAACCCCCATTCCCCACACCCTCGCCCCTATTCCCCACCCCCTTACCCCCCCATTTCCCAACCCCTCACCCGTATTCCCCGTCTCTGTTCCCCATGCCCTCAACCCCCTATTCCCCATTCCTCACCCCTCATTCCCCACCCTCCTGCCCCATTCCCCAGCCCCTCGCCCCATTCCCCACCCCCTCACCCCATTCCCCACCCCCTCGCCCCATTCCCCAGCCCCTTGCCCCCATTCCCCAACTCCTGCCCCATTCCCCAGCCCCTTGCCCCCATTCCCCAACTCCTGCCCCATTCCCCAGCCCCTCGCCCCCATTCCTCACCCTCCTGCCCCATTCCCCACCCCATCGCCCCATTCCCCACCTCATCACCCCAATCTCACCCCCTCGCCCCCATTCCTCACCCCCTCGCTCCCATTCCCCACCTCCTCGCTCCCATTCCTCACCCCCTTGCCCCATTCCTCAGCCCCTCGCCCCCATTCCCCAACTCCTGCCCCATTCCCCAGCCCCCATTCCCCAACTCCTGCCCCATTCCCCAGCCCCTCGCCCCATTCCCCACCCCCTCGCCCCATTCCCCACCCCCTCGCCCCATTCCTCAGCCCCTCGCCCCCATTCCCCAACCTCTGCCCCCATTCCTCACCCTCCTGCCCCATTCCCCCCCCCTCGCCCCATTCCCCAGCCCCTCGCCCCATTCCCCACCCCCTCGCCCCATTCCCCACCCCCTCGTCCCCTATGCCCCACACCTCACCCCACCCCAATCCCCACCTCCCCTATTCCCCACCTCACATTCTCCAGCCTCTTGCCCCCTATTCCCCAAGCCCTCACCCTCTATTCCCCTCATGCACTCCCCGTATTCTCCTCACTCTCGCCCCGTATTCACCAACCACCCCCCCCCCCCACCACCCCACTACCCCGACACGTTCAGCTCAGTACGTTGAACAGGAAGGTCAGGAGCTCGACAATACATTGAAAGGAAATTACTTGGCCCACAACAGTCAGAACACATCCAACAAATGTACCTCACTGATAAATCATAGTGTCACATCCACAAGGTTATAGCCTGGATCCCCACTACCACTATATTAACACACACACACACGCAAAGAATCCCAACACCACTTTTCTTTGTTCTCTCACAAGATGTGGGCGTCGCTGGCTGGGCCCAGCATTTATTGCCCATCCCTAATTGCCCCTTGAGAAGGTGGGGGTGAGCTGCCTTCTTGAGCCGCTGCAGTCCCGTGTGGTGTAGGTACACCCACCGCGCTGTTAGGGAGGGAGTTCCAGCGTTTTGACCCAGCGACAGTGAAGGAACGGTGATATATTTCCAAGTCGGGATGGTGAGTGACTTGGAGGGGAACTTCCAGGTGGTGGTGTTCCCCATGTGTCTGCTGCCTTCGTCCTTCTAGATGGTAGCGGTCGTGGTTTGGAAGGTGCTGTCTAAGCAGCCTTGGTGAATTCCTGCAGTGCATCTTGTAGATGGTACACACACTGCTGCTACAGTGCATCGGTGGTGGAGGGAGTGAATGTTTGTGGATGGGGTGACAATCAAGCGGGGCTGCTTTGTCCTGGATGGTGTCCAGCTTCTTGAGTGTTGTTGGAGCTGCACTCATCCAGGCGAATGATGCATATTCCATCACACTCCTGACTTGTACCTTGTAGATGGTGAATAGGTTCTGGGGAGTCAGGAGGTGAGTTACTCGTCACAGGATTCCCAGCCTCTGACCTGCTCTTGTAGCCACAGTATTTATGTGGCTGGTCCAGTTCAGTTTCTGGTCAATGGTAACCCCCAGGATGTTGATAGTGGTAATGCCAGTGAATGTCAAGGGGTGATGGTTAGATTCTCTCTAATTGGAGATGGTCATTGCCTGGCACTTGTGTGGTACGAATGTTACTTGACACTTGTCAGCCCAAGTCTGGATATTGTCCAGGTCTTGCTGCATTTGGACATGGATTGCTTCAGTATCTGAGGAGTCGCGAATGTTGCTGAACATTGTGCAACCATCAGCGAATATCCCCACTTCTGACCTTATGATGGAAGGAAGGTCATTGATGAAGCAGCTGAAAATGGTTTAGCCTAGAACACTACCCTGAGGATCTCCTGCAGCTGAGATAATTGACCTCCAACAACCACAACCATCTTCCTTTGTGCTGGGTATAACTCCAACCAGTGGATAAGTTTCTCCCTGATTCCCATTGACTCCAGTTTAGCTAGGGCTACTTGGCACACTCGGTCAAATGCGGCCCTGATGTCAAGAGCAGTCACTCTCACCTCACACTGAATCCCAACAGCGCCATATTAACACACACACAATCCTCGACACCACCAAACTAACACACACACATAGACACACACACACAAAACCCTCGACACCACTAACACACACACACACACACACACACCTCGACACCACTAAACTAACACACACAAAACCCTCGACACCACTAAACACACACAACCCTCAACACCGTTCCCCACCCCCACATCCCACCGTTCCCCACCCCCTCGTCCCCCAGTTCCCCAACCCCTCAACCCTCCTGTTCCCCAACCCCTCGCCCCCTCGTTCCCCGACCCCTCACACCCCTGTTCCCCATCCCCTCACCCCCCCCTGTTCCCCACCCCGTCGCCCCCATTCCCCACCCCCCTCACACTCATTCCCCACCCCTCACACCCATTCCGACCCCCTTGCCCCCTTTCCCCACCTTCTCAAACCCTCACCCCCATTCCCCACCCCCTCGTCCCCATTCCCCACCCCTCGTCCCCTATGCCCCACACCTCACCCCACCCCAATCCCCACCTCCACCTCACATTCTCCAGCCTCTTGCCCCCTATTCCCCAAGCCCTCACCCTCTATTCCCCTCATCCACTCCCCATATTCTCCACGCTCTCGTCCCGTATTCACCAACCCCCGGCCCCCAATCCCCACCCCCTTGCCCGCCGGTACCCCCGCCCCCTGGTACCCCAGCCTCTCGCCCCCCCCACCCCCCCCCGACACGTTCAGCTCAGTATGTTGAACAGGAAGGTCAGGAGTTCGACAATACACTGAAAGTAAATTACTTGGCCCACAACAGAGAGAACACATCCAACAAATGTACCTCACTGATAAATCATAGTGTCACATCCACAAGGTTATAGCCTGGATCCCCACTACCACTATATTAACACACACACACACTCAAAGAATCCCAACACCACTTTTCTTTATTCTCTCACAAGCTGTGGGTGTCTCTGGCTGGGCCCAGCATTTATTGCCCATCCCTAATTGCCCCTTGAGAAGGAGGTGGTGAGTCACCTTCTTGAGCCGCTGCAGTCCATGTGGTGTAGGTACACCCACCGTGCTGTTAGGGAGGGAGTTCCAGGATTTTGACCCAGTGACAGTGAAGGAACGGCCGATATATTCCCAAGTCGGGATGGTGAGTGACTTGGAGGGGAACTTGCAGGTGATGGTGTTCCCCATGTGTCTGCTGCCCTTGTCCTTCTAGATGGTAGGGGTCGTGGTTTGGAAGGTGCTGTCTAAGCAGCCTTGGTGAATTCCTGCAGTGCATCTTGTAGATGGTACACACACTGCTGCTACTGTGCGTCGGTGGTGGAGGGAGTGAATGTTTGTGGATGGGGTGACAATCAAGCGGGGCTGCTTTATCCTGGATGGTGTCCAGCTTCTTGAGTGTTGTTGGAGCTGCACTCATCCAGGCGAATGATGCATATTCCATCACACTCCTGACTAGTACCTTGTAGATGGTGAATAGGCTTTGGGGAGTCAGGAAGTGAGTTACTCATTGTAAGATTCCCAGCCTCTGACCTGATCTTGTGACCACAGTATTTATATGTCAAACCAAGTTCTGTCGAAGGGTCATGAAGACTCGAAACGTCAACTCTTTTCTTCTCCGCCGATGCTGCCAGACCTGCTGAGTTTTTCCAGGTAATTCTGTTTTTGTTTTGGATTTCCAGCATCCGCAGTTCTCTTTGTTTTTATATTTATATGTCTTGTCCAGTTTAGTTTCTGGTCAATTGTAACCCCCAGGATGTTGATAGTGGGAGGATTCAGTGATAGTAATGCCATTGAATGTCAAGGGGTGATGGTTAGATTCTCTCTAATTGGAGATGGTCATTGCCTGGCACTTGTGTGGTGCGAATGTTACTTGACACTTGTCAGCCCAAGTCTGGATATTGTCCAGGTCTTGCTGCATTTGGACATGGATTGCTTCAGTATCTGAGGAGTTGCGAATGGTGCTGAACATTGTGCAATCATCAGCGAATATCCCCACTTCTGACCTTATGATGGAAGGAAGGTCATTGATGAAGCAGCTGAAGATGGTTCGGCCTAGAACACTACCCTGAGGATCTCCTGCAGCTGAGATAATTGACCTCCAACAACGACAACCATCTTCCTTTGTGCTGGGTATGACTCCAACCAGTGGATAAGTTTCCCCCTGATTCCCATTGACTCCAGTTTAGCTAGGTCTCCTTGGCACACTCGGTCAAATGCAGCCCTGATGTCAAGGGCAGTCACTCTCACCTCACACTGAATCCCAACATCGCCATATTAACACACACACAATCTTCAACACCACTAAACTAACACACACAAAACCTTGACACCGTTTCACCACCCCTCTCCCCCCAATCCCGTTCCTCACGCCCCAGCCCCCCACGTTCTCCCCTTCCCCCATTCCCCAACTCCCCCCCGTTCCCCACCTCCCCCTTTTACCCCACCTCCCCCTCCCCTCCCCGGTTCCCCACCTCCCCACTCCCCGTTCAACCCCCTCCCCGTTCCCCACCTCCCCCCTCCCGTTCCCCACCTCCCCCTCCCCGTTCCCCACCTCCCCCCTCCCCTCCCCGTTTCCCACCCTCCCCCCTTTTCCCCACCTACTCCCCTCCCCCCATTCCTCACCTTCCCCCTCCCTGTTCCCCATCTCCCCCCTCCCCTCCCCGTTCAACCCCCTCCCCACCCCGTTCCCCACCTACTCCCCTCCTCCCCCCATTCCTCACCTCCCCCCCTCCCCGTTCCCCACCTCCCCCCTCCCTCCCCGTTCCTCCCCTCCCCTCCCCGTTCCCCACCTACTCCCCTCCCCCCCATTCCTCACCTCCCCTCCCCATTCCCCACCTACTCCCCTCCCCCCACTGCCCACCACTCCACTCCCCTCCCCCCTTCCCTCCCCCCATTCCCCACCTTCTCTTCCCCATTCCCAATCCACTCACCCCTCACCTCATTGCCACAAACCATTAATGAACCCATTTCCCTCCATTCTCACCCCTATCGCCCTCTCCCTCAGACACCCCCTCCCCCACCAACACTGCAGCCCCGCGCCCAGTGACCCCCCTCCCCAGGTAGCCCCGCCCTCTGCTGCAGCCCGCCCAGCACTCGGTAGCCCCCGCCCTTCCTGGCCACAGGTTGCCCCGCCCCATGTTGCCACGCCCCATGTTACCCCCACCCCCTGTGACCCCACCCCATGTCGCCCCACCCCATGTGGCCCCCCCGCCCGCTACTCAAGCCCGCCCCTGTGAGCCCCCCTTCCCCCCCCACATTGTCCCGCTCCCTTACCTCGCTCTCTCCACCCTCGCTCCGGCCACGCGCTCATTCAAACTGAAGGAGTCGATCCTGCGGTCAAAGCTCCACCTTCCTGGCCGCGCCGGTGTGGAGCGTCAGAGAGAGAGGCCCCTCCCCCAGCACATCGCCCCCTGCCGCACCGGAGGAGCTACAGCAGCCGAGCGGCTCCGCGATTCACATCGCCCCCCTGCCGCGCCGGAGGAGCTACAGCAGCTGGAGCGGCTACGCGCAGCACATCGCCCCCTGCCGCGCCGGAGGAGTTGCAGCAGCTGGAGCGGCTACGCGCAGCACATCGCCCCCTGCCGCGCCGGAGGAGTTACAGCAGCTGGAGCGGCTCCTCCCAGCAACGCGCCACCTGCCGCACCGAGGAGCAGTGGCAGCATCAGCTAGAGCGTCTCCTCCCAGCACTCGCGCCACCTGCCGCACCGGAGGAGCAGTGGCAGCATCAGTTGGAGCGGCTCTTCCCAGCACCGCGCCACCTGCCGCACCGGAGGAGCAGTGGCAGCATCAGCTCGAGCGTCTCCTCCCAGCACTGCACCACCTGCCGCACCGGAGGAGCACTAGCAGCATCAGCTCGAGCGTCTCCTCCCAGCACTGCACCACCTGCCGCACCGGAGGCCGCACCGGAGGAGCGGTGGCAGCATCAGTCGGAGCTGCTCCTCCCAGCCCCGCGCCACCTGCCGCACCGGAGGAGCAGTGGCAGCATCAGTTGGGAGGGGCTCCTCCCAGCACCGCGCCACCTGCCGCACCGGAGGAGCGGTGGCAGCATCAGTTGGGAGCGGCTCCTCCCAGCCCCGCGCCACCTGCCGCACCGGAGGAGCAGTGGCAGCATCAGTTGGGAGCGGCTCCTCCCAGCACCGCGCCACCTGCCGCACCGGAGGAGCAGTGGCAGCATCAGTTGGGAGCGGCTCCTCCCAGCACCGCGCCACCTGCCGCACGGGAGGAGCAGTGGCAGCATCAGTTGGGAGCGGCTCCTCCCAGCACCGCGCCACCTGCCGCACGGGAGGAGCAGTGGCAGCATCAGTTGGGAGCGGCTCCTCCCAGCACCGCGCCACCTGCCGCACCGGAGGAGCAGTGGCAGCCCTGGGTGGAACCTCTGCTGTTTATTGAAACCTCCACCTCTCATCCTTCAATTGTGAGCCAAGCTTAGACCTCCCAAGACCTTCATCTCCTTCCCTGACAGAGCCCACTCCATAGTTAACACCCTTGCTTCACTATTCCCTCACAACAATTAAATATTATTTAGATGAGCACTTGAAATGCCATATTATACAGGGCTACGGGCCAAGTGCTGGAAAATGGGGTTAGAATAGATGGGGGCTTGATGGCCAGTATGGACACGATGGGCCGAAGGGCCTGTTTCTGAGCTGTATAACTCTGTGACTCTTCAGGAAGGGTGCGTTTGGTCCTGGAGCGGGTGCAGTGTGGATTCACCAGAATAATACCGGGCTAATAACTCAAAGGATCAAAAGTTAATTAACTTAGATACTTGGCCGGTTGGTGTGAGGCGCCGCGTTCACTGGAATATTGGCCATTGATCCAATGAAGGAGTTTAAAATGAAAGGGATTGGTGCGGTCGACGGAACTTTCCGCTCGATTACCATCAGGTTAAACAGGATCAAGGGCTCAGGACCAGGCCATTCAGCCCCTCTGCCCCGTGCTGCTGTTTATTCCGCACCCGCGCCTCCTCCCATCTTTCCTCATCCAAATGTATTACTCTCCTCCCCCCTCACCCTGTTGACCCAGCTTCCCCTTAAATGTGGAAGATGCAGGAAAAACACTCGGCAGGACTGACACCACCTGTGGAGGGAGAAAGACAGCTAGCGTTTCCAGTCCCTATGACTCTCCCTCAGACCCCAGCTGAGCATTTCCAGCATTTTCTGCTTTTATTTCAGATTTCCAGCATCCGCAGTACTTTGCTTTTATCCGCTTAAACCTCTCTACACGATTCACCGCAACCCACTCCCCGTGGGAGCGAGTCCCTCATTCTCCACACTCCCTGGGTAAAGAAGTTTCTCCTGAATTCCCCATTGGATTTCCTGGTGACTGTCCTATGTTGACGGCCTCTAGTTCTGCTCTTCCCCCACAAGAGGAAATATTCTGTCTGGACCCACTCGATCAAAACCTTTCATCATTTTAAAGGCCTCGGTCAGGTCGCCCCCTCTTCCTTCTTTTCCCAAGAGAGAAGAGACCCAGCCGGTCAATCCTTTCCTGTGATAGTATACTCTTTGTGGGGGGACCTGTGGGGAATGGAGGGGAGGGGGGACAGCGAGAGGGTAGGGAATGGGGGCGATGGGGTGGGGAATGTGGGTGAGAGGGTGGGGAGTGGGGGTGAGAGGGTGGGGGATGGGGGTGAGAGGGTGGGGGATGGGGGTGAGAGGGTGGGGAATGGGGGCGATGGGGTGGGGGATGGGGGTGAGAGGGTGGGGATGTGGGTGGGAATGGGGATGAGAGGGTGGGGAATGGGGGTGAGAGGGTGGGCAATGGGGGTGAGAGGGTAGGGGATGGGGGTGAGAGGGTGGGGAATGGGGTGAGAGGGTGGGGAATGGGGGTGAGAGGGTGGGGAATGAGGGTGGGGAATGGGGGTGAGAGGGTGGGGAATGGGGGTGAGAGGGTGGGCAATGGGGGTGAGAGGGTAGGGGATGGGGGTGAGAGGGTGGGGAATGAGGGTGAGAGGGTGGGGGATGGGGGTGAGAGGGTGGGGGATGGGGGTGAGAGGGTGGAGAATGGGGTGAGAGGGTGGGGGATGGGGGTGAGAGGGTGGGGATTGGGGTGAGAGGGTGGGGGATGGGGGTGAGAGGGTGGGGAATGGGGTGAGAGGGTGGGGGATGGGGGTGAGAGGGTGGGGAATGGGGTGAGAGGGTGGGGATGGGGGTGAGAGGGTAGGGGATGGGGGTGAGGGTGGGAAATGGGGGTGAGAAGGTGGGGGATGGGGGTGAGAAGGTGGGGGATGGGGTGAGAGGGTGGGGGATGGGGGTGAGAGGGTGGAGAATGGGGTGAGAGGGTGGGGAATGGGGTGAGAGGTGGGGGATGGGGGTGAGAGGGTGGGGGATGGGGGTGAGAGGGTGGGGGATGGGGGTGAGAGGGTGGGGAATGGGGGTGAGAGGGTGGGGGATGGGGTGAGAGGGTGGGGGATGGGGGTGAGAGGGTGGGGAATGGGGGTGAGAGGGTGGGGGATGGGGGTGAGAGGGTGGGGGATGGGGTGAGAGGATTGGGGGATGGGGGTGAGAGGGTGGGGAATGGGGGTGAGAGGGTGGGGGATGGGGGTGAGAGGGTGGGGGATGGGGGTGAGAGGGTGGGGGATGGGGGTGAGAGGGTGGGGGATGAGGGTGGGGGATGGGGGTGAGAGGGTGGGGGATGGGGGTGAGAGGGTGGGGGATGGGGGTGAGAGGGTGGGGGATGGGGGTGGGGGATGGGGGTGAGAGGGTGGGGGAATGGGGGTGAGAGGGTGGGGGATGGGGGTGAGAGGGTAGGGGATGGGGGTGGGGGATGGGGGTGAGAGGGTGGGGAATGGGGTGAGAGGGTGGGGGATGGGGGTGAGAGGGTGGGGGATGGGGGTGAGAGCGTGGTATCCTGAGCAAGAGGGCAGAACATTCAAACTAGAGCCAGGCCGTTCAGGGGTGAAATCAGGGAGTTTCAGGCAAAGGGGACGGAAATCTAGAATTCTCTGCCCACTCCCACCCCCCTCCCCTCCCCAAAAAAACACTGTTGAGGCTGGGTGTCAGTTAGAAATTTCAGTACTGAGAGGATTGGGTGACAAGGAACAAAGGGCGGTAGATGGAGTTAAGTTCAGATCCACCATGATCTAACTGAATGGTGGAGGATCCATGAGGGGATGAATGGCCTCCTCCTGCCTTTTCCCACATTAAATTCCATCTGCCAAGTCTTTGCCCACTCACTTAACCTGTCTCTATCCCTCTGTAGACTCCTTGTGTCATCCTCACCACTTGCCTTCCCACCTATTTTTGTGTCATCCGCAAACTTGGCGATAGTACATTCACTTCCCTCATCTAAGTCATTAATATATATTGTAAATAATTGTGGCCCCAGCACTGATCCCTGTGGCACTCCACTAGTTACATCTTGAAAATGCCCCTCCTTATCCCAACTCTCTGTCTTCTATTAGTTAGCCAATCCCCTATCCATGCTAATATACTGACCCCCAACACCATGGCTCCTATCTTATTAAGTAGCCTTATGTACAGTACCTTATCAAACACCTCTTGGAAATCCAAATATATTGCATCTACCAGTTCCCCTTTATCTATCCTGCTTGTTACTTCCTCAAAGAATTCTAATACATTTGTCAAGCATGATTTCCCCTTCATGAAGTTGTGCTGACTCTGCTTCATTATATTATGCATTTCTAAATGCTCTGCTATTACATCCTTTATAAAAGACTCTAAGATTTTTCCCAATGACAGATGTTAAACTAACTGGCCTATAGTTACCTGTCTTTTGTCTCCCTCCCTTTTTAAATAAAGGTGTTAGGTTGGCAGTTTTCCAAGCTTCTAGGACTTTTTCAGAATCTAAGGATTCTTGGAAGATTACTACCAGTGCATCCAGTATCTCTGTAGTCACTTCCTTTAATATCCTAGGATGCAACCCATCAGGTCCAGGGGACTTATCGGCCTTTAACCCCATTAGTTTCCCTAGTACTTTTTCTCAAGTGATATTTATTGTATTTATTTCCTCCACCCCGTTTGCCTCTTGATTATTTAGTATTTTTGGAATGCTATTACTGCCTTCTACCATGAAGACTGGTGCAAAGTATTTCTTCAACTCCTCTGCCATTTCCTGGTTCCCCAATATTATATCCCCAGCCTCATTCTGTAAGGGGTCTATGTTCATTTTGGATTCTCTCTTTATTTTTATTCATTCATGGGATGTGGACTTCACTGGCTGGGCCCAACATTTATTGCCCATCCCTAGTTGCCCTTGAGAAGGTGATGATGAGCTGCCTTATTGAACCGCTGCAGTCCATGTGGTGTAGGTACACCCACTGTGCTGTTAGGAAGGGAGTTCCAGGATTTTGACCCAGCGACAGTGAAGCAATGGCCAATATATTTCCAAGTCAGGATGGTGAGTGACTCAGAGAGGAACTTTCAGGTGGTGGTGTTCCCCATCTATCTGCTGCCCTTGTCCTTCTAGATGGTAGTAGTTGTGGGTTTGGAAGGTGCTGTCTAAGGAGCCTTGGTGAGTTGCTGCAGTGCATCTTGTAGATGGTACACACACTGCTGCTACTCTGTGCCTGGGGTGGAGGGAGTGAATGTTTGTGAATGGGGTGCCAATCAAGTGGGGCTGTTTTATCCTGGACGGTGTCGAGCTTCTTGAGTGTTGTGGGAGCTGCACTCTTCCTTTTTATATATTTAAAGAAGCTCTTACTGTCCGTTTCTCTGTTACTTTCTAGTTTACCCTCAAAGTTTATTTTCTTCCTCTATTATTTTTTGGTCATCTTTTGTTGGCTTTTAAAACTTTCCCAATCCTCTGGATTACCACTAATCTTTGTCACAATGTATGTTCTTTTCTTTCACTTTGATACTATCCTTAACTTCTTTGGTTAACCATGGTTGGTTTATCCCCCTCCTACAATCCTTCTTCCTCACTGGCATATTGTTGTGAGTCATGAACTATTTTCTTAAATGTCTGCCATTGTTCATCAACCTGAACTCCTTTCCCAATCCACTCCAGCCAACTCTGCCCTCGTTCCTTTGTAATTACCCTTATTTAAGTTTAACACAGTTGTTTCCGACCCAAGTTTCTCACTCTCAAACTGAATGCTAAATTCTACCATGTTATGATCACTGTTTCCTAGGGGATCTTTTACTCTGAGATAATTTATTAAACCTGCCACATTACACATTACCAGATCCAAAATAGCCTGATCCCTGGTTGGATCCACAACATATTGTTCTAGGAACACACTCTGTGAATTCTTGCTCTTGGCTGCTTCGGCCAATTTGATTTTCCTAATCTACATAAAGATTAAAGTCACCCATAATTAATGCACTGCCTTTTTTACATACCCTCAGTATCTCCTGATTTATTCTCTGTCCTACAGCATAGCTACCGTTAGGGGGGCCTATAGACTACTCCCACTAGTGTTTTCTTCCTTGTGTTATTCCTTACTTCCACCCATATGGATTCCACATCTTCCTATCCAAGATTTCTTGCTGTCGTACTTATTCCGTCTCGTACTAACAAAGCTACCCCACCACCCTTTCCTTCCTGCCTGTCCTTTCATAAAGTCACATTGCCCTGAATATTTAGTTCCCACCTTTGATCTCCTTGTAACCATGTCTCCGAAATGGCCCTAAGATTAAACCCATTAACCTCTATTTGTGGCATTGATTAAATCATTTTGTTCTGAATACCACATGCATTTAACTAAAGAGCCATTCATTTTGCCTCTTTACTATTTTTTACCCCTTTGACCCTATTTCCTCCTTTTTTTTATGTTTGTACACTCTGTCCCTTCCTGTCACACTCTGGGTATCATTACCTAAGTAGCTGCCCTGCAATGCCACCATATCCTATTGCTTTGTAAGCCTATGTATCCCTTCTCCAGAACCATCCCCCCACCTCTATTTAGATTAAAGCCCTCTCTACAGCCCTAGTTATTCGATTCACCAGGACACTGGTCCCAGCACAGTTCAAGTGAAGCCTGTCCCACCAGAACAGCTCCCTCCTACCTCAGTACTGGTGCCAGTGCCCCATGAACTGATACCCATTCCTCCCACACCAATCTCTGAGCCACACATTTAACTCCTTGAATTTATTTACCCTTTGCCAGTTTGCCCGTGGCTCAGGTAGTAATCCCGGGATTATTACCTTGGAGGTTCTGCTTTTTAATTTAGCTCCTAACTGGTCAAATTCTTTCAGCAGAACCTCCTTTCTAGTCCTATCAATGTCGTTGGTATGAACATGGATGATGACAAGTGGATCCCTCCCCTCCCACTCCCAGGTTCCTCTCCCTGAGGAGATGTCCTTAACCCTAGCACCGGGCAGGCAACACAGGCTTCAGGATTCACACACACACACACGGCTGCAGAGAACAGTGTCTATTCCCCCCTAATGATCCTGTTACTATTTCCTCCCCCCACTTGAGCCATGGTCAGTTCACTCATGAGCCAGGACTGACACCAGACGAACCTGGACCATCTGCCCAGAGCAGCGGTGATGGGGGGGGCGGGGGGGGGGGGGGGATCCTCAGTGTCTCAATGTTTCCCTCCCTCAGTGTGCAGAGTGGGTAGGGGGGTGGGACAATCCCTGCCCCCCACCCCCTCCCCCACCCCCCCACTCCCACCACTGTCCCACCGCCGATATGGCCACTCACTGATGAACAGGCCCTCAAGCCAAGAATGGAGGAGCCTGCATTTGCATAGCGCCCTGCAGAAGGTCAGGACGTCCGAAATGTGCCTTGCCACGAGTTAAGTCGTCTCTACTTCTGCAGCTCGGGAGAGGCGGCGGCCGGCCTGCGGCACAGCAAGATCCCGCAATGGCCCACCTGATGACGGGCGGATCATCTGTTTCTCGGTGTTGATCGAGGAATGAACTTTTCCCCAGGAGAGAAATGCCACTGGGATGGCGAGGCTTCGTCAATCAGGATGTCCCGTCCCCCCACCCCCACCGAGGCTGACCGTGTCTGGAGATAAACACTCGGGGGGGTTAGCTTCAGGAATTGTCCCCGGGGGCAGGGGCAGGTCGTGGGACAGAGACAGAGAGAGAGACAGGCAGAGATCAGGACAAAGTGGCAGAGAGAGTGAGGGAGAGACAGTCGAAGAGAGAGGAACAGAGACAGAAAGAGAGAGAGAGACATACTCATAAGGACAAAGTGGCAGAGAGAGAGAAACAGATGAAGAGAGAAAGAAAGAAACGGAGTCTAAGAGGCAGGGAGAGAGAGAGAGAAGGAGCGAGAGAGGGAGAGAGAGACTCAGAGAGAGATAGATGAACAGAGAGAGAGAAATACAGGAGAGAGAGAGATGGACAGAGATGGAAAGGCAGAGAGAAATTGTGAGATAGAGAGAGAGGGAGACAGAAAGAAAAGAGAAAGGAAGGAAGGAGAGACAGTGTTAGGAAAAGGGAGAGACAGCATTCTGACACAGCCGATGGTAAAGACTGAGCTGCTCAAATCCCAGAGGGATACCTGAAACAACTGTCATAACCCATTTTTGCAATTTGTATGTTTCGAGATGCAGGCTTTGCATTCAGTAGTAATAAGACCACCGAGTTGGAAGTTGTTTTTACAAAACTAAATTAAAACCATAAGGAGCAGAAGTAGGCCATTTGGCCCATCGAGTCTGCTCCACCATTCAATGAGATCATGGCTGATCTGATAATCCTCAACTCCACTTTCCTGCCTTTTCCCCAGAACCCTTGATTCCCTTACTGATTAAAAATCTGTCTATCTCAGCCTTCAATATACTTCATGACCCAGCCTCTACAGGCCTCTGCGGTAAAGAATTCCACAGATTCACTAACCTCTGAGAGAAGAAATTCCTCCTCATCTCTGTTTTAAATGGGCGACCCCTTACTCTGAGATTATGCCCTCTGGTCCTAGACTCTCCCACAAGGGGAAACAACCTCTCAGCATCTACCCTGTCAAGGCCCCTAAGAATCTTATATGTTTCAATAAGGTCACCTCTCATTCTTCTAAACTCCAATGAGTACAGGCCCAACCTACTCTACCTCTCCTCATAAGAAAATACCCTCCATCCCTGGGATCAACCGAGTGAACCTTCTCTGGACTGCCTCCAATGCCAGTATATCTTTTTTTAGATAAGGGGACCAAAACTGTTTGCAGTATTCTAGGTGTGGTCTAACTAGTGCCTTGTGTAGTTTTAGCAAGACTTCCCTATTTTTATACTCCATTCCCTTTGAAATAAAGGCCAACATTCCATTTGCCTTCCCTATTACCTGTTGAACTTGTATCCTAGCTTTTTGTGATTCATGCACGAGGCCCCCCAAATCCCTCTGTGCTGCAGCCTTCCACAGTCTTTCTCCATGTAAATAATATTCAGCTCCTCTATTCTTCCTGCCAAAGTACATAACCTCACATTTTCCCATATTAAATTCCATCTACCATGTTTTTGCCCACTCACTTAACCTGTCTCTATCCCTCTGTAGACTCTTTGTGTCACCCTCACCACTTGCCTTCCCACCTATTTTTGTGTCATCTGCAAACTTGGCGATAGTACATTCACTTCCCTCATCTAAGTCATTAATATATATTGTAAATAATTGGGGCCTCAGCACTGATCAGGTTGCCATTCTGAAAATGCCCCCCCTTATCCCAACTCTCTGTCTTCTATTTGTTAGCCAATCCCCTATCCATGCTAATATACTACCCCCAACACTATGGGCTCTTATCTTATTAAGTTGCCTTACATATGGTACCTGATTGAACAGCTTTTGGAATTCCAAATATATGATGTCTACTGGTAATATATTTGGATTTCCAAATAAACATTTATTAATACAAGAAATATTGCAAGTACATATGTATGTGCACAAAATGACCTGCTATAATAACTACAAAAATCCCCTAATTGAGCTGTCTCTCAGTTAGACTCTACCCTGACCCAACCAGAGGTCAGTTCATGTGTATTTCACCTCAGCAATACTGAGGGACAGTCACACTGGAACAATGAGGGCTGCAGAATGAGACCGGCAAGCCACGACCCACAGCTTTCCAGAAACAGTTTTGCGCATTCATGTAATAGTTCACAGGGCCAGAGGGGGGCGACCGTGTACAAGGTTTATAACATGTTGCATTCATAAGGTCCAATTGGAGGCTGAGTACAGTTGGAAGGTATGTAAACACTAAAAGATGCAGCGAGACTATAGATAGTAAACCAATATTTTCCTAACTCTCATCCTGCAAGAGTCATTGGGGCAGGGATCCCACACACACTGACTCTCACTAGTGTACGGGTCCCACACACACTGACTCTTACTGGGGTACGGGTCCCACACACACTGATTCTCACTGGGTTTCAGTCAACAGGAGAAAAGGATTGTTAAAAAAAACGCCCAGATATCAGGAGAATGGCAGAGCGTCACGTCAGCCTCGTGCATTAAGAGAATGATTTAATCACTGTCCCGGGGACAGTGTAGAGGCAGCTTTACTCTGTATCTAACCCTGTGCTGTACCTGTCCTGGGAGTGTTTGATGTGGACAGTGTAGAGGGAGCTTTATTCTGTATCTAATCCCGTGCTGTACCTGTCCTGGGAGTGTTTGATGGGGACAATGTAGAGGGAGCTTTACTCTGTATCTAACCCCATGCTGTACCTGTCCTGGGAGTGTTTGATGGGGACAGTGTAGATGGAGATTTACTCTGTATCTAACCCTGTGCTGTACATGTCCTGGGAGTGTTTGATGGGGACAGTGTAGAGGGAGCTTTACTCTGTATCTAACCCCATGCTGTACCTGTCCTGGGAGTGTTTGATGGGGACAGTGTCGAGGGAGCTTTACTCTGTATCTAACCCCATGCTGTACCTGTCCTGGGAGTGTTTGATGGGGACAGTGTCGAGGGAGCTTTACTCTGTATCTAATCCCGTGCTGTACCTGTCCTGGGAGTGTTTGATGGGGACAGTGTAGAGGGAGCTTTACTCTGTATCTAACCCCGTGCTGTACCTGTCCTGGGAGTGTTTGATGGGGACAGTGTAGAGGGAGCTTTACTCTGTATCTAACCCCGTGCTGTACCTGTCCTGGGAGTGTTTGATGGGGACAGTGTCGAGGGAGCTTTACTCTGTATCTAACCCCATGCTGTACCTGTCCTGGGAGTGTTTGATGGGGACAGTGTCGAGGGAGCTTTACTCTGTATCTAATCCCGTGCTGTACCTGTCCTGGGAGTGTTTGATGGGGACAGTGTAGAGGGAGCTTTACTCTGTATCTAACCCCGTGCTGTACCTGTCCTGGGAGTGTTTGATGGGGACAGTGTCGAGGGAGCTTTACTCTGTATCTAACCCCGTGCTGTACCTGTCCTGGGAGTAAAAACAAAAAAGCTGCAGATGCTGGAAATCCAAAACAAAAACAGAATTACCTGGAAAAACTCAGCAGGTCTGGCAGCATCGGCGGAGAAGAAAAGAGTTGACGTTTCGAGTCCTCATGACCCTTCGACAGAACTTGAGTTCGAATCCAAGAAAGAGTTGAAATATAAGCTGGTTTAAAGTGTGTGTGTGGGGGGATGGGGGGGTGGGGGGGGGCGGAGAGATAGAGAGAGAGAGAGGTGGTTGTGTGGACAAACAAGTAGTGATAGAAGCAGATCATCAAAAGATGTCAGTGACAATAGTACAATAGAACACATAGGTGTTAAAGTTAAAGTTGGTGATATTATCTAAACGAATGTGCTAATTAAGAATGGATGGTAGGGCACTCAAGGTACAGCTCTAGTGGGGGTGTTTTTTTTTATAATGGAAATAGGTGGGAAAAGGAAAATCTTAATAATTTATTGGAAAAAAAAGGAAGGGGGAAACAGAAAGGGGGTGGGGATGGGGGAGGGAGCTCACGACCTAAAATTGTTGAATTCAATATTCAGTCCGGAAGGCTGTAAGGTGCCTAGTCGGAAGATGAGGTGTTGTTCCTCCAGTTTGCGTTGGGCTTCACTGGAACAATGCAGCAAGCCAAGGACAGACATGTGGGCAAGAGAGCAGGGTGGAGTGTTAAAATGGCAAGCGACAGGGAGGTTTGGGTCATTCTTGCGGACAGACCGCAGGTGTTCTGCAAAGCGGTCGCCCAGTTTACGTTTGGTCTCTCCAATGTTTTTCCAATAAATTATAAAGATTTTCCTTTTCCCACCTATTTCCATTATAAAAAAAAACACCCCCACTAGAGCTGTACCTTGAGTGCCCTACCATCCATTCTTAATTAGCACATTCGTTTAGATAATATCACCAACTTTAACTTTAACACCTATGTGTTTCTTTGTACCATTGTCGCTGACATCTTTTGATGATCTGCTTCTATCACTACTTGTTTGTCTACACAAGCACCTCTGTCTCTCCCTATCTCTCCGCCCCCCACACACACACCTTAAACCAGCTTATATTTCAACTCTTTCTTGGACTCGAACTCAAGTTCTGTCGAAGGGTCATGAGGACTCGAAACGTCAACTCTTTTCTTCTCCGCCGATGCTGCCGGACCTGCTGAGTTTTTCCAGGTAATTCTGTCCTGGGAGTATTTGATGGGGACGGTGTAGAGGGAGCTTTACTCTGTATCTAACCCCGTGCTGTACCTGTCCTGGGAGTGTTTGATGGGGACACTGTAGATGGAGATTTACTCTGTATCTAACCCCGTGCTGTACCTGTCCTGGGAGTGTTTGATGGGGACACTGTAGATGGAGATTTACTCTGTATCTAACCCTGTGCTGTACCTGTCCTGGGAGTGTTTGATGGGGACAGTGTAGAGGGAGCTTTACTCTGTATCTAACCCCGTGCTGTACCTGTCCTGGGAGTGTTTGATGGGGACACCAGATATAAAAGAAACCAGTTTGAGGAAAAGTAATGGCACTAAGTAATAATAAATCCCCAGGACCAGATGGTTTCTCCATTCCCACACCAACGTTTTAAAGGAATTGGTGCGAAAACTGAAGATGCTTAAGTCACTATTTTACAAAGCTGTTTTAATTCAGAACTTGTCACCTTAGATTGGAATATTGGAAATGTAACTCCAATATTTAGGAAAGATGAGAGCAAGAATTTCTACTGGGCAGGTACAAGGAAAACTGTTTAATGTTACTCTTCTTACCTAACGGGTTAGAATGTCAATGTCGGGTAAGTTTTACCCCAGTTGTACCGCGTGCTGGGTGAGAACACTGGACTTACTGTGCACCGCGCTGGGGCACGACACCCTGGAAAGGGTATATTGTCCTTGGAAGCCGTGCAGCGTGGATTCACCGGAATGTTCCCAAGGGCTCCCAGGGTTAAATTGAGGAGAAATTGTATAAGCTAAGTTTGTATTTCCTGGGATAGGGAAGGTTAAGGGGTGATTTGATTGCATTTTCTTTCAGGATTTTTAAAGGAATCGATCGAGTCAATGGGATCAAACATTTTCTGTTGGCGGAGGTGAATCAGACAGGAGAGAAGTTAGGCAACCCTTCCCACAGGAGGACTGGTAGGCAAGAGGATACTCACTCTCACCAAAAGCAGTAAATGCCAGTCCAGTTAGTGTATTTAAGCGTGAGATCAATAGATTATTATCGCCAGTTGAGGCTCACAGAACCAACTGGCAGATGAATGAACTCAGGATGTTGATCAGCCTCGACCTCCCTGAAGAGCGGAACAGACTAAAGGGCTGAATGGCCTCCTATTGACACCGATCACCATTCCAATGGCTGAGATTTCCCACAGTGTCTCCTCGGATTTAATTCCACTCTCCCCCACCTCTGACAGGATTACTCTTTTCCATTGTACGTGTGAAGCAGGAAGATGGTCCCTGACCCCGGCCGGTGTGCTTTCTCCACATTGTGCAGGTGGCGGTCCGATGGCGTGTTTGACTGGACCGTGAATGCTACAGGGCGGATTACAGAGACAATATTGATGCTTGCCTGATCACAGATTCGGGCCCTGGAACTGCCCACCTGCATCCTGCTCCTGCTCAGCTCAGTACGTTGAACAGGAAGGTCAGGAGTTCGACAATACACTGAAAGGAAATTACTTGGCCCACAACAGAGAGAACACATCCAACAAATGTACCTCACTGATAAATCATAGTGTCACATCCACAAGGTTATAGCCTGGATCCCCACTACCACTATATTAACACACACACACACTCAAAGAATCCCAACACCACTTTTCTTTATTCTCTCACAAGCTGTGGGCGTCGCTGGCTGGGCCCAGCATTTATTGCCCATCCCTAATTGCCCCTTGAGAAGGTGGTGGATGAGCTGCTGCCTTCTTGAGCCGCTACAGTCCACGTGGTGTAGGTACACCCACCATGCTGTTAGGGAGGGAGTTCCTGGATTTTGACCCAGCGACAGTGAAGGAACGGCCAATATATTTCCAAGTCAGGATGGTGAGTGACTTGGAGGGGAACTTCCAGGTGGTGGTGTTCCCCATGTGTCTGCTGCCCTTGTCCTTCTGGATGGTAGTTATCATGGGTTTGGAAGGCGCTGTCTAAGCAGCCATGGTGAATTCCTGCAGTGCATCTTGTAGATGGTACACACACTGCTGCTAATGTGCACCTGGGGTGGAGGGAGTGAATGTTTGTGGATGGGGTGACAATCAAGCGGGGCTGCTTTATCCTGGATGGTGTCCAGCTTCTTGAGTGTTGTTGGAGCTGCACTCATCCAGGCAAATGATGTGTATTCCATCACACTCCTGACTTGTACCTTGTAGATGGTGAATAGGCTTTGAGGAGTCAGGAGGAGAGTTACTCGCTGCAGGATTCCCAGCCTCTGACCTGCTCTTGTCGCCACAGTATTTATATGGCTAGTCCGGTTCAGTTTCTGGTCAATGGTAACCCCCAGGATGTTGATAGTGGGGGGATTCAGTGATGGTAATGCCAGTGAATGTCAAGGGGTGATGGTTAGATTCTCTCTTATTGGAGATGGTCATTGCCTGGCACTTGTGTGGTACAAATGTTACTTGACACTTGTCAGCCCAAGTCTGGATATTGTCCAGGTCTTGCTACATTTGGACATTGACTGCTTCAGTATCTGAGAAGTCATGAATGGTGCTGAACATTGTGCAATCATCAGCGAACATCCCCACTTCTAACCTTATGATGGAAGGAAGGTCATTGATGAAGCAGCTGAAGATGGTTGGGCAGAGGACACTACCCTGAGGAACTCCTGCAGTGATGTCCTGGAGCTGAGATAATTGACCTCCAACAACCATAACCATTTTCCTTTGTGCTGGGTATAACTCCAACCAGTGGATAAGTTTCCCTCTGATTCCCATTGACTCCAGTTTAGCTAGGGCTACTTGGCACACTCGGTCAAATGCAGCCCTGATGTCAAGAGCAGTCACTCTCACCTCACACTGAATCCCAACATCACCATATTAACACACACACACACACAATCCTCGACACCACTAAACTAACAAACACACAATCATTGACACCATTAAACTAACACACACACACACACACACACACACACAATCCTCGACACCATTAAACTAACACACATGCACCCACACATACATACTAAATCCCCGACACCAAAATATTAACAAAATATGCACAAGTCATGGAGGGGATACTCAAGTCTAACAAACACAAACTGACACAGTATTTGTGGAGGCACATGACCTCTTATATACCCGGTCAGAGAGAATGTGGAACAGACACACATCAGAACAGGAAGTGTGAGTCAGCCCACTAACATGGTGCCTTTAACCTTATTGTTCCTCAGGCGAGCTCACTTCACTCACGCAGTTTGCTATATTTACAGCAGCATTTCCTGACACAAGGACATGGTTAATCACCTATAAATAGTGGGATCCGGTTCAGCTGAAGCCATTCACAGGAAGAGCCGAGGATGTCACCATAATCTGTTCAATGCCAGCAGAGAGATCAGAATGACTGAGCCAACACACAGACTCAGGGACTCTCACTCAAACAGACTCAGGGACTCTCTCTCTCTCAAACAGACTCAGGGACTCTCTCTCTCTCAAACAGACTCAGGGACTCTCTCTCTCTCAAACAGACTCAGGGACTCTCTCACACACACAGACTCAGGGACTCTCTCACACACACAGACTCAGGGACTCTCTCACACACACACAGACTCAGGGACTCTCTCACACACACACAGACTCAGGAATTCTCTCTCACACACACACATACTCAGGGACTCTCCATCTCTCACACACACACAGACTCAGGGACAACCTCTCTCACACACACACACAGACTCAGGGACTCTCTCTGTCTCTCACAGACTCAGGGAATCTCTCTCTCACACACAGATTCAGGGACTCTCTCCCTCACACACACAGACTCAGGGAATCTCTCTCTCTCACACACATACTCAGGAACTCTCTCTCTCACCCAGACTCAGGGACTCTCTCTCACACAAACTCAGAGACTCTCTCTCCCTCACACATACTCAGGGACTCTCTCTCTCTCACACACAGACTCAGGGACTCTCACACAGACTCAGGGACTCTCCCTCTCTCACACACAGACTGAGGGATCTCTCTCTCACACAGACTCAGGAACTCTCTCTCACACACAGTCAGGGACTCTCAATCTCACACACAGAGTCAGGGACTCTTACTCTCACACACAGACAGAGAGACTCTCACTCTCACACAAACAGTCAGGGACTCTCACTCTCAAACACAGACTCAGGGACTCACTCTCACACACAGACAGAGGGACTCTCACACACACACAGACTCAGGGAGTCCCTCTCTCTCTCTCTCAAACAGACTCAGGGACTCTTTCCCTCACACAGACTCAGGAACTCTCTCCGTCTCTCACAGACACAGGAAATCTCTCTCTCGCAGACTCAGGAACTCTCTCTCTCGCACACAGACTCAGGGACTCTCTCTCTCTCACACAGACTCAGGGACTCTCTCTCTCTCTCTCTCTCTCTCTCAAACATACTCAGGGACTCTCTCTCTCTCACAGACTCAGGAAAACTCTCGCTCTCACACACAGACTCAGGGACTCTCTGTCACACACACACAGACTCAGGGACTCTCTCACACACACAGACTCGGTGACTCTCTCTCTCACACACACAGACTCAGGGACTCTCTCTCACACACACACACACACAGACTCAGGGAATCTCTCTCACACACACACAGACTCAGTGACTCTCTCTCTCTCAGACACAAGCTCAGGAACTCTCGCTCTCTCACCCAGACTCAGGGACACTCTCTCTCTCACACAGACTCAGGGACTCTCTATCTCTCTCACACAGACTCAGGGACTCTCTCTCACACACAGACTCAGGGATTCACTCTCTCTCACATACACAGACTCGGACTCTCTCTCTCACACACACAGACTCAGGGACTCTCTCTCTCTCTCACACACACAGACTCAAGGACTCTCTCTCTCTCACACACACACAGACTCAGAGACTCTCTCTCATGAACACACAGACTCAGGGTCTCTCTCTCACAGACAGACTCAGGGACTATCTCTCTCTCTCACACACAGACTCAGGGAATCTCTCTCTCTCAAACATACTCAGATACTCTCTCTCACACAGACTCAGGGATTCTCTCACATACACAGACTCAGGGATTCTCTATCTCTCTCCAACAGACTCAGGGACTCTCTCTCACATACACAGATTCAGGGACTCTCTCTCACAAACACAGACTCAGGGACTATCTCTCTCTCACACAGACTCAGGGATTCTCTATCTCTCTCACACAGACTCAGGGACTCTCTCTCACACAGACTCAGGGACTCTCTCTCTCTCTCAGAGAGGTCGACTCAGGCACTCTCTCTCGCACACACAGACTCAGGGACACTGTCTCACACAGGCTCAGGGACTCTCTCTCTCACACACAGACACGGGGACTCTCTCTCTCACACACAGGCTCAGGGATTCTCTCTCTCTCTCACAGAGGCAGACTCAGGCACTCTCTCTCACACACAGACTCAGGGACTCTCTGTCTCACACAGGCTCAGGGACTCTCTCTCTCACACACAGACTCAGGGACTCTCTCTCTCTCACAGACTCAGGAAATCTCTCACTCACACACTCACAGAGTCAGGGACTCTCTCTCTCACACACAAACTCAGGAACTCTCTCTCACTCACCCAGACTCTGGGACTCTCTCACACACAAACTCAGAGAATCTCTCTCACACATACTCAGAAACTCTCTCTCCCTCACACATACTCAGGGACTCTCTCTCCCTCACACAGACTCAGGGACTCTCTCTCTCACACAGACTCAGGGACTCTCTCACACAGACTCAGGGACTCTCTCTCTCACGCACACACAGACTTAGGGACTCACTCTCTCACACACACACACAGACTCAGGGACTCTCTCTCTCACACACACAGACTCAGGGACTCTCTCTCTCTCACACACAAACTCAGGGACTCTATCGCTCTCACACAGACTCAGGGACTCTCTCTCTCATACACATTCTCAGGGACTCTCTCACACACATAGACTCAGGGACTCTCTCTCTAACACACAGACTCAGGGACTCTCTCTCACACACACAGACTCAGGACTCTCTCTCTCTCACATACACAGACTCATGGATGCTCTCTCTAACACACACAGACTAAGGGACTCTCTCTCTCTCACACACACAGACTCAGGGACTCTCTGCACACACACAGACTCAGGGAACCTCTCTTTCTCTCAAACATACTCAGATACTCTCTCTCACACAGACTCAGGGTCTCTCTCTCACACACAGAATCAGGGACTCTCTCTCACACACACACAGACTCAGGGAGTCTCTCTTTCACACACACAGACTCAGCGACTCTCTCACACACACAGACTCAGCGACTCTCTCACACACACAGACTCAGGGAACCTCTCTTTCTCTCAAACATACTCAGATACTCTCTCACACAGACTCAGGGTCTCTCTCTCACACACACACACAGACTCAGGGAGTCTCTCTTTCACACACACAGATTCAGGGACTCTCACACACACAGACTCAGGGACTCTCTCACACACACAGATTCAGGGACTCTCACACACACAGACCCAGGGACTCTCTCACACAGACTCAGGGACTCTCTCTCTCACGCACACACAGACTCAGGGACTCTCTCTCACACACACACACAGACTCAGGAACTCTCTCTCTCTCTCACACACACAGACTCAGGGACTCTATCGCTCTCACACAGACTCAGGGACTCTCTCTCTCTCACACACACAGACTCAGGGAACCTCTCTTTCTCTCAAACATACTCAGATACTCTCTCTCACACAGACTCAGGGTCTCTCTCTCACACACACACAGACTCAGGGAGTCTCTCTTTCACACACACAGACTCAGGGAATCTCTCTCTCTCACACACAAACTCAGGAACTCTCTCTCACTCTCTCTCTTTCACCTAGACTCAGGTACTCTCTCTCACACAAACTCAGAGACTCTCTCTCACACAGACTCAGGGACTCTCTCTCCCTCACACCTACTCGGGGACTCTCTCTCTCTCACACACACACACAGACTCAGGGACTCTCTCTCTGTCACAGACTCAGGGACACTCTCTCACACACACACACAGACTCAGTGACTCTCTCTCACACACACACAGACTCAGGGAGTCTCTCTTTCACACACACAGACTCAGGGACTCTCTCACACACACAGACTCACGGACTCTCTCACACACTCATTGACTCAGGGAATCTCTCGCTCTCACACACAAACTCAGGAAGTCTCTCTCACTCTCTCTCTCGCACCAAGACTCAGGGACTCTCTCTCACACAAACTCAGAGATTCTCTCTCACACATACTCAGGGACTCTCTCTCCCTCACACCTACTCAGGGACTCTCTCTCTCTCACACAGACTCAGGGACTCTCGCACACAGACTCAGGGACTCTCTCTCTCTCACACACACACACACTCAGAGACACTCTCTCTCACACACACAGACTCAGGGACTCTCTCTCTCTCACACACAGTCTCAGGCTCTGTCTCTCTCACAGAGGGAGACTCAGGCACTCCCTCTCACACACACAGACTCAGAGACTGTCTGTCACACACAGGCTCAGGAACTCTCTCTCTCTCACACACAGACTCAGGGACTCTCTCTCTCTCTCTCTCTCTCTCAAACATACTCAGGGACTCTCTCTCTCACACATATTCAGGGACTCTCTCTCCCTCACACATACTCAGGGACTTTCTCTCCCTCACACAGACTCAGGGACTCTCTCTCTCACACAGACTCAGGGACCCTCTCACACAGACTCAGGGACTCTCTCACACAGACTCAGGGACTCTCTCTCTCACGCACACACAGACTCAGGGACTCTCTCTCTCACACACACACACACTCAGGGACTCTCTCTCTCTCTCACACACACAGACTCAGGGACTCTCTCTCTCTCACACACAGACTCAGGGACTCTATCGCTCTCACACAGACTCAGGGACTCTCTCTCTCATACACATTCTCAGGGACTCTCTCACACACACAGACTCAGGGACTCTCTCTCTAACACACAGACTCAGGGACTCTCTCTCACACACACAGACTCAGGACTCTCTCTCTCTCACATACACAGACTCAGGGATGCTCTCTCTAACACACACAGACTAAGGGACTCTCTCTCACTCTCACACACACAGACTCAGGGACTCTCTCTCTCACACACAGACTCAGGGACTCTCTCTCTCACACACACACAGACTCAGGGACACTCTGCACACACAGACTCAGGGACTCTCTCTCTCACACACAGACTCAGGGACTCTCTCTCTCACACACACACACACTCAGGGACTCTCTCTCTCACGCACACACAGACTCAGGGACTCTCTCTCTCATACACATTCTCAGGGACTCACACACATAGACTCAGGGACTCTCTCTCTAACACACAGACTCAGGGACTCTCTCTCACACACACAGACTCAGGACTCTCTCTCTCTCACATACACAGACTCAGGGATGCTCTCTCTAACACACACAGACTAAGGGACTCTCTCTCTCTCTCACACACACAGACTCAGGGACTCTCTCTCTCTCACACACAGACTCAGGGACTCTCTCTCTCACACACACACAGACTCAGGGACTCTCTGCACACACACAGACTCAGGGAACCTCTCTTTCTCTCAAACATACTCAGATACTCTCTTTCACACAGACTCAGGGTCTCTCTCTCACACACAGAATCAGGGACTCTCTCTCACACACACACAGACTCAGGGAGTCTCTCTTTCACACACACAGACTCAGGGACTCTCTCACACACACAGACTCAGGGAACCTCTCTTTCTCTCAAACATACTCAGATACTCTCTCACACAGACTCAGGGTCTCTCTCTCACACACAGACTCAGTGACTCTCTCACACACACACACAGACTCAGGGAGTCTCTCTTTCACACACACAGATTCAGGGACTCTCTCAC
The DNA here is from genome assembly GCA_026770705.1 of Isurus oxyrinchus. Classification (NCBI taxonomy): domain Eukaryota; kingdom Metazoa; phylum Chordata; class Chondrichthyes; order Lamniformes; family Lamnidae; genus Isurus; species Isurus oxyrinchus. The sequence continues at coordinate 89,212 of JANJGN010000637.1, forward strand.
ACACACAGACTCAGGGACTCTTTCACACACACAGACTCAGGGAATCTGTCTCTCTCACACACAAACTCAGGAACTCTCTCTCACTCTCTCTCTTTCACCTAGACTCAGGTACTCTCTCACACAAACTCAGAGACTCTCTCTCACACAGACTCAGGGACTCTCTCTCCCTCACACCTACTCGGGGACTCTCTCTCTCTCACACACACACACAGACTCAGGGACTCTCTCTCTCTCACAGACTCAGGGACACTCTCTCACACACACACACAGACTCAGTGACTCTCTCTCACACACACACAGACTCAGGGAGTCTCTCTTTCACACACACAGACTCAGGGACTCTCTCACACACAGACTCACGGACTCTCTCACACACTCATTGACTCAGGGAATCTCTCGCTCTCACACACAAACTCAGGAAGTCTCTCTCACTCTCTCCCTCGCACCAAGACTCAGGGACTCTCTCTCACACAAACTCAAAGATTCTCTCTCACACATACTCAGGGACTCTCTCTCCCTCACACCTACTCAGGGACTCTCTTTCTCTCACACAGACTCAGGGACTCTCGCACACAGACTCAGGGACTCTCTCTGTCTCACACACACACACTCAGAGACACTCTCTCTCACACACACAGACTCAGGCTCTCTCTCTCTCACAGAGGGAGACTCAGGCACTCTCTCTCACACACACAGACTCAGAGACTGTCTGTCTCACACACAGGCTCAGGAACTCTCTCTCTCTCACACACAGACTCAGGGACTCTCTCTCTCTCTCTCTCTCTCTCTCAAACATACTCAGGGACTCTCTCTCTCTCACATACTCAGGAAAACTCTCGCTCTCACACACACAGACTCAGGGACTCTCTGTCACACACACACAGATTCAGGGACTCTCTCACACACACAGACTCGGTGACTCTCTCTCTCACACACACACAGACTCAGGGACTCTCTCTCACACACACACACACACAGACTCAGGGAATCTCTCTCACACACACACAGACTCAGTGACTCTCTCTCTCTCTCAGACACAAACTCAGGAACTCTCGCTCTCTCACCCAGACTCAGGGACACTCTCTCTCTCACACAGACTCAGGGACTCTCTATCTCTCTCACACAGACTCAGGGACTCTCTCTCACACACAGACTCAGGGATTCACTCTCTCTCACATACACAGACTCGGACTCTCTCTCTCACACACACAGACTCAGGGACTCTCTCTCTCACACACACTGACTCAAGGACTCTCTCTCTCTCACACACACACAGACTCAGAGACTCTCTCTCTCACGAACACACAGACTCAAGGACTCTCTCTCTCTCTCTCTCTCTCAAACATACTGGGACTCTCTGCACACACACAGACTCAGGGAATCTCTCTCTCAAACATACTCAGATACTCTCTCTCACACAGACTCAGGGTCTCGCTCTCACAGACAGACTCAGGGACTTTCTCTCTCTCTCACACACAGACTCAGGGAATCTCTCTCTCTCAAACATACTCAGATACTCTCTCTCACACAGACTCAGGGACTCTCTCTCACATACACAAACTCAGGGATTCTCTCTCTCTCTCAAACATACTCAGATACTCTCTCTCACACAGACTCAGGGTCTCTCTCTCACAGACAGACTCAGGGACTATCTCTCTCTCTCTCACACAGACTCAGGGACTCTCTCTCTCACATACACAGACTCAGGGATTCTCTATCTCTCTCACACAGACTCAGGGACTCTCTCTCACATACACAGATTCAGGGACTCTCTCTCACAAACACAGACTCAGGGACTGTCTCTCTCACACACAGACTCAGGGATTCTCTATCTCTCTCACACAGACTCAGGGACTCTCTCACATACACAGATTCAGGGACTCACTCTCTCATACACAGACACAGGGACTCTCTCTCTCACACACATGCTCAGGGACTCTCTCTCTCTCTCACAGAGGCAGACTCAGGCACTCTCTCTCACACACACAGACTCAGGGACTCTGTCTCACACAGGCTCAGGGACTCTCTCTCACACACAGACTCAGGGACTCTCTCTCTCTCACAGACTCAGGAAATCTCTCACTCACACACTCACAGAGTCAGGGACTCTCTCTCTCACACACAAACTCAGGAACTCTCTCTCACTCACCCAGACTCTGGGACTCTCTCACACACAAACTCAGAGAATCTCTCTCACACATACTCAGAAACTCTCTCTCCCTCACACATACTCAGAAACTCTCTCTCCCTCACACATACTCAGGGACTCTCACACATATTCAGGGACCCTCTCTCCCTCACACATACTCAGGGACTCTCTCTCCCTCACACAGACTCAGGGACTCTCTCTCTCACACAGACCCAGGGACTCTCTCACACAGACTCAGGGACTCTCTCACACAGACTCAGGGACTCTCTCTCTCACGCACACACAGACTCAGGGACTCTCTCTCTCACACACACACACAGACTCAGGGAATCTATCGCTCTCACACAGACTCCAGGACTCTCTCTCTCATACACATTCTCAGGGTCTCTCTCACACACATAGACTCAGGGACTCCCTCTCTAACACACAGACTCAGGGACTCTCTCTCACACACACAGACTCAGGACTCTCTCTCTCTCACATACACAGACTCAGGGATGCTCTCTCTAACACACACAGACTAAGGGACTCTCTCTCTCTCACACACACAGACTCAGGGACTCTCTCTCTCACACACACAGACTCAGGGACTCTCTCACACACACACAGACTCAGGGAACCTCTCTTTCTCTCAAACATACTCAGAAACTCTCTCTCACACAGACTCAGGGTCTCTCTCTCACACACAGAATCAGGGACTCTCTCTCACACACACACAGACTCAGGGAGTCTCTCTTTCACACACACAGACTCAGCGACTCTCTCACACACACAGACTCAGGGAACCTCTCTTTCTCTCAAACATACTCAGATACTCTCTCACACAGACTCAGGGTCTCTCTCTCACACACACACACACAGACTCAGGGAGTCTCTCTTTCACACACACAGATTCAGGGACTCTCACACACACAGACTCAGGGACTCTCTCACACACACAGACTCAGGGATCTCTCTCTCACACACACACTTACTCAGGGATCTCTCTCTCACACACACACAGACTCAGGGACTCTCTCCCTCACACACACAGACTCAGGGAATCTCTCTCTCTCACACACAAACTCAGGAACTCTCTCTCACACAGACTCAGGGACTCTCTCTCCCTCACACCTACTTGGGGACTCTCTCTCACACACACACACAGACTCAGGGACTCTCTCTCTCTCACAGACTCAGGGACTCTCTCTCTCTCTCACAGAGGCAGACTCAGGCACTCTCTCTCACACACACAGACTCAGGGACTCTGTCTCACACAGGCTCAGGGACTCTCTCTCACACACAGACTCAGGGACTCTCTCTCACACACAGACTCAGGAAATCTCTCACTCACACACTCACAGAGTCAGGGACTCTCTCTCTCACACACAAACTCAGGAACTCTCTCTCACTCACCCAGACTCTGGGACTCTCTCACACACAAACTCAGAGAATCTCTCTCACACATACTCAGAAACTCTCTCTCCCTCACACATACTCAGGGACTCTCTCTCACACATATTCAGGGACTCTCTCTCCCTCACACATACTCAGGGACTCTCTCTCCCTCACACAGACTCAGGGACTCTCTCTCTCACACAGACCCAGGGACTCTCTCACACAGACTCAGGGACTCTCTCACACAGACTCAGGGACTCTCTCTCTCACGCACACACAGACTCAGGGACTCTCTCTCTCACACACACACACAGACTCAGGGACTCTCTCTCTCTCTCACACACACAGACTCAGGGAATCTATCGCTCTCACACAGACTCCGGGACTCTCTCTCTCATACACATTCTCAGGGACTCTCTCACACACACAGACTCAGGGACTCTCTCTCTAACACACAGACTCAGGGACTCTCTCTCACACACACAGACTCAGGACTCTCTCTCTCTCACATACACAGACTCAGGGATGCTCTCTCTAACACACACAGACTAAGGGACTCTCTCTCTCTCTCACACACACAGACTCAGGGACTCTCTCTCTCTCACACACAGACTCAGGGACTCTCTCTCTCTCACACACACAGACTCAGGGACTCTGCACACACACAGACTCAGGGAACCTCTCTTTCTCTCAAACATACTCAGATACTCTCTCTCACACAGACTCAGGGTCTCTCTCTTACACACAGAATCAGGGACTCTCTCTCACACACACACAGACTCAGGGAGTCTCTCTTTCACACACACAGACTCAGCGACTCTCTCACACACACAGACTCAGGGAACCTCTCTTTCTCTCAAACATACTCAGATACTCTCTCACACAGACTCAGGGTCTATCTCTCACACACACACACAGACTCAGGGAGTCTCTCTCACACACACAGATTCAGGGACTCTCACACACACAGACTCAGGGATCTCTCTCTCACACACACACTTACTCAGGAATCTCTCTCTCACACACACACAGACTCAGGGACTCTCTCCCTCACACACACAGACTCAGGGAATCTCTCTCTCTCACACACAAACTCAGGAACTCTCTCTCACACAGACTCAGGGACTCTCTCTCCCTCACACCTACTCGGGGACTCTCTCTCTCACACACACACACAGACTCAGGGACTCTCTCTCTCTCACAGACTCAGGGACTCTCTCTCTCTCTCACAGAGGCCGACTCAGGCACTCTCTCTCACACACACAGACTCAGGGACACTCTGTCTCACACAGGCTCAGGGACTCACTCTCTCACACACAGACACAGGGACTCTCTCTCTCACACACATGCTCAGGGACTCTCTCTCTCTCTCACAGAGGCAGACTCAGGCACTCTCTCTCACACACACAGACTCAGGGACTCTGTCTCACACAGGCTCAGGGACTCTCTCTCACACACAGACTCAGGGACTCTCTCTCTCTCACAGACTCAAGAAATCTCTCACTCACACACTCACAGAGTCAGGGACTCTCTCTCTCACACACAAACTCAGGAACTCTCTCTCACTCACCCAGACTCTGGGACTCTCTCACACACAAACTCAGAGAATCTCTCTCACACATACTCAGAAACTCTCTCTCCCTCACACATACTCAGAAACTCTCTCTCCCTCACACATACTCAGGGACTCTCTCTCACACATATTCAGGGACTCTCTCTCCCTCACACATACTCAGGGACTCTCTCTCCCTCACACAGACTCAGGGACTCTCTCTCTCACACAGACCCAGGGACTCTCTCACACAGACTCAGGGACTCTCTCACACAGACTCAGGGACTCTCTCTCTCATGCACACACAGACTCAGGTACTCTCTCTCTCTCACACACACACAGACTCAGGGACTCTCTCTCTCTCTCACACACACAGACTCAGGGAATCTATCGCTCTCACACAGACTCCGGGACTCTCTCTCTCATACACATTCTCAGGGACTCTCTCACACACATAGACTCAGGGACTCTCTCTCTAACACACAGACTCAGGGACTCTCTCTCACACACACAGACTCAGGACTCTCTCTCTCTCACATACACAGACTCAGGGATGCTCTCTCTAACACACACAGACTAAGGGACTCTCTCTCTCTCACATACACAGACTCAGGGACTCTCTCTCTCTCACACACAGACTCAGGGACTCTCTCTCTCACACACACACAGACTCAGGGACTCTGCACACACACAGACTCAGGGAACCTCTCTTTCTCTCAAACATACTCAGATACTCTCTCTCACACAGACTCAGGGTCTCTCTCTCACACACAGAATCAGGGACTCTCTCTCACACACACACAGACTCAGGGAGTCTCTCTTTCACACACACAGACTCAGCGACTCTCTCACACACACAGACTCAGGGAACCTCTCTTTCTCTCAAACATACTCAGATACTCTCTCACACAGACTCAGGGTCTCTCTCTCACACACACACACAGACTCAGGGAGTCTCTCTTTCACACACACAGATTCAGGGACTCTCACACACACAGACTCAGGGACTCTCTCACACACACAGACTCAGGGACTCTCTCTCTCACACACACACTTACTCAGGGATCTCTCTCTCACACACACACAGACTCAGGGACTCTCTCCCTCACACACACAGACTCAGGGAATCTCTCTCTCTCACACACAAACTCAGGAACACTCTCTCACACAGACTCAGGGACTCTCTCTCCCTCACACCTACTCGGGGACTCTCTCTCTCACACACACACACAGACTCAGGGACTCTCTCTCTCTCACGGACTCAGGGACACTCTCTCACACACACACACAGACTCAGTGACTCTCTCTCACACACACACAGACTCAGGGAGTCTCTCTTTCACACACACAGACTCAAGGACTCCCTCACACACACGGACTCAGGGACTCTCTCACACACTCATTGACTCAGGGAATCTCTCGCTCTCACACACAAACTCAGGAAGTCTCTCTCACTCTCTCTCTCGCACCCAGACACAGGGACTCTCTCTCACACAAAGTCAGATTCTCTCTCACACATACTCAGGGACTCTCTCTCCCTCACACCTACTCAGGGACTCTCTCTCTCTCACACAGACTCAGGGACTCTCGCACACAGACTCAGGGACTCTCCCTCTCTCACATACAGACTGAGAGATCTCTCTCTCTCACACAGACTCAGGGACTCTCTCACACAGACTCAGGGACTCTCTCACGCACACACAGACTCAGGGACTCTCTCACACAGACTCAGGGACTCTCTCTCTCACACACAGACTCAGGGACTCTATCGCTCTCACACAGACTCAGGGACTCTCTCTCATACACATTCTCAGGGACTCTCTCACACACACAGACTCAGGGACTCTCTCTCTCACACACACAGACTCAGGGACTCTCTCTCACATACACAGACACAGGGATGCTCTCTCTAACACACACAGACTAAGGGACTCTCTGTCTCTCTCACACACACAGACTCAGGGACTCTCTCTCTCTCACACACAGACTCAGGGACTCTCTCTCTCACACACACACAGACTCAGGGACTCTCTGCACACACACAGATTCAGGGAACCTCTCTTTCTCTCAAACATACTCAGACACTCTCTCTCACACAGACTCAGGGTCTCTCTCTCACACACAGAATCAGGGACTCTCTCTCACACACACAGACTCAGGGAGTCTCTCATTCACACACACAGACTCAGGGACTCTCTCACACACACAGACTCCGGGAACCTCTCACACACACAGACTCAGGGACTTCTCTCTCTCTCACACACACACAGACTCAGGGATCTCTGTCTCTCACACACACAGACTCAGGGACTCTCTCACACACACAGACTCAGGGACTCTCTCTCTCTCACACACACACAGACTCAGGGATCTCTCTCTCACACACACACAGACTCAGGCACTCTCTCCCTCACACACACAGACTCAGGGAATCTCTCTCTCTCACACACAAACTCAGGAAATCTCTCTCACTCTCTCTCTTTCACCTAGACTCAGGTACTCTCTCTCACACAAACTCAGAGACTCTCTCTCACACAGACTCAGGGACTCTCTCTCACTCAACACCTACTCGGGGACTCTCTCGCTCTCACACACAAACTCAGGAAGTCTCTCTCACTCTCTCTCTCTCTCACCCAGACTCAGGGATTCTCTCTCACACAAACTCAAAGATTCTCTCTCACACATACTCAGGGACTCTCTCTCACTCAACACCTACTCGGGGACTCTCTCGCTCTCACACACAAACTCAGGAAGTCTCTCTCACTCTCTCTCTCTCACCCAGACTCAGGGATTCTCTCTCACACAAACTCAGAGATTCTCTCTCACACATACTCAGGGACTCTCTCTCTCTCACACAGACTCAGGGACTCTCGCACACAGACTCAGGGACTCTCCCTCTCTCACATACAGACTGAGAGATCTCTCTCTCTCACACAGACTCAGGGACTCTCTCTCACACACACACAGACTCAGGGACTCTCACTCTCACACAAACAGTCAGGGACTCTCACTCACACACATACAGAGGGACTCTCTCTCTCACACACACAGACTCAGGGAATCCCTCTCTCTCTCTCGCAAACAGACTCAGGGACTCTCTCCCTCACACAGACTCAGGAACTCTCTCCCTCTCTCACACACAGACTCAGGGACTCTCTCTCACACAGACTCAGGAACTTTCTCTCACACACACAGACACAGGGTCTCTCTCACACACACAGACACAGGGACTCACTCAGTCACACAGACTCAGGGAATCTCTTTCTCACACACAGACTTAGGGACTCTCTCTCTCTCAAACACACACACAGACTCAAGGACTCTCTCTCTCTCAGACTCAGGGACACTCTCTCACACACACAGAATCAGTGACTCTCTCACACACACACACAGACTCAGGGAGGCTCTCTTTCACACACACAGACTCAGGGACTCTCTCACACACACAGACTCAGGGACTCTCTCTCACACATACACACAGACTCAGGGACTCTCTCTCACACACACACACAGACTCAGGGAATCTCTTTCTCACACACAGACTTAGGGACTCTCTCTCTCTCAAACACACACACAGACTCAGGGACTCTCTCTCTCTCAGACTCAGGGACACTCTCTCACACACACAGAATCAGTGACTCTCACACACACACAGACTCAGGGAGGCTCGCTTTCACACACACAGACTCAGGGACTCTCTCACACACACAGACTCAGGGACTCACTCTCACACATACACACAGACTCAGGGACTCTCTCTCTCTCACACACACACAGACTCAGGGAATCTCTCTCTCACACACACTCAGACTCAGGGAATCTCTCTCTCTCACACACAAACTCAGGAACTCTCTCTCACTCTCTCTCTTTCACCCAGACTCAGGGAATCTCTCTCACACAAACTCAGAGACTCTCTCTCACACATACTCAGGGCCTCTCTCTCCCTCACACCTACTCGGGGACTCTCTCTCTCACAGACTCAGGGACACTCTCTCACACACACACACACAGACTCAGTGACTCTCTCTCACACACACACAGACTCAGGGAGTCTCTCTTTCACACACACAGACTCAGGGAGTCTCTCACACACACAGACTCAGGGACTCTCTCACACACACAGACTCAGGGACTCTCTCTCTCTCACACACAAACTCCGGAACTCTCTCTCACTCTCTCTCTCTCACCCAGACTCAGGGACTCTCTCTCACTCAAACTCAGAGATTCTCTCTCACACATACTCAGGGACTCTCTCTCCCTCACACCTACTCAGGGACTCTCTCTCTCACACAGACTCAGGGACTCTCGCACACAGACTCAGGGACTCTCCCTCTCTCACATACAGACTGAGGGATCTCTCTCTCTCACACAGACTCAGGGACTCTCTCTCACACACACACAGACTCAGGGACTCTCACTCTCACACACAGACAGAGGGACTCTCTCTCTCATACACACAGACTCAGGGAATCCCTCTCTCTCTCTCTCAAACAGTCTCAGGGACTCTCCCTCACACAGATTCAGGAACTCTCTCCCTCTCTCACACACAGACTCAGGGACTCTCTCTCTCACACACAGACTCAGGGACTCTCTCCCTCTCTCACACACACAGACTCAGGGACTCTCTGCACACACACAGACTCAGGGAACCTCTCTTTCTCTCAAACATACTCAGATACTCTCTCTCAAACAGACTCAGGGTCTCTCGCTCACACACAGAATCAGGGACTCTCACGCACAGACTCAGGGACTCTCGCTCTCTCTCTCTCTCACAGACTCAGGGACTCTCTCTCTCTCACACACAGACTCAGGGACTCTCTCTCTCACACACAGACTCAGGGACTCTCTCTCTCACACAGACTCAGGGACTCTCTCTCTCACACACTCAGGGACTCTCTCTCTCACACACACAGACTCAGTGACTCTCTCTCACACACACACAGACTCAGGGAGTCTCTCTTTCACACACACAGACTCAGGGACTCTATCTCTCTCACACACAGACTCAGGGACTCTCTATCTCTCACACACACACAGACTCAGGGAGTCTCTCTTTCACACACACAGACTCAGGGACTCTATCTCTCTCATACACAGACTCAGGGACTCTCTCTCACACACAGACTCAGGGACTCTCTCTCTCACACAGACTCAGGGACTCTCTCTGCACACACACAGACTCAGGGAACCTCTCTTTCTCTCAGACATACTCAGACACTCTCTCTCACACAGACTCAGGGTCTCTCTCTCACACACAGAATCAGGGACTCTCACGCACAGACTCAGGGACTCTCGCTCTCTCTCTCTCACACAGACTCAGGGACTCTCTCTCTCACACACAGACTCAGGGATTATCTCTCTCTCACACAATGACTCAGGCTCTCTCTCTCTCACAGACACAGACTCAGGCACTCTCTCTCACACACAGACTCAGGGACTCTCTCTCTCACACATGGGCTCAGTGACTCTCTCTCACAAAGAGGCTCAGGGACTCTCTCTCTCTCTCACAGACTCAAGAACTTTCTCTCACACACACAGACACAGGGAGTCTCTCACACACACAGACAAGGGACTCATTCAGTCACACAGACTCAGGGAATCTCTTTCTCACACACAGACTCAGGGACTCTCTCTCTCTCAAACACACACACAGACTCAGGAACTCTCTCTCTCTCACAGACTCAGGGACACTCTCACACACACAGAATCAGTGACTCTCTCTCACACACACACAGACTCAGGGAGTCTCTCTTTCACACACACAGACTCAGGGACTCTATCTCCCTCACACACAGACTCAGGGACTCTCTATCTCTCACACACACACAGACTCAGGGAGTCTCTCTTTCACACACACAGACTCAGGGACTCTATCTCTCACACACAGACTCAGGGACTCTCTCTCTCACACACACAGATTCAGGGACTCTCTCTCTCCTTCACTCACAAACACACTCAGGGACTCTCTCTCTCTCACAGACTCAGGAACTCTCTCCCTCTCTCACATACTGACCCAGGGACTCTCTCTTTCTCACACACAGACACAGGGACTATCTCTCTCTCTCACACAGACTCAGGAAATCTCTCCCTCTCACACACACAGACTCAGTGACTCTCACACAAACTCAGGGACTCTCTCTCCCTCACACAGACTCAGGGACACTCTCTACCTCACACACTCAGGGACTCTCTCTCTCTCACACAGACTCAGGGACGCTCCCTCTCACACAGACTCAGGGGCTCTCTCTCACACACACACAGACTCAGGGACTCTCACTCTCACACAAACAGTCAGGCACTCTCACTCTCACACACAGAGTCAGGGACTCTCACTCTCACACACAGATAGAGGGACTCTCTCACACACACAGACTCAGGGAATCCCTCTCTCACTCTCTCTCTCAAACAGACTCAGGGACTCTCCCCCTCACACAGACTCAGGAACTCTCTCCCTCTCTCTCTCACAGACTCAGGGACTCTCTCTCTCTCACACACAGACTCAGGGATTATCTCTCTCTCACAATGATTCAGGCTCTCTCTCTCTCACAGACACAGACTCAGGCACTCTCTCTCACACACAGGCTCAGGGACTCTCTCTCTCACACATGGGCTCAGTGACTCTCTCTCACAAAGAGGCTCAGGGACTCTCTCTCTCTCTCACAGACTCAAGAACTTTCTCTCACACACACAGACACAGGGAGTCTCTCACACACACAGACAAGGGACTCATTCAGTCACACAGACTCAGGGAATCTCTTTCTCACACACAGACTCAGGGACTCTCTCTCTCTCAAACACACACACAGACTCAGGAACTCTCTCTCTCTCACAGACTCAGGGACACTCTCTCACACACACAGACTCAGTGACTCTCTCTCACACACACACAGACTCAGGGAGTCTCTCTTTCACACATACAGACTCAGGGACTCTATCTCTCTCACACACAGACTCAGGGACTCTCTCTCACGAACACACAGACTCAGGGGCTCTCTCTCTCTCTCATACTCAGGGACTCTGAACACACACAGACTCAGGGAATCTCACCCTCTCTCAAACATACTCAGATACTCTCTCTCACACAGACGCAGGGTCTCTCTCTCACACACAGACTCAGGGACTCTCTCTCTCACACACACAGACTCAGGGACTCTCTCTCTCACAAAGAATCAGCGACTCTCTCTCTCACACAGACTCAGGGACTCTCTCTCACATACACAGACTCAGTGACTCGTTCTCTCACACACAGACTCAGGGACTCTCTCTCTCTCTCTCACAATGACTCAGGGACTCTCTCTCACACAGACGCAGGCACTCTCTCTCACACACAGACTCAGGGACTCTCTCTCTCACACACACAGACTCAGGGACTCTCTCTCTCAGAAAGAATCAGGGACTCTCTCTCTCTCTCACACAGACTCAGGCACTCTCTCTCACACACAGACTCAGGCACTCTCTCACACACAGACTCAGGGACTATCTCTCTCACACAGACTCAGGGACTCTCTCTCACACACACAGACTCAGGGACTCTCTCTCTCTCTCACAATGACTCAGGGACTCTCTCTCTCTCTCACACAGACGCAGGCACTCTCTCTCACACACAGGCTCAGGGACTCTCTCTCTCACACACAGGCTCAGGGACTCTCTCTCGCACAGAGGTTCAGGGACTCTCTCTCTCTCTCACACAGACTCAGGAACTTTCTCTCACACAAACAGACACAGGGACTCTCTCTCTCACACACACAGACACAGGGACTCACTGTCACACAGACTCAGGGAATCTCTCTCTCTCTCACACACAGACTCAGGGACTCTCTCTCTCTCACACACACACTCAGACTCAGGGACTCTCTCTCTCTCACACACACAGACTCAGGGACTCTCTATCTCTTTCACTCACAAACACACTCAGGGACTCTCTCTCTCTCACAGACTCAGGAACTCTCTCCCTCTCTCACATACTGACCCAGGGACTCTCTCTTTCTCACACACAGACACAGGGACTATCTCTCTCTCTCACACAGACTCAGGGACTCTCTCTCTCTCTCTCTCACACAGACTCAGGGACTCTCTCTCTCTCTCTCTCACACAGACTCAGGGATGCTCTCTCTCTCTCAACTACTCAGGAAATCTCTCCCTCTCACACACACAGACTCACTGACTCTCTCTCTCACACACACAGACTCAGGGAATCCCTTTCTCTCTCACACACAGACTCAGGGACTCTCTCTCACGAACACACAGACTCAGGGACTCTCTCTCTCTCTCAAACATACTCAGGGACTCTGAACACACACAGACTCAGGGAATCTCACCCTCTCTCAAACATACTCAGATACTCTCTCTCACACAGACTCAGGGTCTCTCTCTCACACACAGACTTAGGGACTCTCTCTCTCACATACACAGACTCAGGGACTATCTCTCTCTCACAAAGAATCAGCGACTCTCTCTCTCACACAGACTCAGGGACTCTCTCTCACATACACAGACTCAGGGACTCGTTCTCTCTCACACAGACTCAGGGACTCTCTCTCTCTCTCTCACAATGACTCAGGGACTCTCTCTCACACATACGCAGGCACTCTCTCTCACACACAGACTCAGGGACTCTCTCTCTCACACACACAGACACAGGGACTCACTGTCACACAGACTCAGGGAATCTCTCTCTCTCTCACACACAGACTCAGGGACTCTCTCTCTCTCTCACACACAATCAGACTCAGGGACTCTCTCTCTCTCACACACACAGACTCAGGGACTCTCTATCTCTTTCACTCACAAACACACTCAGGAACTCTCTCTCTCTCACAGACTCAGGAACTCTCTCCCTCTCTCACATACTGATCCAGGGACTCTCTCTTTCTCACACACAGACACAGGGACTATCTCTCTCTCTCACACAGACTCAGGGACTCTCTCTCTCTCACACACAGACTCAGGGACTCTCTCTCTCTCTCTCACACAGACTCAGGGATGCTCTCTCTCTCTCAACTACACAGGAAATCTCTCCCTCTCACACACACAGACTCACTGACTCTCTCTCACACACACAGACTCAGGGAATCCCTCTCTCTCTCACACACAGACTCAGGGACTCTCTCTCTCTCAAACATACTCAGGGACTCTGAACACACACAGACTCAGGGAATCTCACCCTCTCTCAAACATACTCAGATACTCTCTCTCACACAGACTCAGGGTCTCTCTCTCACACACAGACTTAGGGACTCTCTCTCTCACACACACAGACTCAGGGACTCTCTCTCACATACACAGACTCAGGGACTCGTTCTCTCTCACACAGACTCAGGGACTCTCTCTCTCTCTCTCACAATGACTCAGGGACTCTCTCTCACACAGATGCAGGCACTCTGTCTCATACACAGACTCAGGGACTCTCTCTCTCAGAAAGAATCAGGGACTCTCTCTCTCACACAGACTCAGGCACTCGCTCTCACACACAGACTCAGGCACTCTCTCACACACAGACTCAGGGACTATCTCTCTCTCACACACAGAATCAGGGACTCTCTATCTCTCTCACACAGATTCAGGGACTCTCTCTCACACACACAGACTCAGGGACTCTCTCTCTCCCTCACAATGACTCAGGGACTCTCTCTCTCTCTCTCACACACAGACTCAGGAACTTTCTCTCACACACACAGACACAGGGACTCTCTCTCTCACACACAGGCACAGGGACTCACTCTGTCACACAGCCTCAGGGAATCTCTCTCTCTCACACACACAGACTCAGGGACTCTCTCTCTCTCTCACACACACTCAGACTCAGGGACTTTCTCTCACACACACAGACTCAGGGACTCTCTCTCTCTTTCACTCACAAACACACTCAGGGACTCTCTCTCTCTCACAGACTCAGGAACTCTCTCCCTCTCTCACATACTGACCCAGGGACTCTCTCTTTCTCACACACAGACACAGGGACTATCTCTCTCTCTCACACAGACTCAGGGACTCTCTCTCTCTCTCTCACACAGACTGAGGGACTCTCTCTCTCTCTCTCACACAGACTCAGGTACGCTCTCTCGTTCTCTCTCAACTACTCAGGAAATCTCTCCCTCTCACTCACACAGACTCAGTGACTCTCTCACACAAACTCAGGGACTCTCTCTCCTTCACACAGACACAGGGACTCTCTCTCACACAGACTCAGGGACTCTCTCTCACACAGACTCAGGGACTCTCTCTCTCTCAGACACACAGCCTCAGGGACTCTCTCTCTCTCTCACACACACTCAGACTCAGGGACTCTCTCTCTCTCACACAGACTCAGGGACTCTCTCTCTCTCACACAGACTCAGGGACTCTCTCTCTCTCTCTCACACACACTCAGGGACCCTCTCTCTCTCTCTCTCAACTACTCAGGAATCTCTCCCTCTCACTCACACAGACTCAGTGACTCTCTCTCACACAAACTCAGGGACTCTCTCTCCCTCACAAAGACTCAGGGACTCTCTCTCACACAGACTCAGGGACTCTCTCTCACACAGTCTCAGGGACTCTCTCTCTCTCTCACACACACACAGACTCAGGGAATCTCTCTCTCCCTCACACACAGACTCAGGGACTCTCTCTCACGAACACACAGACTCAGGGACTCTCTCTCTCTCAAACATACTCAGGGACTCTGAACACACACAGACTCAGGGAATCTCACCCTCTCAAACATACTCAGATACTATCTCTCACACAGACTCAGGGTCTCTCTCGCACACACACACTCAGGGACTCTCTCTCTCACATACACAGACTCAGGGACTCTCTCTCTCACAAAGAATCAGCGACTCTCTCTCTCAGACAGACTCAGGGACTCTCTCTCACATACACAGACTCAGTGACTCGTTCTCTCACACACAGACTCAGGGTCTCTCTCTCTCTTTCACTCACAAACACACTCAGGGACTCTCTCTCTCTCACAGACTCAGGAACTCTCTCCCTCTCTCACATACTGACCCAGGGACTATCTCTCTCTCTCACACAGACTCAGGGACTCTCGCTCTCTCTCTCACACAGACTCAGGGACGCTCTCTCTCTCTCTCTCAACTACTCAGGAAATCTCTCCCTCTCACTCACACAGACTCAGTGACTCTCTCTCTCACACAAACTCAGGGACTCTCTCTCCCTCACACAGACACAGGGACTCTCTCTCACACAGACTCAGGGACTCTCTCTCACACAGACTCAGGGACTCTCTCTCTCTCACTCACACAGACTCAGGGAATCTCGCTCTCTCACACACAGACTCAGGGACTCTCTCTCACGAACACACAGACTCAGGGCTCTCTCTCTCTCTCAAACATACTCAGGGACTCTGAACACACACAGACTCAGGGAATCTCACCCTCTCTCAAACATACTCAGATACTCTCTCTCACACAGACTCAGGGTCTCTCTCTCACACACAGATTCAGGGACTCTCTCTCTCACACACACAGACTCAGGGACTCTCTCTCTCACAAAGAATCAGCGACTCTCTCTCTCACACAGACTCAGGGACTCTCTCTCACATGCACATTCTCAGGGACTCGTTCTCTCACACACAGACTCAGGGACTCTCTCTCTCTCTCTCACAATGACTCAGGGACTCTCTCTCACACAGACGCAGGCACTCTCTCTCACACACAGACTCAGGGACTCTCTCTCTCTCACACACACAGACTCAGGGACTCCCTCTCTCAGAAAGAATCAGGGACTCTCTCTCTCTCTCACACAGACTCAGGCACTCTCTCTCACACACAGACTCAGGCACTCTCTCACACACAGACTCAGGGACTATCTCTCTCTCACACGCAGAATCAGGGACTCTCTATCTCTCTCACAAAGACTCAGGGACTCTCTCTCACACACACAGACTCAGGGACTTTCTCTCTCTCTCACAATGACTCAGGGACTCTCTCTCTCTCTCACACAGACACAGGCACTCTCTCTCACACACAGGCTCAGGGACTCTCTCTCACACACAGGCTCAGGGACTCTCTCACACACAGGCTCAGGGACTCTCTCTCTCTCTCTCTCACACAGACTCAGGAACTTTCTCTCACACACACAGACACAGGGACTCTCTCCCTTCCTCACACACAGACTCAGGGACTCTCTCTCTCACACAGATTCAGGGACTCTATCTCTCTCACACAGACTCAGGGACTCTCTCTCTCTCACACACACAGACTCAGGGACTCTCTCTCACAGACTCAGGAACTCTCTCCCTCTCTCACATACTGACGCAGGGACTCTCTCTTTCTCACACACAGACACAGGGACTATCACTCTCTCTCACACAGACTCAGGAAATCTCTCCCTCTCACACACACAGACTCAGTGACTCTCTCACACAAACTCAGGGACTCTCTCTCCCTCACACAGACTCAGGGACACTCTCTACCTCACACACTCAGGGACTCTCTCTCGCTCACACAGACTCAGGGACGCTCTCTCTCACACAGACTCAGGGACTCTCTCACTCACACACACTGAGGAACTCTCTCTCTCACACACACACAGACTCAGGGACACTCTCTCTCACACACACACAGACTCAGGGACACTCTCTCACACACACACACAGACTCAGGGACTTTCTCTCTCTCACACACACAGACTCAGGGACTCTCTCACACACACAGACTCAGGGAATCTCTCTCTCACGAAAACACATACTCACGGACTCTCACACACAGATACAGGGAATCTCTCTCTCTCAAACATACTCATATACTCTCTGTGACACAAAGACTCAGGGAATTTCTCTCTCACACAGACTCAGGGATTCTCTCTCTCTCACACAGACTCAGGGACTCTCTCTCTCTCTTGCACAGACTCAGGGACTCTCTCTCTCTCTCTCACAAAGACTCAGGGACTCTTTCCCTCTCTCACACAGGCTCAGGGACTCTCTCTCTCACAGAATCAGGCTCTCTCTCTCTCACAGAGGCAGACTCAGGCACTGTCTTTCACACACACAGACTCAGGGACTGTCTCTCTCACACACAGGCTCAGGGACTCTCTCTCTCTCTCACACAGACACAGGGACTATCTCTCTCTCTCACACACAGACTCAGGGACTGTCTCTCTCACACACAGGCTCAGGGACTCTCTCTCTCTCTCACACAGACACAGGGACTATCTCTCTCTCACACACAGGCTCAGGAACTCTCTCTCTCAAACACAGACACAGGGACTATCTCTCTCACACACAGACTCAGGGACTCTCTCTCTCTTTCTTTCAAACATACTCAGGGACTCTCTCTCTCTCACAGATTCAGGAAATCTCTCACTCTCACACAGACAGACTCAGGGACTCTCTCTCTCTCTCTCTCACACACATACTCTCGGACTCTCTCTCCCTCACACCTACACAGGGACTCTCTCTCTCACACACACACACAGACTCAGGGACTGTCTCTATCTCACAGACTCAGGGACACTCTCTCACACACACACAGACTCAGTGACTCACTCACACACACACAGACACAGGGACTCTCTCACACACACAGACTCAGGGACTCTCTCACACACACAGACTCAGGGAATCTCTCTCATGAACACACAGACTCAGGGACTCTCTCACACACAAACTCAGAGACATTCTCTCACACATACTCAGGGACTCTCTCTCCTTCACACAGACTCAGGGACTCTGTCTCACACAGACTCAGGGACCATTCTCTCAGACAGACTCAGGGACTCTCTCTATCACAAAGACTCAGAGACTCTGTCTCTCACACACACACAGACTCAGGGACTCTCTCTCTCACGCACACACAGACTCGGTGACTCTCTCTCACGCACAGACAGACTCAGTGACTCTCTCTCTCACGCACAAACAGACTCAGGGCCTCTCTCACACAGACTCAGGGACACTCACACAGACTCAGGGACTCTCGCTCTCAGACAGACTCAGGGACTCTCTCTCACACACAGACTGAGGGACTCTCACGAACACACACATAGGGACTCTCTCTCTCAAACACACACACAGACTCAGGGACTCTCTCTCTCTCTCACACACACAGACTCAGGGAATCTCTCTCTCTCTCACACAGAGACTCAGGGACTCTCTCTCACGAACACACAGACTCAGGGGCTCTCTCTCTCTCTCAAACATACTCAGGGACTCTGAACACACACAGACTCAGGGAATCTCACCCTCTCTCAAACATACTCAGATACTCTCTCTCACACAGACTCAGGGTCTCTCTCTCACACACAGACTCAGGGACTCTCTCTCTCACACACACAGACTCAGGGACTCTCTCTCTCACAAAGAATCAGCGACTCTCTCTCTCACACAGACTCAGGGACTCTCTCTCACATACACAGACTCAGTGACTCATTCTCTCACACACAGACTCAGGGACTCTCTCTCTCTCTCTCACAATGACTCAGGGACTCTCTCTCACACAGACGCAGGCACTCTCTCTCACACACACACTCAGGGACTCTCTCTCTCACACACACAGACTCAGGGACTCTCTCTCTCAGAAAGAATCAGGGACTCTCTCTCTCTCTCACACAGACTCAGGCACTCTCTCTCACACACAGACTCAGGCACTCTCTCACACACAGACTCAGGGACTATCTCTCACACACAGAATCAGGGACTCTCTCTCTCTTTCTCTCACACAGACTCAGGGACTCTCTCTCACACACACAGACTCAGGGACTCTCTCTCTCTCTCACAATGACTCAGGGACTCTCTCTCTCTCTCACACAGACGCAGGCACTCTCTCTCACACACAGGCTCAGGGACTCTCTCTCTCACACACAGGCTCAGGGACTCTCTCTCGCACAGAGGCTCAGGGACTCTCTCTCTCTCTCACACAGACTCAGGAACTTTCTCTCACACAAACAGACACAGGGACTCTCTCTCTCACACACACAGACACAGGGACTCACTGTCACACAGACTCAGGAAATCTCTCTCTCTCTCACACACAGACTCAGGGACTCTCTCTCTCTCTCACACACACTCAGACTCAGGGACTCTCTCTCTCTCACACACACAGACTCAGGGACTCTCTATCTCTTTCACTCACAAACACACTCAGGGACTCTCTCTCTCTCACAGACTCAGGAACTCTCTCCCTCTCTCACATACTGACCCAGGGACTCTCTCTTTCTCACACACAGACACAGGGACTCTCTCTCTCTCTCTCACACAGACTCAGGGATGCTCTCTCTCTCTCAACTACTCAGGAAATCTCTCCCTCTCACACACACAGACTCACTGACTCTCTCTCACACACACAGACTCAGGGAATCCCTCTCTCTCTCACACACAGACTCAGGGACTCTCTCTCACGAACACACAGACTCAGGGACTCTCTCTCTCTCTCAAACATACTCAGGGACTCTGAACACACACAGACTCAGGGAATCTCACCCTCTCTCAAACATACTCAGATACTCTCTCTCACACAGACTCAGGGTCTCTCTCTCACACACAGACTCAGGGACTCTCTCTCTCACATACACAGACTCAGGGACTCTCTCTCTCTCACAAAGAATCAGCGACTCTCTCTCTCACACAGACTCAGGGACTCTCTCTCACATACACAGACTCAGGGACTCGTTCTCTCTCACACAGACTCAGGGACTCTCTCTCTCTCTCTCACAATGACTCAGGGACTCTCTCTCACACAGACGCAGGCACTCTCTCTCACACACAGACTCAGGGACTCTCTCTCTCACACACACAGACTCAGGGACTCTCTCTCTCAGAAAGAATCAGGGACTCTCTCTCTCTCTCACACAGACTCAGACACTCTCTCTCACACACAGACTCAGGCACTCTCTCACACACAGACTCAGGGACTATCTCTCACATACAGAATCAGGGACTCTCTCTCTCTTTCTCTCACACAGACTCAGGGACTCTCTCTCACACACACAGACTCAGGGACTCTCTCTCTCTCTCACAATGACTCAGGGACTCTCTCTCTCTCTCACACAGATGCAGGCACTCTCTCTCACACACAGGCTCAGGGACTCTCTCTCTCACACACAGGCTCAGGGACTCTCTCTCGCACAGAGGCTCAGGGACTCTCTCTCTCTCTCTCACACAGACTCAGGAACTTTCTCTCACACAAACAGACACAGGGACTCTCTCTCTCACACACACAGACACAGGGACTCACTGTCACACAGACTCAGGAAATCTCTCTCTCTCTCACACACAGACTCAGGGACTCTCTCTCTCTCTCACACACGCTCAGACTCAGGGACTCTCTCTCTCTCACACACACAGACTCAGGGACTCTCTATCTCTTTCACTCACAAACACACTCAGGGACTCTCTCTCTCTCACAGACTCAGGAACTCTCTCCCTCTCTCACATACTGACCCAGGGACTCTCTCTTTCTCACACACAGACACAGGGACTCTCTCTCTCTCTCTCACACAGACTCAGGGACTCTCTCTCTCTCTCTCTCACACAGACTCAGGGATGCTCTCTCTCTCTCAACTACTCAGGAAATCTCTCCCTCTCACACACACAGACTCACTGACTCTCTCTCTCACACACACAGACTCAGGGAATCCCTCTCTCTCTCACACACAGACTCAGGGACTCTCTCTCACGAACACACAGACTCAGGGACTCTCTCTCTCTCTCAAACATACTCAGGGACTCTGAACACACACAGACTCAGGGAATCTCACCCTCTCTCAAACATACTCAGATACTCTCTCTCACACAGACTCAGGGTCTCTCTCTCACACACAGACTCAGGGACTCTCTCTCTCACATACACAGACTCAGGGACTCTCTCTCTCTCACAAAGAATCAGCGACTCTCTCTCTCACACAGACTCAGGGACTCTCTCTCACATACACAGACTCAGGGACTCGTTCTCTCTCACACAGACTCAGGGACTCTCTCTCTCTCTCTCACACAGACTCAGGGACTCTCTCTCTCTCTCTCACAATGACTCAGGGACTCTCTCTCTCACACACACAGACTCAGGGACTCTCTCTCTCAGAAAGAATCAGGGACTCTCTCTCTCTCTCACACAGACTCAGGCACTCTCTCTCACACACAGACTCAGGCACTCTCTCACACACAGACTCAGGGACTATCTCTCTCTCACACACAGAATCAGGGACTCTCTATCTCTCTCACACAGACTCAGGGACTCTCTCTCACACACACAGACTCAGGGACTCTCTCTCTCTCTCACAATGACTCAGGGACTCTCTCTCTCACAGACGCAGGCACTCTCTCTCACACACAGGCTCAGGGACTCTCTCTCACACACAGGCTCAGGGACTCTCTCACACACAGTCTCAGGGACTCTCTCTCTCTCTCTCACACACAGACTCAGGAACTTTCTCTCACACACACAGACACAGGGACTCTCTCTCACACACACAGACACAGGGACTCACTCTGTCACACAGCCTCAGGGAATCTCTCTCTCTCACACACACAGACTCAGGGACTCTCTCTCTCTCTCACACACACTCAGACTCAGGGACTCTCTCTCACACACACAGACTCAGGGACTCTCTCTCTCTTTCACTCACAAACACACTCAGGGACTCTCTCTCTCTCACAGACTCAGGAACTCTCTCCCTCTCTCACATACTGACCCAGGGACTCTCTCTTTCTCACACACAGACACAGGGACTATCTCTCTCTCTCACACAGACTCAGGGACTCTCTCTCTATCTCTCACACAGACTCAGGTACGCTCTCTCGTTCTCTCTCAACTACTCAGGAAATCTCTCCCTCTCACTCACACAGACTCAGTGACTCTCTCACACAAACTCAGGGACTCTCTCTCCTTCACACAGACACAGGGACTCTCTCTCACACAGACTCAGGGACTCTCTCTCACACAGACTCAGGGACTCTCTCTCTCTCTCACACACACAGACTCAGGGACTCTCTCTCTCTCTCTCACACAGACTCAGGGAACCTCTCTCTCTCTCTCTCAACTACTCAGGAAATCTCTCCCTCTCACTCACACAGACTCAGTGACTCTCTCTCTCACACAAACTCAGGGACTCTCTCTCCCTCACACAGACTCAGGGACTCTCTCTCACACAGACTCAGGGACTCTCTCTCACACAGTCTCAGGGACTCTCTCTCTCTCTCACACACACACAGACTCAGGGAATCTCTCTCTCCCTCACACACAGACTCAGGGACTCTCTCTCACGAACACACAGACTCAGGGACTCTCTCTCTCTCTCAAACATACTCAGGGACTCTGAACACACACAGACTCAGGGAATCTCACCCTCTCAAACATAGTCAGATACTATCTCTCACACAGACTCAGGGTCTCTCTCGCACACACACACTCAGGGACTCTCTCTCTCACATACACAGACTCAGGGACTCTCTCTCTCACAAAGAATCAGCGACTCTCTCTCTCTCAGACAGACTCAGGCACTCTCTCTCACACACAGACTGAGGGACTCTCTCTCTCACGAACACACACATAGGGACTCTCTCTCTCAAACACACACACAGACTCAGGGATGCTCTCTCTCTCTCACACACACAGACTCAGGGAATCTCTCTCTCTCTCACACACAGACTCAGGGACTCTCTCTCACGAACACACAGACTCAGGAGCTCTCTCTCTCTCTCAAACATACTCAGGGACTCTGAACACACACAGACTCAGGGAATCTCACCCTCTCTCAAACATACTCAGATACTCTCTCTCACACAGACTCAGGGTCTCTCTCTCACACACAGACTCAGGGACTCTCTCTCTCACACACACAGACTCAGGGACTCTCTCTCTCACAAAGAATCAGCGACTCTCTCTCTCACACAGACTCAGGGACTCTCTCTCACATACACAGACTCAGTGACTCGTTCTCTCACACACAGACTCAGGGACTCTCTCTCTCTCTCTCACAATGACTCAGGGACTCTCTCTCACACAGACGCAGGCACTCTCTCACACACACAGACTCAGGGACTCTCTCTCTCACACACACAGACTCAGGGACTCTCTCTCTCAGAAAGAATCAGGGACTCTCTCTCTCTCTCACACAGACTCAGGCACTCTCTCTCACACACAGACTCAGGCACTCTCACACACAGACTCAGGGACTATCTCTCACACACAGAATCAGGGACTCTCTCTCTCTTTCTCTCACACAGACTCAGGGACTCTCTCTCACACACACAGACTCAGGGACTCTCTCTCTCTCTCACAATGACTCAGGGACTCTCTCTCTCTCTCACACAGACGCAGGTACTCTCTCTCACACACAGGTTCAGGGACTCTCTCTCTCACACACAGGCTCAGGGACTCTCTCTCGCTCAGAGTCTCAGGGACTCTCTCTCTCTCTCACACAGACTCAGGAACTTTCTCTCACACAAACAGACACAGGGACTCTCTCTCTCACACACACAGACACAGGGACTCACTGTCACACAGACTCAGGGAATCTCTCTCTCTCTCACACACAGACTCAGGGACTCTCTCTCTCTCTCACACACACTCAGACTCAGGGACTCTCTCTCTCTCACACACACAGACTCAGGGACTCTCTATCTCTTTCACTCACAAACACACTCAGGGACTCTCTCTCTCTCACAGACTCAGGAACTCTCTCCCTCTCTCACATACTGACCCAGGGACTCTCTCTTTCTCACACACAGACACAGGGACTCTCTCTCTCTCTCTCTCACACAGACTCAGGGATGCTCACTCTCTCTCAACTACTCAGGAAATCTCTCCCTCTCACACACACAGACTCACTGACTCTCTCTCTCACACACACAGACTCAGGGAATCCCTCTCTCTCTCACACACAGACTCAGGGACTCTCTCTCACGAACACACAGACTCAGGGACTCTCTCTCACGAACACACAGACTCAGGGACTCTCTCTCTCTCTCAAACATACTCAGGGACTCTGAACACACACAGACTCAGGGAATCTCACCCTCTCAAACATACTCAGATACTATCTCTCACACAGACTCAGGGTCTCTCTCGCACACACACACTCAGGGACTCTCTCTCTCACATACACAGACTCAGGGACTCTCTGTCTCACAAAGAATCAGCGACTCTCTCTCTCTCAGACAGACTCAGGCACTCTCTCTCACACACAGACTGAGGGACTCTCTCTCTCACGAACACACACATAGGGACTCTCTCTCTCAAACACACACACAGACTCAGGGTCTCTCTCTCTCTCTCACACACACAGACTCAGGGAATCTCTCTCTCTCTCACACAGAGACTCAGGGACTCTCTCTCACGAACACACAGACTCAGGGGCTCTCTCTCTCTCTCAAACATACTCAGGGACTCTGAACACACACAGACTCAGGGAATCTCACCCTCTCTCAAACATACTCAGATACTCTCTCTCACACAGACTCAGGGTCTCTCTCTCACACACAGACTCAGGGACTCTCTCTCTCACACACACAGACTCAGGGACTCTCTCTCTCACAAAGAATCAGCGACTCTCTCTCTCACACAGACTCAGGGACTCTCTCTCACATACACAGACTCAGTGACTCATTCTCTCACACACAGACTCAGGGACTCTCTCTCTCTCTCTCACAATGACTCAGGGACTCTCTCTCACACAGACGCAGGCACTCTCTCTCACACACAGACTCAGGGACTCTCTCTCTCACACACACAGACTCAGGGACTCTCTCTCTCAGAAAGAATCAGGGACTCTCTCTCTCTCTCACACAGACTCAGGCACTCTCTCTCACACACAGACTCAGGCACTCTCTCACACACAGACTCAGGGACTATCTCTCACACACAGAATCAGGGACTCTCTCTCTCTTTCTCTCACACAGACTCAGGGACTCTCTCTCACACACACAGACTCAGGGACTCTCTCTCTCTCTCACAATGACTCAGGGACTCTCTCTCTCTCTCACACAGACGCAGGCACTCTCTCTCACACACAGGCTCAGGGACTCTCTCTCTCACACACAGGCTCAGGGACTCTCTCTCGCACAGAGGCTCAGGGACTCTCTCTCTCTCTCACACAGACTCAGGAACTTTCTCTCACACAAACAGACACAGGGACTCTCTCTCTCACACACACAGACACAGGGACTCACTGTCACACAGACTCAGGAAATCTCTCTCTCTCTCACACACAGACTCAGGGACTCTCTCTCTCTCTCACACACACTCAGACTCAGGGACTCTCTCTCTCTCACACACACAGACTCAGGGACTCTCTATCTCTTTCACTCACAAACACACTCAGGGACTCTCTCTCTCTCACAGACTCAGGAACTCTCTCCCTCTCTCACATACTGACCCAGGGACTCTCTCTTTCTCACACACAGACACAGGGACTCTCTCTCTCTCTCTCACACAGACTCAGGGACTCTCTCTCTCTCTCTCTCACACAGACTCAGGGATGCTCTCTCTCTCTCAACTACTCAGGAAATCTCTCCCTCTCACACACACAGACTCACTGACTCTCTCTCACACACACAGACTCAGGGAATCCCTCTCTCTCTCACACACAGACTCCGGGACTCTCTCTCACGAACACACAGACTCAGGGACTCTCTCTCTCTCTCAAACATACTCAGGGACTCTGAACACACACAGACTCAGGGAATCTCACCCTCTCTCAAACATACTCAGATACTCTCTCTCACACAGACTCAGGGTCTCTCTCTCACACACAGACTCAGGGACTCTCTCTCTCACATACACAGACTCAGGGACTCTCTCTCTCTCACAAAGAATCAGCAACTCTCTCTCTCACACAGACTCAGGGACTCTCTCTCACATACACAGACTCAGGGACTCGTTCTCTCTCACACAGACTCAGGGACTCTCTCTCTCTCTCTCACAATGACTCAGGGACTCTCTCTCACACAGACGCAGGCACTCTCTCTCACACACAGACTCAGGGACTCTCTCTCTCACACACACAGACTCAGGGACTCTCTCTCTCAGAAAGAATCAGGGACTCTCTCTCTCTCTCACACAGACTCAGACACTCTCTCTCACACACAGACTCAGGCACTCTCTCACACACAGACTCAGGGACTATCTCTCACACACAGAATCAGGGACTCTCTCTCTCTTTCTCTCACACAGACTCAGGGACTCTCTCTCACACACACAGACTCAGGGACTCTCTCTCTCTCTCACAATGACTCAGGGACTCTCTCTCTCTCTCACACAGATGCAGGCACTCTCTCTCACACACAGGCTCAGGGACTCTCTCTCTCACACACAGGCTCAGGGACTCTCTCTCGCACAGAGGCTCAGGGACTCTCTCTCTCTCTCTCACACAGACTCAGGAACTTTCTCTCACACAAACAGACACAGGGACTCTCTCTCTCACACACACAGACACAGGGACTCACTGTCACACAGACTCAGGAAATCTCTCTCTCTCTCACACACAGACTCAGGGACTCTCTCTCTCTCTCACACACACTCAGACTCAGGGACTCTCTCTCTCTCACACACACAGACTCAGGGACTCTCTATCTCTTTCACTCACAAACACACTCAGGGACTCTCTCTCTCACACAGACTCAGGAACTCTCTCCCTCTCTCACATACTGACCCAGGGACTCTCTCTTTCTCACACACAGACACAGGGACTCTCTCTCTCTCTCTCACACAGACTCAGGGACTCTCTCTCTCTCTCTCTCACACAGACTCAGGGATGCTCTCTCTCTCTCAACTACTCAGGAAATCTCTCCCTCTCACACACACAGACTCACTGACTCTCTCTCTCACACACACAGACTCAGGGAATCCCTCTCTCTCTAACACACAGACTCAGGGACTCTCTCTCACGAACACACAGACTCAGGGACTCTCTCTCTCTCAAACATACTCAGGGACTCTGAACACACACAGACTCAGGGAATCTCACCCTCTCTCAAACATACTCAGATACTCTCTCTCACACAGACTCAGGGTCTCTCTCTCACACACAGACTCAGGGACTCTCTCTCTCACATACACAGACTCAGGGACTCTCTCTCTCTCACAAAGAATCAGCGACTCTCTCTCTCACACAGACTCAGGGACTCTCTCTCACATACACAGACTCAGGGACTCGTTCTCTCTCACACAGACTCAGGGACTCTCTCTCTCTCTCTCACAATGACTCAGGGACTCTCTCTCACACAGACGCAGGCACTCTCTCTCACACACAGACTCAGGGACTCTCTCTCTCACACACACAGACTCAGGGACTCTCTCTCTCAGAAAGAATCAGGGACTCTCTCTCTCTCTCACACAGACTCAGACACTCTCTCTCACACACAGACTCAGGCACTCTCTCACACACAGACTCAGGGACTATCTCTCACATACAGAATCAGGGACTCTCTCTCTCTTTCTCTCACACAGACTCAGGGACTCTCTCTCACACACACAGACTCAGGGACTCTCTCTCTCTCTCACAATGACTCAGGGACTCTCTCTCTCTCTCACACAGATGCAGGCACTCTCTCTCACACACAGGCTCAGGGACTCTCTCTCTCACACACAGGCTCAGGGACTCTCTCTCGCACAGAGGCTCAGGGACTCTCTCTCTCTCTCTCACACAGACTCAGGAACTTTCTCTCACACAAACAGACACAGGGACTCTCTCTCTCACACACACAGACACAGGGACTCACTGTCACACAGACTCAGGAAATCTCTCTCTCTCTCACACACAGACTCAGGGACTCTCTCTCTCTCTCACACACACTCAGACTCAGGGACTCTCTCTCTCTCACACACACAGACTCAGGGACTCTCTATCTCTTTCACTCACAAACACACTCAGGGACTCTCTCTCTCACACAGACTCAGGAACTCTCTCCCTCTCTCACATACTGACCCAGGGACTCTCTCTTTCTCACACACAGACACAGGGACTCTCTCTCTCTCTCTCACACAGACTCAGGGACTCTCTCTCTCTCTCTCTCACACAGACTCAGGGATGCTCTCTCTCTCTCAACTACTCAGGAAATCTCTCCCTCTCACACACACAGACTCACTGACTCTCTCTCTCACACACACAGACTCAGGGAATCCCTCTCTCTCTAACACACAGACTCAGGGACTCTCTCTCACGAACACACAGACTCAGGGACTCTCTCTCTCTCAAACATACTCAGGGACTCTGAACACACACAGACTCAGGGAATCTCACCCTCTCTCAAACATACTCAGATACTCTCTCTCACACAGACTCAGGGTCTCTCTCTCACACACAGACTCAGGGACTCTCTCTCTCACATACACAGACTCAGGGACTCTCTCTCTCTCACAAAGAATCAGCGACTCTCTCTCTCACACAGACTCAGGGACTCTCTCTCACATACACAGACTCAGGGACTCGTTCTCTCTCACACAGACTCAGGGACTCTCTCTCTCTCTCTCACAATGACTCAGGGACTCTCTCTCACACAGACGCAGGCACTCTCTCTCACACACAGACTCAGGGACTCTCTCTCTCACACACACAGACTCAGGGACTCTCTCTCTCAGAAAGAATCAGGGACTCTCTCTCTCTCTCACACAGACTCAGACACTCTCTCTCACACACAGACTCAGGCACTCTCTCACACACAGACTCAGGGACTATCTCTCACATACAGAATCAGGGACTCTCTCTCTCTTTCTCTCACACAGACTCAGGGACTCTCTCTCACACACACAGACTCAGGGACTCTCTCTCTCTCTCACAATGACTCAGGGACTCTCTCTCTCTCTCACACAGATGCAGGCACTCTCTCTCACACACAGGCTCAGGGACTCTCTCTCTCACACACAGGCTCAGGGACTCTCTCTCGCACAGAGGCTCAGGGACTCTCTCTCTCTCTCTCACACAGACTCAGGAACTTTCTCTCACACAAACAGACACAGGGACTCTCTCTCTCACACACACAGACACAGGGACTCACTGTCACACAGACTCAGGAAATCTCTCTCTCTCTCACACACAGACTCAGGGACTCTCTCTCTCTCACACACACAGACTCAGGGACTCTCTATCTCTTTCACTCACAAACACACTCAGGGACTCTCTCTCTCTCACAGACTCAGGAACTCTCTCCCTCTCTCACATACTGACCCAGGGACTCTCTCTTTCTCACACACAGACACAGGGACTCTCTCTCTCTCTCTCACACAGACTCAGGGACTCTCTCTCTCTCTCTCTCACACAGACTCAGGGATGCTCTCTCTCTCTCAACTACTCAGGAAATCTCTCCCTCTCACACACACAGACTCACTGACTCTCTCTCTCACACACACAGACTCAGGGAATCCCTCTCTCTCTCACACACAGACTCAGGGACTCTCTCTCACGAACACACAGACTCAGGGACTCTCTCTCTCTCTCAAACATACTCAGGGACTCTGAACACACACAGACTCAGGGAATCTCACCCTCTCTCAAACATACTCAGATACTCTCTCTCACACAGACTCAGGGTCTCTCTCTCACACACAGACTCAGGGACTCTCTCTCTCACATACACAGACTCAGGGACTCTCTCTCTCTCACAAAGAATCAGCGACTCTCTCTCTCACACAGACTCAGGGACTCTCTCTCACATACACAGACTCAGGGACTCGTTCTCTCTCACACAGACTCAGGGACTCTCTCTCTCTCTCTCACAGACTCAGGGACTCTCTCTCTCTCTCTCACAATGACTCAGGGACTCTCTCTCTCACACACACAGACTCAGGGACTCTCTCTCTCAGAAAGAATCAGGGACTCTCTCTCTCTCTCACACAGACTCAGGCACTCTCTCTCACACACAGACTCAGGCACTCTCTCACACACAGACTCAGGGACTATCTCTCTCTCACACACAGAATCAGGGACTCTCTATCTCTCTCACACAGACTCAGGGACTCTCTCTCACACACACAGACTCAGGGACTCTCTCTCTCTCTCACAATGACTCAGGGACTCTCTCTCTCACAGACGCAGGCACTCTCTCTCACACACAGGCTCAGGGACTCTCTCTCACACACAGGCTCAGGGACTCTCTCACACACAGTCTCAGGGACTCTCTCTCTCTCTCTCACACACAGACTCAGGAACTTTCTCTCACACACACAGACACAGGGACTCTCTCTCACACACACAGACACAGGGACTCACTCTGTCACACAGCCTCAGGGAATCTCTCTCTCTCAAACACACAGACTCAGGGACTCTCTCTCTCTCTCACACACACTCAGACTCAGGGACTCTCTCTCACACACACAGACTCAGGGACTCTCTCTCTCACATACACAGACTCAGGGACTCTCTCTCTCTCACAAAGAATCAGCGACTCTCTCTCTCACACAGACTCAGGGACTCTCTCTCACATACACAGACTCAGGGACTCGTTCTCTCTCACACAGACTCAGGGACTCTCTCTCTCTCTCTCACAATGACTCAGGGACTCTCTCTCACACAGACGCAGGCACTCTCTCTCACACACAGACTCAGGGACTCTCTCTCTCACACACACAGACTCAGGGACTCTCTCTCTCAGAAAGAATCAGGGACTCTCTCTCTCTCTCACACAGACTCAGACACTCTCTCTCACACGCAGACTCAGGCACTCTCTCACACACAGACTCAGGGACTATCTCTCACACACAGAATCAGGGACTCTCTCTCTCTTTCTCTCACACAGACTCAGGGACTCTCTCTCACACACACAGACTCAGGGACTCTCTCTCTCTCTCACAATGACTCAGGGACTCTCTCTCTCTCTCACACAGATGCAGGCACTCTCTCTCACACACAGGCTCAGGGACTCTCTCTCTCACACACAGGCTCAGGGACTCTCTCTCGCACAGAGGCTCAGGGACTCTCTCTCTCTCTCTCACACAGACTCAGGAACTTACTCTCACACAAACAGACACAGGGACTCTCTCTCTCACACACACAGACACAGGGACTCACTGTCACACAGACTCAGGAAATCTCTCTCTCTCTCACACACAGACTCAGGGACTCTCTCTCTCTCTCACACACACTCAGACTCAGGGACTCTCTCTCTCTCACACACACAGACTCAGGGACTCTCTATCTCTTTCACTCACAAACACACTCAGGGACTCTCTCTCTCACACAGACTCAGGAACTCTCTCCCTCTCTCACATACTGACCCAGGGACTCTCTCTTTCTCACACACAGACACAGGGACTCTCTCTCTCTCTCTCACACAGACTCAGGGACTCTCTCTCTCTCTCTCTCACACAGACTCAGGGATGCTCTCTCTCTCTCAACTACTCAGGAAATCTCTCCCTCTCACACACACAGACTCACTGACTCTCTCTCTCACACACAGACTCAGGGAATCCCTCTCTCTCTAACACACAGACTCAGGGACTCTCTCTCACGAACACACAGACTCAGGGACTCTCTCTCTCTCAAACATACTCAGGGACTCTGAACACACACAGACTCAGGGAATCTCACCCTCTCTCAAACATACTCAGATACTCTCTCTCACACAGACTCAGGGTCTCTCTCTCACACACAGACTCAGGGACTCTCTCTCTCACATACACAGACTCAGGGACTCTCTCTCTCTCACAAAGAATCAGCGACTCTCTCTCTCACACAGACTCAGGGACTCTCTCTCACATACACAGACTCAGGGACTCGTTCTCTCTCACACAGACTCAGGGACTCTCTCTCTCTCTCTCACAATGACTCAGGGACTCTCTCTCACACAGACGCAGGCACTCTCTCTCACACACAGACTCAGGGACTCTCTCTCTCACACACACAGACTCAGGGACTCTCTCTCTCAGAAAGAATCAGGGACTCTCTCTCTCTCTCACACAGACTCAGACACTCTCTCTCACACACAGACTCAGGCACTCTCTCACACACAGACTCAGGGACTATCTCTCACATACAGAATCAGGGACTCTCTCTCTCTTTCTCTCACACAGACTCAGGGACTCTCTCTCACACACACAGACTCAGGGACTCTCTCTCTCTCTCACAATGACTCAGGGACTCTCTCTCTCTCTCACACAGATGCAGGCACTCTCTCTCACACACAGGCTCAGGGACTCTCTCTCTCACACACAGGCTCAGGGACTCTCTCTCGCACAGAGGCTCAGGGACTCTCTCTCTCTCTCTCACACAGACTCAGGAACTTTCTCTCACACAAACAGACACAGGGACTCTCTCTCTCACACACACAGACACAGGGACTCACTGTCACACAGACTCAGGAAATCTCTCTCTCTCTCACACACAGACTCAGGGACTCTCTCTCTCTCTCACACACGCTCAGACTCAGGGACTCTCTCTCTCTCACACACACAGACTCAGGGACTCTCTATCTCTTTCACTCACAAACACACTCAGGGACTCTCTCTCTCTCACAGACTCAGGAACTCTCTCCCTCTCTCACATACTGACCCAGGGACTCTCTCTTTCTCACACACAGACACAGGGACTCTCTCTCTCTCTCTCACACAGACTCAGGGACTCTCTCTCTCTCTCTCTCACACAGACTCAGGGATGCTCTCTCTCTCTCAACTACTCAGGAAATCTCTCCCTCTCACACACACAGACTCACTGACTCTCTCTCTCACACACACAGACTCAGGGAATCCCTCTCTCTCTCACACACAGACTCAGGGACTCTCTCTCACGAACACACAGACTCAGGGACTCTCTCTCTCTCTCAAACATACTCAGGGACTCTGAACACACACAGACTCAGGGAATCTCACCCTCTCTCAAACATACTCAGATACTCTCTCTCACACAGACTCAGGGTCTCTCTCTCACACACAGACTCAGGGACTCTCTCTCTCACATACACAGACTCAGGGACTCTCTCTCTCTCACAAAGAATCAGCGACTCTCTCTCTCACACAGACTCAGGGACTCTCTCTCACATACACAGACTCAGGGACTCGTTCTCTCTCACACAGACTCAGGGACTCTCTCTCTCTCTCTCACACAGACTCAGGGACTCTCTCTCTCTCTCTCACAATGACTCAGGGACTCTCTCTCTCACACACACAGACTCAGGGACTCTCTCTCTCAGAAAGAATCAGGGACTCTCTCTCTCTCTCACACAGACTCAGGCACTCTCTCTCACACACAGACTCAGGCACTCTCTCACACACAGACTCAGGGACTATCTCTCTCTCACACACAGAATCAGGGACTCTCTATCTCTCTCACACAGACTCAGGGACTCTCTCTCACACACACAGACTCAGGGACTCTCTCTCTCTCTCACAATGACTCAGGGACTCTCTCTCTCACAGACGCAGGCACTCTCTCTCACACACAGGCTCAGGGACTCTCTCTCACACACAGGCTCAGGGACTCTCTCACACACAGTCTCAGGGACTCTCTCTCTCTCTCTCACACACAGACTCAGGAACTTTCTCTCACACACACAGACACAGGGACTCTCTCTCACACACACAGACACAGGGACTCACTCTGTCACACAGCCTCAGGGAATCTCTCTCTCTCACACACACAGACTCAGGGACTCTCTCTCTCTCTCACACACACTCAGACTCAGGGACTCTCTCTCACACACACAGACTCAGGGACTCTCTCTCTTTCACTCACAAACACACTCAGGGACTCTCTCTCTCTCACAGACTCAGGAACTCTCTCCCTCTCTCACATACTGACCCAGGGACTCTCTCTTTCTCACACACAGACACAGGGACTATCTCTCTCTCTCACACAGACTCAGGGACTCTCTCTCTATCTCTCACACAGACTCAGGTACGCTCTCTCGTTCTCTCTCAACTACTCAGGAAATCTCTCCCTCTCACTCACACAGACTCAGTGACTCTCTCACACAAACTCAGGGACTCTCTCTCCTTCACACAGACACAGGGACTCTCTCTCACACAGACTCAGGGACTCTCTCTCACACAGACTCAGGGACTCTCTCTCTCTCTCACACACACAGACTCAGGGACTCTCTCTCTCTCTCTCACACAGACTCAGGGACCATCTCTCTCTCTCTCAACTACTCAGGAAATCTCTCCCTCTCACTCACACAGACTCAGTGACTCTCTCTCTCACACAAACTCAGGGACTCTCTCTCCCTCACACAGACTCAGGGACTCTCTCTCACACAGACTCAGGGACTCTCTCTCACACAGTCTCAGGGACTCTCTCTCTCTCTCACACACACACAGACTCAGGGAATCTCTCTCTCCCTCACACACAGACTCAGGGACTCTCTCTCACGAACACACAGACTCAGGGACTCTCTCTCTCTCTCAAACATACTCAGGGACTCTGAACACACACAGACTCAGGGAATCTCACCCTCTCAAACATACTCAGATACTATCTCTCACACAGACTCAGGGTCTCTCTCGCACACACACACTCAGGGACTCTCTCTCTCACATACACAGACTCAGGGACTCTCTCTCTCACAAAGAATCAGCGACTCTCTCTCTCTCAGACAGACTCAGGCACTCTCTCTCACACACAGACTGAGGGACTCTCTCTCTCACGAACACACACATAGGGACTCTCTCTCTCAAACACACACACAGACTCAGGGATGCTCTCTCTCTCTCACACACACAGACTCAGGGAATCTCTCTCTCTCTCACACACAGACTCAGGGACTCTCTCTCACGAACACACAGACTCAGGAGCTCTCTCTCTCTCTCAAACATACTCAGGGACTCTGAACACACACAGACTCAGGGAATCTCACCCTCTCTCAAACATACTCAGATACTCTCTCTCACACAGACTCAGGGTCTCTCTCTCACACACAGACTCAGGGACTCTCTCTCTCACACACACAGACTCAGGGACTCTCTCTCTCACAAAGAATCAGCGACTCTCTCTCTCACACAGACTCAGGGACTCTCTCTCACATACACAGACTCAGTGACTCGTTCTCTCACACACAGACTCAGGGACTCTCTCTCTCTCTCTCACAATGACTCAGGGACTCTCTCTCACACAGACGCAGGCACTCTCTCTCACACACAGACTCAGGGACTCTCTCTCTCACACACACAGACTCAGGGACTCTCTCTCTCAGAAAGAATCAGGGACTCTCTCTCTCTCTCACACAGACTCAGGCACTCTCTCTCACACACAGACTCAGGCACTCTCACACACAGACTCAGGGACTATCTCTCACACACAGAATCAGGGACTCTCTCTCTCTTTCTCTCACACAGACTCAGGGACTCTCTCTCACACACACAGACTCAGGGACTCTCTCTCTCTCTCACAATGACTCAGGGACTCTCTCTCTCTCTCACACAGACGCAGGTACTCTCTCTCACACACAGGTTCAGGGACTCTCTCTCTCACACACAGGCTCAGGGACTCTCTCTCGCTCAGAGTCTCAGGGACTCTCTCTCTCTCTCACACAGACTCAGGAACTTTCTCTCACACAAACAGACACAGGGACTCTCTCTCTCACACACACAGACACAGGGACTCACTGTCACACAGACTCAGGGAATCTCTCTCTCTCTCACACACAGACTCAGGGACTCTCTCTCTCTCTCACACACACTCAGACTCAGGGACTCTCTCTCTCTCACACACACAGACTCAGGGACTCTCTATCTCTTTCACTCACAAACACACTCAGGGACTCTCTCTCTCTCACAGACTCAGGAACTCTCTCCCTCTCTCACATACTGACCCAGGGACTCTCTCTTTCTCACACACAGACACAGGGACTCTCTCTCTCTCTCTCTCTCACACAGACTCAGGGATGCTCACTCTCTCTCAACTACTCAGGAAATCTCTCCCTCTCACACACACAGACTCACTGACTCTCTCTCTCACACACACAGACTCAGGGAATCCCTCTCTCTCTCACACACAGACTCAGGGACTCTCTCTCACGAACACACAGACTCAGGGACTCTCTCTCACGAACACACAGACTCAGGGACTCTCTCTCTCTCTCAAACATACTCAGGGACTCTGAACACACACAGACTCAGGGAATCTCACCCTCTCAAGCATACTCAGATACTATCTCTCACACAGACTCAGGGTCTCTCTCGCACACACACACTCAGGGACTCTCTCTCTCACATACACAGACTCAGGGACTCTCTCTCTCACAAAGAATCAGCGACTCTCTCTCTCTCAGACAGACTCAGGCACTCTCTCTCACACACAGACTGAGGGACTCTCTCTCTCACGAACACACACATAGGGACTCTCTCTCTCAAACACACACACAGACTCAGGGACTCTCTCTCTCTCTCACACACACAGACTCAGGGAATCTCTCTCTCTCTCACACAGAGACTCAGGGACTCTCTCTCACGAACACACAGACTCAGGGGCTCTCTCTCTCTCTCAAACATACTCAGGGACTCTGAACACACACAGACTCAGGGAATCTCACCCTCTCTCAAACATACTCAGATACTCTCTCTCACACAGACTCAGGGTCTCTCTCTCACACACAGACTCAGGGACTCTCTCTCTCACACACACAGACTCAGGGACTCTCTCTCTCACAAAGAATCAGCGACTCTCTCTCTCACACAGACTCAGGGACTCTCTCTCACATACACAGACTCAGTGACTCATTCTCTCACACACAGACTCAGGGACTCTCTCTCTCTCTCTCACAATGACTCAGGGACTCTCTCTCACACAGACGCAGGCACTCTCTCTCACACACACACTCAGGGACTCTCTCTCTCACACACACAGACTCAGGGACTCTCTCTCTCAGAAAGAATCAGGGACTCTCTCTCTCTCTCACACAGACTCAGGCACTCTCTCTCACACACAGACTCAGGCACTCTCTCACACACAGACTCAGGGACTATCTCTCACACACAGAATCAGGGACTCTCTCTCTCTTTCTCTCACACAGACTCAGGGACTCTCTCTCACACACACAGACTCAGGGACTCTCTCTCTCTCTCACAATGACTCAGGGACTCTCTCTCTCTCTCACACAGACGCAGGCACTCTCTCTCACACACAGGCTCAGGGACTCTCTCTCTCACACACAGGCTCAGGGACTCTCTCTCGCACAGAGGCTCAGGGACTCTCTCTCTCTCTCACACAGACTCAGGAACTTTCTCTCACACAAACAGACACAGGGACTCTCTCTCTCACACACACAGACACAGGGACTCACTGTCACACAGACTCAGGAAATCTCTCTCTCTCTCACACACAGACTCAGGGACTCTCTCTCTCTCTCACACACACTCAGACTCAGGGACTCTCTCTCTCTCACACACACAGACTCAGGGACTCTCTATCTCTTTCACTCACAAACACACTCAGGGACTCTCTCTCTCTCACAGACTCAGGAACTCTCTCCCTCTCTCACATACTGACCCAGGGACTCTCTCTTTCTCACACACAGACACAGGGACTCTCTCTCTCTCTCTCACACAGACTCAGGGACTCTCTCTCTCTCTCTCTCACACAGACTCAGGGATGCTCTCTCTCTCTCAACTACTCAGGAAATCTCTCCCTCTCACACACACAGACTCACTGACTCTCTCTCACACACACAGACTCAGGGAATCCCTCTCTCTCTCACACACAGACTCAGGGACTCTCTCTCACGAACACACAGACTCAGGGACTCTCTCTCTCTCTCAAACATACTCAGGGACTCTGAACACACACAGACTCAGGGAATCTCACCCTCTCTCAAACATACTCAGATACTCTCTCTCACACAGACTCAGGGTCTCTCTCTCACACACAGACTCAGGGACTCTCTCTCTCACATACACAGACTCAGGGACTCTCTCTCTCTCACAAAGAATCAGCGACTCTCTCTCTCACACAGACTCAGGGACTCTCTCTCACATACACAGACTCAGGGACTCGTTCTCTCTCACACAGACTCAGGGACTCTCTCTCTCTCTCTCACAATGACTCAGGGACTCTCTCTCACACAGACGCAGGCACTCTCTCTCACACACAGACTCAGGGACTCTCTCTCTCACACACACAGACTCAGGGACTCTCTCTCTCAGAAAGAATCAGGGACTCTCTCTCTCTCTCACACAGACTCAGACACTCTCTCTCACACACAGACTCAGGCACTCTCTCACACACAGACTCAGGGACTATCTCTCACACACAGAATCAGGGACTCTCTCTCTCTTTCTCTCACACAGACTCAGGGACTCTCTCTCACACACACAGACTCAGGGACTCTCTCTCTCTCTCACAATGACTCAGGGACTCTCTCTCTCTCTCACACAGATGCAGGCACTCTCTCTCACACACAGGCTCAGGGACTCTCTCTCTCACACACAGGCTCAGGGACTCTCTCTCGCACAGAGGCTCAGGGACTCTCTCTCTCTCTCTCACACAGACTCAGGAACTTTCTCTCACACAAACAGACACAGGGACTCTCTCTCTCACACACACAGACACAGGGACTCACTGTCACACAGACTCAGGAAATCTCTCTCTCTCTCACACACAGACTCAGGGACTCTCTCTCTCTCTCACACACACAGACTCAGGGACTCTCTATCTCTTTCACTCACAAACACACTCAGGGACTCTCTCTCTCACACAGACTCAGGAACTCTCTCCCTCTCTCACATACTGACCCAGGGACTCTCTCTTTCTCACACACAGACACAGGGACTCTCTCTCTCTCTCTCACACAGACTCAGGGACTCTCTCTCTCTCTCTCTCACACAGACTCAGGGATGCTCTCTCTCTCTCAACTACTCAGGAAATCTCTCCCTCTCACACACACAGACTCACTGACTCTCTCTCTCACACACACAGACTCAGGGAATCCCTCTCTCTCTAACACACAGACTCAGGGTCTCTCTCTCACACACAGACTCAGGGACTCTCTCTCTCACATACACAGACTCAGGGACTCTCTCTCTCTCACAAAGAATCAGCGACTCTCTCTCTCACACAGACTCAGGGACTCTCTCTCACATACACAGACTCAGGGACTCGTTCTCTCTCACACAGACTCAGGGACTCTCTCTCTCTCTCTCTCACACAGACTCAGGGACTCTCTCTCTCTCTCTCACAATGACTCAGGGACTCTCTCTCTCACACACACAGACTCAGGGACTCTCTCTCTCAGAAAGAATCAGGGACTCTCTCTCTCTCTCACACAGACTCAGGCACTCTCTCTCACACACAGACTCAGGCACTCTCTCACACACAGACTCCGGGACTATCTCTCTCTCACACACAGAATCAGGGACTCTCTATCTCTCTCACACAGACTCAGGGACTCTCTCTCACACACACAGACTCAGGGACTCTCTCTCTCTCTCACAATGACTCAGGGACTCTCTCTCTCACAGACGCAGGCACTCTCTCTCACACACAGGCTCAGGGACTCTCTCTCACACACAGGCTCAGGGACTCTCTCACACACAGTCTCAGGGACTCTCTCTCTCTCTCACACACAGACTCAGGGACTCTCTCTCTCACACACACAGACACAGGGACTCTCTCTCACACACACAGACACAGGGACTCACTCTGTCACACAGCCTCAGGGAATCTCTCTCTCTCACACACACAGACTCAGGGACTCTCTCTCTCTCTCACACACACTCAGACTCAGGGACTCTCTCTCACACACACAGACTCAGGGACTCTCTCTCTCTTTCACTCACAAACACACTCAGGGACTCTCTCTCTCTCACAGACTCAGGAACTCTCTCCCTCTCTCACATTCTGACCCAGGGACTCTCTCTTTCTCACACACAGACACAGGGACTATCTCTCTCTCTCACACAGACTCAGGGACTCTCTCTCTATCTCTCACACAGACTCAGGTACGCTCTCTCGTTCTCTCTCAACTACTCAGGAAATCTCTCCCTCTCACTCACACAGACTCAGTGACTCTCTCACACAAACTCAGGGACTCTCTCTCCTTCACACAGACACAGGGACTCTCTCTCACACAGACTCAGGGACTCTCTCTCACACAGACTCAGGGACTCTCTCTCTCTCTCACACACACAGACTCAGGGACTCTCTCTCTCTCTCTCACACAGACTCAGGGACCCTCTCTCTCTCTCTCTCAACTACTCAGGAAATCTCTCCCTCTCACTCACACAGACTCAGTGACTCTCTCTCTCACACAAACTCAGGGACTCTCTCTCCCTCACACAGACTCAGGGACTCTCTCTCACAAAGACTCAGGGACTCTCTCTCACACAGTCTCAGGGACTCTCTCTCTCTCTCACACACACACAGACTCAGGGAATCTCTCTCTCCCTCACACACAGACTCAGGGACTCTCTCTCACGAACACACAGACTCAGGGACTCTCTCTCTCTCTCAAACATACTCAGGGACTCTGAACACACACAGACTCAGGGAATCTCACCCTCTCAAACATAGTCAGATACTATCTCTCACACAGACTCAGGGTCTCTCTCACACACACACACTCAGGGACTCTCTCTCTCACATACACAGACTCAGGGACTCTCTCTCTCACAAAGAATCAGCGACTCTCTCTCTCTCAGACAGACTCAGGCACTCTCTCTCACACACAGACTGAGGGACTCTCTCTCTCACGAACACACACATAGGGACTCTCTCTCTCAAACACACACACAGACTCAGGGATGCTCTCTCTCTCTCACACACACAGACTCAGGGAATCTCTCTCTCTCTCACACACAGACTCAGGGACTCTCTCTCACGAACACACAGACTCAGGAGCTCTCTCTCTCTCTCAAACATACTCAGGGACTCTGAACACACACAGACTCAGGGAATCTCACCCTCTCTCAAACATACTCAGATACTCTCTCTCACACAGACTCAGGGTCTCTCTCTCACACACAGACTCAGGGACTCTCTCTCTCACACACACAGACTCAGGGACTCTCTCTCTCACAAAGAATCAGCGACTCTCTCTCTCACACAGACTCAGGGACTCTCTCTCACATACACAGACTCAGTGACTCGTTCTCTCACACACAGACTCAGGGACTCTCTCTCTCTCTCTCACAATGACTCAGGGACTCTCTCTCACACAGACGCAGGCACTCTCTCTCACACACAGACTCAGGGACTCTCTCTCTCACACACACAGACTCAGGGACTCTCTCTCTCAGAAAGAATCAGGGACTCTCTCTCTCTCTCACACAGACTCAGGCACTCTCTCTCACACACAGACTCAGGCACTCTCTCACACACAGACTCAGGGACTATCTCTCACACACAGAATCAGGGACTCTCTCTCTCTTTCTCTCACACAGACTCAGGGACTCTCTCTCACACACACAGACTCAGGGACTCTCTCTCTCTCTCACAATGACTCAGGGACTCTCTCTCTCTCTCACACAGACGCAGGCACTCTCTCTCACACACAGGCTCAGGGACTCTCTCTCTCACACACAGGCTCAGGGACTCTCTCTCGCTCAGAGGCTCAGGGACTCTCTCTCTCTCTCACACAGACTCAGGAACTTTCTCTCACACAAACAGACACAGGGACTCTCTCTCTCACACACACAGACACAGGGACTCACTGTCACACAGACTCAGGGAATCTCTCTCTCTCTCACACACAGACTCAGGGACTCTCTCTCTCTCTCACACACACTCAGACTCAGGGACTCTCTC
The DNA here is from genome assembly GCA_026770705.1 of Isurus oxyrinchus. NCBI lineage: Eukaryota > Metazoa > Chordata > Chondrichthyes > Lamniformes > Lamnidae > Isurus > Isurus oxyrinchus. Next base: position 131,886 of record JANJGN010000637.1, read on the forward strand.
TCTCTCACACACACAGACTCAGGGACTCTCTATCTCTTTCACTCACAAACACACTCAGGGACTCTCTCTCTCTCACAGACTCAGGAACTCTCTCCCTCTCTCACATACTGACCCAGGGACTCTCTCTTTCTCACACACAGACACAGGGACTCTCTCTCTCTCTCTCTCACACAGACTCAGGGATGCTCACTCTCTCTCAACTACTCAGGAAATCTCTCCCTCTCACACACACAGACTCACTGACTCTCTCTCTCACACACACAGACTCAGGGAATCCCTCTCTCTCTCACACACAGACTCAGGGACTCTCTCTCACGAACACACAGACTCAGGGACTCTCTCTCACGAACACACAGACTCAGGGACTCTCTCTCTCTCTCAAACATACTCAGGGACTCTGAACACACACAGACTCAGGGAATCTCACCCTCTCAAACATACTCAGATACTATCTCTCACACAGACTCAGGGTCTCTCTCGCACACACACACTCAGGGACTCTCTCTCTCACATACACAGACTCAGGGACTCTCTCTCTCACAAAGAATCAGCGACTCTCTCTCTCTCAGACAGACTCAGGCACTCTCTCTCACACACAGACTGAGGGACTCTCTCTCTCACGAACACACACATAGGGACTCTCTCTCTCAAACACACACACAGACTCAGGGACTCTCTCTCTCTCTCACACACACAGACTCAGGGAATCTCTCTCTCTCTCACACACAGGCTCAGGGACTCACTCTCGCACAGAGGCTGAGGGACTCTCTCTCTCTCTCACACAGACTCAGGAACTTTCTCTCACACAAACAGACACAGGGACTCTCTCTCTCACACACACAGACACAGGGACACACTGTCACACAGACTCAGGGAATCCCTCTCTCTCTCACACACACAGACTCAGGGAATCTCTCTCTCTCTCACACACAGACTCAGGGACTCTCTCTCACGAACACACAGACTCAGGAGCTCTCTCTCTCTCTCAAACATACTCAGGGACTCTGAACACACACAGACTCAGGGAATCTCACCCTCTCTCAAACATACTCAGATACTCTCTCTCACACAGACTCAGGGTCTCTCTCTCACACACAGACTCAGGGACTCTCTCTCTCACACACACAGACTCAGGGACTCTCTCTCTCACAAAGAATCAGCGACTCTCTCTCTCACACAGACTCAGGGACTCTCTCTCACATACACAGACTCAGTGACTCGTTCTCTCACACACAGACTCAGGGACTCTCTCTCTCTCTCTCACAATGACTCAGGGACTCTCTCTCACACAGACGCAGGCACTCTCTCTCACACACAGACTCAGGGACTCTCTCTCTCACACACACAGACTCAGGGACTCTCTCTCTCAGAAAGAATCAGGGACTCTCTCTCTCTCTCACACAGACTCAGGCACTCTCTCTCACACACAGACTCAGGCACTCTCTCACACACAGACTCAGGGACTATCTCTCACACACAGAATCAGGGACTCTCTCTCTCTTTCTCTCACACAGACTCAGGGACTCTCTCTCACACACACAGACTCAGGGACTCTCTCTCTCTCTCACAATGACTCAGGGACTCTCTCTCTCTCTCACACAGACGCAGGCACTCTCTCTCACACACAGGCTCAGGGACTCTCTCACACACAGGCTCAGGGACTCACTCTCGCACAGAGGCTGAGGGACTCTCTCTCTCTCTCACACAGACTCAGGAACTTTCTCTCACACAAACAGACACAGGGACTCTCTCTCTCACACACACAGACACAGGGACACACTGTCACACAGACTCAGGGAATCCCTCTCTCTCTCACACACACAGACTCAGGGAATCTCTCTCTCTCTCACACACAGACTCAGGGACTCTCTCTCACGAACACACAGACTCAGGAGCTCTCTCTCTCTCTCAAACATACTCAGGGACTCTGAACACACACAGACTCAGGGAATCTCACCCTCTCTCAAACATACTCAGATACTCTCTCTCACACAGACTCAGGGTCTCTCTCTCACACACAGACTCAGGGACTCTCTCTCTCACACACACAGACTCAGGGACTCTCTCTCTCACAAAGAATCAGCGACTCTCTCTCTCACACAGACTCAGGGACTCTCTCTCACATACACAGACTCAGTGACTCGTTCTCTCACACACAGACTCAGGGACTCTCTCTCTCTCTCTCACAATGACTCAGGGACTCTCTCTCACACAGACGCAGGCACTCTCTCTCACACACAGACTCAGGGACTCTCTCTCTCACACACACAGACTCAGGGACTCTCTCTCTCAGAAAGAATCAGGGACTCTCTCTCTCTCTCACACAGACTCAGGCACTCTCTCTCACACACAGACTCAGGCACTCTCTCACACACAGACTCAGGGACTATCTCTCACACACAGAATCAGGGACTCTCTCTCTCTTTCTCTCACACAGACTCAGGGACTCTCTCTCACACACACAGACTCAGGGACTCTCTCTCTCTCTCACAATGACTCAGGGACTCTCTCTCTCTCTCACACAGACGCAGGCACTCTCTCTCACACACAGGCTCAGGGACTCTCTCTCTCACACACAGGCTCAGGGACTCTCTCTCGCACAGAGGCTCAGGGACTCTCTCTCTCTCTCACACAGACTCAGGAACTTTCTCTCACACAAACAGACACAGGGACTCTCTCTCTCACACACACAGACACAGGGACTCACTGTCACACAGACTCAGGGAATCTCTCTCTCTCTCACACACAGACTCAGGGACTCTCTCTCTCTCTCACACACACTCAGACTCAGGGACTCTCTCTCTCTCACACACACAGACTCAGGGACTCTCTATCTCTTTCACTCACAAACACACTCAGGGACTCTCTCTCTCTCACAGACTCAGGAACTCTCTCCCTCTCTCACATACTGACCCAGGGACTCTCTCTTTCTCACACACAGACACAGGGACTCTCTCTCTCTCTCTCTCACACAGACTCAGGGATGCTCACTCTCTCTCAACTACTCAGGAAATCTCTCACTCTCACACACACAGACTCACTGACTCTCTCTCTCACACACACAGACTCAGGGAATCACTCTCTCTCTCACACACAGACTCAGGGACTCTCTCTCACGAACACACAGACTCAGGGACTCTCTTTCTCTCTCAAACATACTCAGGGACTCTGAACACACACAGACTCAGGGAATCTCACCCTCTCTCAAACATACTCAGATACTCTCTCTCACACAGACTCAGGGTCTCTCTCTCACACACAGACTCAGGGACTCTCTCTCTCACACACACAGACTCAGGGACTCTCTCTCTCACAAAGAATCAGCGACTCTCTCTCTCACACAGACTCAGGGACTCTCTCTCACATACACAGACTCAGGGACTCGTTCTCTCTCACACAGACTCAGGGACTCTCTCTCTCTCACAATGACTCAGGGACTCTCTCACACAGACGCAGGCACTCTCTCTCACACACAGACTCAGGGACTCTCTCTCTCACACACACAGACTCAGGGACTCTCTCTCTCAGAAAGAATCAGGGACTCTCTCTCTCTCTCACACAGACTCAGGCACTCTCTCTCACACACAGACTCAGGCACTCTCTCACACACAGACTCAGGGACTATCTCTCTCTCACACACAGAATCAGGGACTCTCTATCTCTCTCACACAGACTCAGGGACTCTCTCTCACACACACAGACTCAGGGACTCTCTCTCTCTCTCACAATGACTCAGGGACTCTCTCTCTCAGAGACGCAGGCACTCTCTCTCACACACAGGCTCAGGGAATCTCTCTCACACACAGGCTCAGGGACTCTCTCACACACAGTCTCAGGGACTCTCTCTCTCTCTCTCATACACAGACTCAGGAACTTTCTCTCACACACACAGACACAGGGACTCTCTCTCTCACACACACAGACACAGGGACTCACTCTGTCACACAGCCTCAGGGAATCTCTCTCTCTCACACACACAGACTCAGGGACTCTCTCTCTCTCTCACACACACTCAGACTCAGGGACTCTCTCTCACACACACAGACTCAGGGACTCTCTCTCTCTTTCACTCACAAACACACTCAGGGACTCTCTCTCTCTCACAGACTCAGGAACTCTCTCCCTCTCTCACATACTGACCCAGGGACTCTCTCTTTCTCACACACAGACACAGGGACTATCTCTCTCTCTCACACAGACTCAGGGACTCTCTCTCTCTCTCTCACACAGACTGAGGGACTCTCTCTCTCTCTCTCACACAGACTCAGGTACGCTCTCTCGTTCTCTCTCAACTACTCAGGAAAACTCTCCCTCTCACTCACACAGAGTCAGTGACTCTCTCACACAAACTCAGGGACTCTCTCTCCTTCACACAGACACAGGGACTCTCTCTCACACAGACTCAGGGACTCTCTCTCACACAGACTCAGGGACTCTCTCTCTCTCTCACACACACAGACTCAGGGACTCTCTCTCTCTCTCACACAGACTCAGGGACCCTCTCTCTCTCTCTCTCAACTACTCAGGAAATCTCTCCCTCTCACTCACACAGACTCAGTGACTCTCTCTCTCACACAAACTCAGGGACTCTCTCTCCCTCACACAGACTCAGGGACTCTCTCTCACACAGACTCAGGGACTCTCTCTCACACAGTCTCAGGGACTCTCTCTCTCTCTCACACACACACAGACTCAGGGAATCTCTCTCTCCCTCACACACAGACTCAGGGACTCTCTCTCACGAACACACAGACTCAGGGACTCTCTCTCTCTCTCAAACATACTCAGGGACTCTGAACACACACAGACTCAGGGAATCTCACCCTCTCAAACATACTCAGATACTATCTCTCACACAGACTCAGGGTCTCTCTCTCACACACACACTCAGGGACTCTCTCTCTCACATACACAGACTCAGGGACTCTCTCTCTCACAAAGAATCAGCGACTCTCTCTCTCTCAGACAGACTCAGGGACTCTCTCTCACATACACAGACTCAGTGACTCGTTCTCTCACACACAGACTCAGGGACTCTCTCTCTCTCTCTCACAATGACTCAGGGACTCTCTCTCACACAGACGCAGGCACTCTCTCTCACACACAGACTCAGGGACTCTCTCTCTCACACACACAGACTCAGGGACTCTCTCTCTCAGAAAGAATCAGGGACTCTCTCTCTCTCTCACACAGACTCAGGCACTCTCTCTCACACACAGACTCAGGCACTCTCTCACACACAGACTCAGGGACTATCTCTCACACACAGAATCAGGGACTCTCTCTCTCTTTCTCTCACACAGACTCAGGGACTCTCTCTCACACACACAGACTCAGGGACTCTCTCTCTCTCTCACAATGACTCAGGGACTCTCTCTCTCTCTCACACAGATGCAGGCACTCTCTCTCACACACAGGCTCAGGGACTCTCTCTCTCACACACAGGCTCAGGGACTCTCTCTCGCACAGAGGCTCAGGGACTCTCTCTCTCTCTCTCACACAGACTCAGGAACTTTCTCTCACACAAACAGACACAGGGACTCTCTCTCTCACACACACAGACACAGGGACTCACTGTCACACAGACTCAGGAAATCTCTCTCTCTCTCACACACAGACTCAGGGACTCTCTCTCTCTCTCACACACACTCAGACTCAGGGACTCTCTCTCTCTCACACACACAGACTCAGGGACTCTCTATCTCTTTCACTCACAAACACACTCAGGGACTCTCTCTCTCTCACAGACTCAGGAACTCTCTCCCTCTCTCACATACTGACCCAGGGACTCTCTCTTTCTCACACACAGACACACGGACTCTCTCTCTCTCTCTCACACAGACTCAGGGACTCTCTCTCTCTCTCTCTCACACAGACTCAGGGATGCTCTCTCTCTCTCAGCTACTCAGGAAATCTCTCCCTCTCACACACACAGACTCACTGACTCTCTCTCTCACACACACAGACTCAGGGAATCCCTCTCTCTCTCACACACAGACTCAGGGACTCTCTCTCACGAACACACAGACTCAGGGACTCTCTCTCTCTCTCAAACATACTCAGGGACTCTGAACACACACAGACTCAGGGAATCTCACCCTCTCTCAAACATACTCAGATACTCTCTCTCACACAGACTCAGGGTCTCTCTCTCACACACAGACTCAGGGACTCTCTCTCTCACATACACAGACTCAGGGACTCTCTCTCTCTCACAAAGAATCAGCGACTCTCTCTCTCACACAGACTCAGGGACTCTCTCTCACATACACAGACTCAGGGACTCGTTCTCTCTCACACAGACTCAGGGACTCTCTCTCTCTCTCTCACACAGACTCAGGGACTCTCTCTCTCTCTCTCACCATGACTCAGGGACTCTCTCTCTCACACACACAGACTCAGGGACTCTCTCTCTCAGAAAGAATCAGGGACTCTCTCTCTCTCTCACACAGACTCAGGCACTCTCTCTCACACACAGACTCAGGCACTCTCTCACACACAGACTCAGGGACTATCTCTCTCTCACACACAGAATCAGGGACTCTCTATCTCTCTCACACAGACTCAGGGACTCTCTCTCACACACACAGACTCAGGGACTCTCTCTCTCTCTCACAATGACTCAGGGACTCTCTCTCTCACAGACGCAGGCACTCTCTCTCACACACAGGCTCAGGGACTCTCTCTCACACACAGGCTCAGGGACTCTCTCACACACAGTCTCAGGGACTCTCTCTCTCTCTCTCACACACAGACTCAGGAACTTTCTCTCACACACACAGACACAGGGACTCTCTCTCACACACACAGACACAGGGACTCACTCTGTCACACAGCCTCAGGGAATCTCTCTCTCTCACACACACAGACTCAGGGACTCTCTCTCTCTCTCACACACACTCAGACTCAGGGACTCTCTCTCACACACACAGACTCAGGGACTCTCTCTCTCTTTCACTCACAAACACACTCAGGGACTCTCTCTCTCTCACAGACTCAGGAACTCTCTCCCTCTCTCACATACTGACCCAGGGACTCTCTCTTTCTCACACACAGACACAGGGACTATCTCTCTCTCTCACACAGACTCAGGGACTCTCTCTCTATCTCTCACACAGACTCAGGTACGCTCTCTCGTTCTCTCTCAACTACTCAGGAAATCTCTCCCTCTCACTCACACAGACTCAGTGACTCTCTCACACAAACTCAGGGACTCTCTCTCCTTCACACAGACACAGGGACTCTCTCTCACACAGACTCAGGGACTCTCTCTCACACAGACTCAGGGACTCTCTCTCTCTCTCACACACACAGACTCAGGGACTCTCTCTCTCTCTCTCACACAGACTCAGGGACCCTCTCTCTCTCTCTCTCAACTACTCAGGAAATCTCTCCCTCTCACTCACACAGACTCAGTGACTCTCTCTCTCACACAAACTCAGGGACTCTCTCTCCCTCACACAGACTCAGGGACTCTCTCTCACACAGACTCAGGGATTCTCTCTCACACAGTCTCAGGGACTCTCTCTCTCTCTCACACACACAGACTCAGGGAATCTCTCTCTCTCACACACAGACTCAGGGACTCTCTCACGAACACACAGACTCAGGGACTCTCTCTCTCTCTCAAACATACTCAGGGACTCTGAACACACACAGACTCAGGGAATCTCACCCTCTCAAACATACTCAGATACTATCTCTCACACAGACTCAGGGTCTCTCTCGCACACACACACTCAGGGACTCTCTCTCTCACATACACAGACTCAGGGACTCTCTCTCTCACAAAGAATCAGCGACTCTCTCTCTCTCAGACAGACTCAGGCACTCTCTCTCACACACAGACTGAGGGACTCTCTCTCTCACGAACACACACATAGGGACTCTCTCTCTCAAACACACACACAGACTCAGGGACTCTCTCTCTCTCTCACACTCACAGACTCAGGGAATCTCTCTCTCTCTCACACACAGACTCAGGGACTCTCTCTCACGAACACACAGACTCAGGGGCTCTCTCTCTCTCTCAAACATACTCAGGGACTCTGAACACACACAGACTCAGGGAATCTCACCCTCTCTCAAACATACTCAAATACTCTCTCTCACACAGACTCAGGGTCTCTCTCTCTCACACACACAGACTCAGGGACTCTCTCTCTCACAAAGAATCAGCGACTCTCTCTCTCACACAGACTCAGGGACTCTCTCTCACATACACAGACTCAGTGACTCGTTCTCTCACACACAGACTCAGGGACTCTCTCTCTCTCTCTCACAATGACTCAGGGACTCTCTCTCACACAGACGCAGGCACTCTCTCTCACACACAGACTCAGGGACTCTCTCTCTCACACACACAGACTCAGGGACTCTCTCTCTCAGAAAGAATCAGGGACTCTCTCTCTCTCTCACACAGACTCAGGCACTCTCTCTCACACACAGACTCAGGCACTCTCTCACACACAGACTCAGGGACTATCTCTCACACACAGAATCAGGGACTCTCTCTCTCTTTCTCTCACACAGACTCAGGGACTCTCTCTCACACACACAGACTCAGGGACTCTCTCTCTCTCTCACAATGACTCAGGGACTCTCTCTCTCTCTCACACAGACGCAGGCACTCTCTCTCACACACAGGCTCAGGGACTCTCTCACACACAGGCTCAGGGACTCACTCTCGCACAGAGGCTGAGGGACTCTCTCTCTCTCTCACACAGACTCAGGAACTTTCTCTCACACAAACAGACACAGGGACTCTCTCTCTCACACACACAGACACAGGGACACACTGTCACACAGACTCAGGGAATCCCTCTCTCTCTCACACACACAGACTCAGGGAATCTCTCTCTCTCTCACACACAGACTCAGGGACTCTCTCTCACGAACACACAGACTCAGGAGCTCTCTCTCTCTCTCAAACATACTCAGGGACTCTGAACACACACAGACTCAGGGAATCTCACCCTCTCTCAAACATACTCAGATACTCTCTCTCACACAGACTCAGGGTCTCTCTCTCACACACAGACTCAGGGACTCTCTCTCTCACACACACAGACTCAGGGACTCTCTCTCTCACAAAGAATCAGCGACTCTCTCTCTCACACAGACTCAGGGACTCTCTCTCACATACACAGACTCAGTGACTCGTTCTCTCACACACAGACTCAGGGACTCTCTCTCTCTCTCTCACAATGACTCAGGGACTCTCTCTCACACAGACGCAGGCACTCTCTCTCACACACAGACTCAGGGACTCTCTCTCTCTCTCACACAGACTCAGGGACTCTCTCTCACACACAGACTCAGGCACTCTCTCACACACAGACTCAGGGACTATCTCTCACACACAGAATCAGGGACTCTCTCTCTCTTTCTCTCACACAGACTCAGGGACTCTCTCTCACACACACAGACTCAGGGACTCTCTCTCTCTCTCACAATGACTCAGGGACTCTCTCTCTCTCTCACACAGACGCAGGCACTCTCTCTCACACACAGGCTCAGGGACTCTCTCTCTCACACACAGGCTCAGGGACTCTCTCTCGCACAGAGGCTCAGGGACTCTCTCTCTCTCTCTCACACAGACTCAGGAACTTTCTCTCACACAAACAGACACAGGGACTCTCTCTCTCACACACACAGACACAGGGACTCACTGTCACACAGACTCAGGGAATCTCTCTCTCTCTCACACACAGACTCAGGGACTCTCTCTCTCTCTCACACACACTCAGACTCAGGGACTCTCTCTCTCTCACACACACAGACTCAGGGACTCTCTATCTCTTTCACTCACAAACACACTCAGGGACTCTCTCTCTCTCACAGACTCAGGAACTCTCTCCCTCTCTCACATACTGACCCAGGGACTCTCTCTTTCTCACACACAGACACAGGGACTCTCTCTCTCTCTCTCTCACACAGACTCAGGGATGCTCACTCTCTCTCAACTACTCAGGAAATCTCTCCCTCTCACACACACAGACTCACTGACTCTCTCTCTCACACACACAGACTCAGGGAATCCCTCTCTCTCTCACACACAGACTCAGGGACTCTCTCTCACGAACACACAGACTCAGGGACTCTCTTTCTCTCTCAAACATACTCAGGGACTCTGAACACACACAGACTCAGGGAATCTCACCCTCTCTCAAACATACTCAGATACTCTCTCTCACACAGACTCAGGGTCTCTCTCTCACACACAGACTCAGGGACTCTCTCTCTCACACACACAGACTCAGGGACTCTCTCTCTCACAAAGAATCAGCGACTCTCTCTCTCACACAGACTCAGGGACTCTCTCTCACATACACAGACTCAGGGACTCGTTCTCTCTCACACAGACTCAGGGACTCTCTCTCTCTCTCTCACAATGACTCAGGGACTCTCTCACACAGACGCAGGCACTCTCTCTCACACACAGACTCAGGGACTCTCTCTCTCACACACACAGACTCAGGGACTCTCTCTCTCAGAAAGAATCAGGGACTCTCTCTCTCTCTCACACAGACTCAGGCACTCTCTCTCACACACAGACTCAGGCACTCTCTCACACACAGACTCAGGACTATCTCTCTCTCACACACAGAATCAGGGACTCTCTATCTCTCTCACACAGACTCAGGGACTCTCTCTCACACACACAGACTCAGGGACTCTCTCTCTCTCTCACAATGACTCAGGGACTCTCTCTCTCACAGACGCAGGCACTCTCTCTCACACACAGGCTCAGGGACTCTCTCTCACACACAGGCTCAGGGACTCTCACACACAGTCTCAGGGACTCTCTCTCTCTCTCTCACACACAGACTCAGGAACTTTCTCTCACACACACAGACACAGGGACTCTCTCTCACACACACAGACACAGGGACTCACTCTGTCACACAGCCTCAGGGAATCTCTCTCTCTCACACACACAGACTCAGGGACTCTCTCTCTCTCTCACACACACTCAGACTCAGGGACTCTCTCTCACACACACAGACTCAGGGACTCTCTCTCTCTTTCACTCACAAACACACTCAGGGACTCTCTCTCTCTCACAGACTCAGGAACTCTCTCCCTCTCTCACATACTGACCCAGGGACTCTCTCTTTCTCACACACAGACACAGGGACTATCTCTCTCTCTCTCACACAGACTCAGGGACTCTCTCTCTCTCTCTCACACAGACTGAGGGACTCTCTCTCTCTCTCTCACACAGACTCAGGTACGCTCTCTCGTTCTCTCTCAACTACTCAGGAAATCTCTCCCTCTCACTCACACAGACTCAGTGACTCTCTCACACAAACTCAGGGACTCTCTCTCCTTCACACAGACACAGGGACTCTCTCTCACACAGACTCAGGGACTCTCTCTCACACAAACTCAGGGACTCTCTCTCTCTCTCACACACACAGACTCAGGGACTCTCTCTCTCTCTCTCACACAGACTCAGGGACCCTCTCTCTCTCTCCCTCAACTACTCAGGAAATCTCTCCCTCTCACTCACACAGACTCAGTGACTCTCTCTCACACAAACTCAGGGACTCTCTCTCCCTCACACAGACTCAGGGACTCTCTCTCACACAGACTCAGGGACTCTCTCTCACACAGTCTCAGGGACTCTCTCTCTCTCTCACACACACACAGACTCAGGGAATCTCTCTCTCCCTCACACACAGACTCAGGGACTCTCTCTCACGAACACACAGACTCAGGGACTCTCTCTCTCTCTCAAACATACTCAGGGACTCTGAACACACACAGACTCAGGGAATCTCACCCTCTCAAACATACTCAGATACTATCTCTCACACAGACTCAGGGTCTCTCTCGCACACACACACTCAGGGACTCTCTCTCTCACATACACAGACTCAGGGACTCTCTCTCTCACAAAGAATCAGCGACTCTCTCTCTCTCAGACAGACTCAGGCACTCTCTCTCACACACAGACTGAGGGACTCTCTCTCTCACGAACACACACATAGGGACTCTCTCTCTCAAACACACACACAGACTCAGGATGCTCTCTCTCTCTCACACACACAGACTCAGGGAATCTCTCTCTCTCTCACACACAGACTCAGGGACTCTCTCACGAACACACAGACTCAGGAGCTCTCTCTCTCTCTCAAACATACTCAGGGACTCTGAACACACACAGACTCAGGGAATCTCACCTCTCTCAAACATACTCAGATACTCTCTCTCACACAGACTCAGGGTCTCTCTCACACACAGACTCAGGGACTCTCTCTCTCACACACACAGACTCAGGGACTCTCTCTCTCACAAAGAATCAGCGACTCTCTCTCTCACACAGACTCAGGGACTCTCTCTCACATACACAGACTCAGTGACTCGTTCTCTCACACACAGACTCAGGGACTCTCTCTCTCTCTCTCACAATGACTCAGGGACTCTCTCTCACACAGACGCAGGCACTCTCTCTCACACACAGACTCAGGGACTCTCTCTCTCTCTCACACAGACTCAGGCACTCTCTCTCACAAACAGACTCAGGCACTCTCTCACACACAGACTCAGGGACTATCTCTCTCTCACACACAGAATCAGGGACTCTCTATCTCTCTCACACAGACTCAGGGACTCTCTCTCACACACACAGACTCAGGGACTCTCTCTCTCTCTCACAATGACTCAGGGACTCTCTCTCTCACAGACGCAGGCACTCTCTCTCACACACAGGCTCAGGGACTCTCTCTCACACACAGACTCAGGGACTCTCTCTCTGTCACACACAGAATCAGGGACTCTCTATCTCTCTCACACAGACTCAGGGACTCTCTCTCACACACACAGACTCAGGGACTCTCTCACTCTCTCACAATGACTCAGGGACTCTCTCTCTCTCTCACAGACGCAGGCACTCTCTCTCACACACAGGCTCAGGGACTCTCTCTCACACACAGGCTCAGGGACTCTCTCACACACACAGGCTCAGGGACTCTCTCTCTCTCTCTCACACACAGACTCAGGAACTTTCTCTCACACACACAGACACAGGGACTCTCTCTCTCACACACACAGACACAGGGACTCACTCTGTCACACAGCCTCAGGGAATCTCTCTCTCTCACACACACAGACTCAGGGACTCTCTCTCTCTCTCACACACACTCAGACTCAGGGACTCTCTCTCACACACACAGACTCAGGGACTCTCTCTCTCTTTCACTCACAAACACACTCAGGGACTCTCTCTCTCTCACAGACTCAGGAACTCTCTCCCTCTCTCACATACTGACCCAGGGACTCTCTCTTTCTCACACACAGACACAGAGACTATCTCTCTCTCTCACACAGACTCAGGGACTCTCTCTCTCACACAGACTGAGGGACTCTCTCTCTCTCTCTCACACAGACTCAGGTACGCTCTCTCGTTCTCTCTCAATTACTCAGGAAATCTCTCCCTCTCACTCACACAGACTCAGAGACTCTCTCACACAAACTCAGGGACTCTCTCTCCTTCACACAGACACAGGGACTCTCTCTCACACAGACTCAGGGACTCTCTCTCACACAGACTCAGGGACTCTCTCTCTCTCAGACACACAGACTCAGGGACTCTCTCTCTCTCTCACACACACTCAGGCTCAGGGACTCTCTCTCTCTCACACAGACTCAGGGACTCTCTCTCTCTCACACAGACTCAGGGACTCTCTCTCTCTCTCTCACACAGACTCAGGGACCCTCTCTCTCTCTCTCTCAACTACTCAGGAAATCTCTCCCTCTCACTCACACAGACTCAGTGACTCTCTCTCTCACACAAACTCAGGGACTCTCTCTCCCTCACACAGACTCAGGGACTCTCTCTCACACAGACTCAGGGACTCTCTCTCACACAGTCTCAGGGACTCTCTCTCTCTCTCACACACACACAGACTCAGGGAATCTCTCTCTCCCTCACACACAGACTCAGGGACTCTCTCTCACGAACACACAGACTCAGGGACTCTCTCTCTCTCTCAAACATACTCAGGGACTCTGAACACACACAGACTCAGGGAATCTCACCCTCTCAAACATACTCAGATACTATCTCTCACACAGACTCAGGGTCTCTCTCGCACACACACACTCAGGGACTCTCTCTCTCACATACACAGACTCAGGGACTCTCTCTCTCACAAAGAATCAGCGACTCTCTCTCTCTCAGACAGACTCAGGGACTCTCTCTCACATACACAGACTCAGTGACTCGTTCTCTCACACACAGACTCAGGGTCTCTCTCTCTCTTTCACTCACAAACACACTCAGGGACTCTCTCTCTCTCACAGACTCAGGAACTCTCTCCCTCTCTCACATACTGACCCAGGGACTATCTCTCTCTCTCACACAGACTCAGGGACTCTCTCTCTCTCTCTCACACAGACTCAGGTACTCTCTCTCTCTCTCTCACACAGACTCAGGGACGCTCTCTCTCTCTCTCTCAACTACTCAGGAAATCTCTCCCTCTCACTCACACAGACTCAGTGACTCTCTCTCTCACACAAACTCAGGGACTCTCCCTCCCTCACACAGACACAGGGACTCTCTCTCACACAGACTCAGGGACTCTCTCTCACACAGACTCAGGGACTCTCTCTCTCTCTCACTCACACAGACTCAGGGAATCTCTCTCTCACACACAGACTCAGGGACTCTCTCTCACGAACACACAGACTCAGGGACTCTCTCTCTCTCTCAAACATACTCAGGGACTCTGAACACACACAGACTCAGGGAATCTCACCCTCTCTCAAACATACTCAGATACTCTCTCTCACACAGACTCAGGGTCTCTCTCTCACACACAGATTCAGGGACTCTCTCTCTCACACACACAGACTCAGGGACTCTCTCTCTCACAAAGAATCAGCGACTCTCTCTCTCACACAGACTCAGGGACTCTCTCTCACATGCACAGACTCAGGGACTCGTTCTCTCACACACAGACTCAGGGACTCTCTCTCTCTCTCTCACAATGACTCAGGGACTCTCTCTCACACAGACGCAGGCACTCTCTCTCACACACAGACTCAGGGACTCTCTCTCTCTCACACACACAGACTCAGGGACTCTCTCTCTCAGAAAGAATCAGGGACTCTCTCTCTCTCTCACACAGACTCAGGCACTCTCTCTCACACACAGACTCAGGGACTCTCTCTCTCTCTCACACAGACTCAGGCACTCTCTCTCACAAACAGACTCAGGCACTCTCTCACACACAGACTCAGGGACTATCTCTCTCTCACACACAGAATCAGGGACTCTCTATCTCTCTCACACAGACTCAGGGACTCTCTCTCACACACACAGACTCAGGGACTCTCTCTCTCTCTCACAATGACTCAGGGACTCTCTCTCTCACAGACGCAGGCACTCTCTCTCACACACAGGCTCAGGGACTCTCTCTCACACACAGACTCAGGGACTCTCTCTCTGTCACACACAGAATCAGGGACTCTCTATCTCTCTCACACAGACTCAGGGACTCTCTCTCACACACACAGACTCAGGGACTCTCTCACTCTCTCACAATGACTCAGGGACTCTCTCTCTCTCTCACAGACGCAGGCACTCTCTCTCACACACAGGCTCAGGGACTCTCTCTCACACACAGGCTCAGGGACTCTCTCACACACACAGGCTCAGGGACTCTCTCTCTCTCTCTCACACACAGACTCAGGAACTTTCTCTCACACACACAGACACAGGGACTCTCTCTCTCACACACACAGACACAGGGACTCACTCTGTCACACAGCCTCAGGGAATCTCTCTCTCTCACACACACAGACTCAGGGACTCTCTCTCTCTCTCACACACACTCAGACTCAGGGACTCTCTCTCACACACACAGACTCAGGGACTCTCTCTCTCTTTCACTCACAAACACACTCAGGGACTCTCTCTCTCTCACAGACTCAGGAACTCTCTCCCTCTCTCACATACTGACCCAGGGACTCTCTCTTTCTCACACACAGACACAGAGACTATCTCTCTCTCTCACACAGACTCAGGGACTCTCTCTCTCACACAGACTGAGGGACTCTCTCTCTCTCTCTCACACAGACTCAGGTACGCTCTCTCGTTCTCTCTCAATTACTCAGGAAATCTCTCCCTCTCACTCACACAGACTCAGAGACTCTCTCACACAAACTCAGGGACTCTCTCTCCTTCACACAGACACAGGGACTCTCTCTCACACAGACTCAGGGACTCTCTCTCTCTCAGACACACAGACTCAGGGACTCTCTCTCTCTCTCACACACACTCAGGCTCAGGGACTCTCTCTCTCTCACACAGACTCAGGGACTCTCTCTCTCTCACACAGACTCAGGGACTCTCTCTCTCTCTCTCACACAGACTCAGGGACCCTCTCTCTCTCTCTCTCAACTACTCAGGAAATCTCTCCCTCTCACTCACACAGGCTCAGTGACTCTCTCTCTCACACAAACTCAGGGACTCTCTCTCCCTCACACAGACTCAGGGACTCTCTCTCACACAGACTCAGGGACTCTCTCTCACACAGTCTCAGGGACTCTCTCTCTCTCTCACACACACACAGACTCAGGGAATCTCTCTCTCCCTCACACACAGACTCAGGGACTCTCTCTCACGAACACACAGACTCAGGGACTCTCTCTCTCTCTCAAACATACTCAGGGACTCTGAACACACACAGACTCAGGGAATCTCACCCTCTCAAACATACTCAGATACTATCTCTCACACAGACTCAGGGTCTCTCTCGCACACACACACTCAGGGACTCTCTCTCTCACATACACAGACTCAGGGACTCTCTCTCTCACAAAGAATCAGCGACTCTCTCTCTCTCAGACAGACTCAGGGACTCTCTCTCACATACACAGACTCAGTGACTCGTTCTCTCACACACAGACTCAGGGTCTCTCTCTCTCTTTCACTCACAAACACACTCAGGGACTCTCTCTCTCTCACAGACTCAGGAACTCTCTCCCTCTCTCACATACTGACCCAGGGACTATCTCTCTCTCTCACACAGACTCAGGGACTCTCTCTCTCTCTCTCACACAGACTCAGGTACTCTCTCTCTCTCTCTCACACAGACTCAGGGACGCTCTCTCTCTCTCTCTCAACTACTCAGGAAATCTCTCCCTCTCACTCACACAGACTCAGTGACTCTCTCTCTCACACAAACTCAGGGACTCTCCCTCCCTCACACAGACACAGGGACTCTCTCTCACACAGACTCAGGGACTCTCTCTCACACAGACTCAGGGACTCTCTCTCTCTCACTCACACAGACTCAGGGAATCTCTCTCTCACACACAGACTCAGGGACTCTCTCTCACGAACACACAGACTCAGGGACTCTCTCTCTCTCTCAAACATACTCAGGGACTCTGAACACACACAGACTCAGGGAATCTCACCCTCTCTCAAACATACTCAGATACTCTCTCTCACACAGACTCAGGGTCTCTCTCTCACACACAGATTCAGGGACTCTCTCTCTCACACACACAGACTCAGGGACTCTCTCTCTCACAAAGAATCAGCGACTCTCTCTCTCACACAGACTCAGGGACTCTCTCTCACATGCACAGACTCAGGGACTCGTTCTCTCACACACAGACTCAGGGACTCTCTCTCTCTCTCTCACAATGACTCAGGGACTCTCTCTCACACAGACGCAGGCACTCTCTCTCACACACAGACTCAGGGACTCTCTCTCTCTCACACACACAGACTCAGGGACTCTCTCTCTCAGAAAGAATCAGGGACTCTCTCTCTCTCTCACACAGACTCAGGCACTCTCTCTCACACACAGACTCAGGCACTCTCTCACACACAGACTCAGGGACTATCTCTCTCTCACACGCAGAATCAGGGACTTTCTATCTCTCTCACACAGACTCAGGGACTCTCTCTCACACACACAGACTCAGGGACTTTCTCTCTCTCTCACAATGACTCAGGGACTCTCTCTCTCTCTCACACAGACGCAGGCACTCTCTCTCACACACAGGCTCAGGGACTCTCTCTCACACACAGGCTCAGGGACTCTCTCACACACAGGCTCAGGGACTCTCTCTCTCTCTCACACACAGACTCAGGAACTTTCTCTCACACACACAGACACAGGGACTCTCTCTCTCACACACACAGACACAGGGACTCTCTCTCTCACACACACAGACACAGGGACTCTCTCTCTCACACAGACTCAGGGACTCTCTCTCTCTCTCTCACACAGACTCAGGGACTCTCTCCCTTCCTCACACACAGACTCAGGGACTCTCTGTCTCACGCAGACTCAGGAACTCTCTCCCTCTCTCTCACACAGACTCAGGGACTCTCTCCCTTCCTCACACACAGACTCAGGGACTCTCTCTCTCGCACAGACTCAGGGACTCTCTCCCTTCCTCACACACAGACTCAGGGACTTCTTCTCTCACACAGATTCAGGGACTCTATCTCTCTCACACAGACTCAGGGACTCTCTCTCTCTCACACACACAGACTCAGGGACTCTCTCTCACAGACTCAGGAACTCTCTCCCTCTCTCACATACTGACGCAGGGACTCTCTCTTTCTCACACACAGACACAGGGACTATCACACTCTCTCACACACAGTCAGGAAATCTCTCCCTCTCACACACACAGACTCAGTGACTCTCTCACACAAACTCAGGGACTCTCTCTCCCTCACACAGACTCAGGGACACTCTCTACCTCACACACTCAGGGACTCTCTCTCGCTCACACAGACTCAGGGACGCTCTCTCTCACACAGACTCAGGGACTCTCTCACTCACACACACTGAGGAACTCTCTCTCTCACACACACACAGACTCAGGGACACTCTCTCACACACACACACAGACTCAGGGACTTTCTCTCTCTCACACACACAGACTCAGGGACTCTCTCACACACACAGACTCAGGGAATCTCTCTCTCACGAAAACACATACTCACGGACTCACACACACAGATACAGGGAATCTCTCTCTCTCAAACATACTCATATACTCTCTGTGACACAAAGACTCAGGGAATTTCTCTCTCACACAGACTCAGGGATTCTCTCTCTCTCACACAGACTCAGGGACTCTCTCTCTCTCTTGCACAGACTCAGGGACTCTCTCTCTCTCTCTCACAAAGACTCAGGGACTCTTTCTCTCTCTCACACAGACTCAGGGACTCTCTCTCTCACAGAATCAGGCTCTCTCTCTCTCACAGAGGCAGACTCAGGCACTGTCTTTCACACACACAGACTCAGGGACTGTCTCTCTCACACACAGGCTCAGGGACTCTCTCTCTCTCTCACACAGACACAGGGACTATCTCTCTCTCACACACAGGCTCAGGAACTCTCTCAAACACAGACACAGGGACTATCTCTCTCACACACAGACTCAGGGACTCTCTCTCTCTTTCTTTCAAACATACTCAGGGACTCTCTCTCTCTCACAGACTCAGGAAATCTCTCACTCTCACACAGACAGACTCAGGGACTCTCTCTCTCTCTCTCTCACACACATAATCTCGGACTCTCTCTCCCTCACACCTACACAGGGACTCTCTCTCTCACACACACACACAGACTCAGGGACTGTCTCTATCTCACAGACTCAGTGACTCACTCACACACACACAGACTCAGGGAGTCTCTCTTTCACACACACAGACTCAGGGATTCTCTCACACACACAGACTCAGGGACTCTCTCACACACACAGACTCAGGGAATCTCTCTCATGAACACACAGACTCAGGGACTCTCTCACACACAAACTCAGAGACATTCTCTCACACATACTCAGGGACTCTCTCTCCTTCACACAGACTCAGGGACTCTGTCTCACACAGACTCAGGGACCATTCTCTCAGACAGACTCAGGGACTCTCTCTATCACAAAGACTCAGAGACTCTGTCTCTCACACACACACAGACTCAGGGACTCTCTCTCTCATGCACACACAGACTCGGTGACTCTCTCTCACGCACAGACAGACTCAGTGACTCTCTCTCTCACGCACAAACAGACTCAGGGCCTCTCTCACACAGACTCAGGGACACTCACACAGACTCAGGGACTCTCGCTCTCAGACAGACTCAGGGACTCTCTCTCTCACACACAGACTGAGGGACTCTCTCTCTCACGAACACACACATAGGGACTCTCTCTCTCTCTCACACACACAGACTCAGGGACTCTCTCTCTCTCTCACACACACAGACTCAGGGAATCTCTCTCTCTCTCACACACAGACTCAGGGACTCTCTCTCACGAACACACAGACTCAGGGGCTCTCTCTCTCTCTCAAACATACTCAGGGACTCTGAACACACACAGACTCAGGGAATCTCACCCTCTCTCAAACATACTCAGATACTCTCTCTCACACAGACTCAGGGTCTCTCTCTCACACACAGACTCAGGGACTCTCTCTCTCACACACACAGACTCAGGGACTCTCTCTCTCACAAAGAATCAGCGACTCTCTCTCTCACACAGACTCAGGGACTCTCTCTCACATACACAGACTCAGTGACTCGTTCTCTCACACACAGACTCAGGGACTCTCTCTCTCTCTCTCACAATGACTCAGGGACTCTCTCTCACACAGACGCAGGCACTCTCTCACACACAGACTCAGGGACTCTCTCTCTCACACACACAGACTCAGGGACTCTCTCTCTCAGAAAGAATCAGGGACTCTCTCTCTCTCTCACACAGACTCAGGCACTCTCTCTCACACACAGACTCAGGCACTCTCTCACACACAGACTCAGGGACTATCTCTCACACACAGAATCAGGGACTCTCTCTCTCTTTCTCTCACACAGACTCAGGGACTCTCTCTCACACACACAGACTCAGGGACTCTCTCTCTCTCTCACAATGACTCAGGGACTCTCTCTCTCTCTCACACAGACGCAGGCACTCTCTCTCACACACAGGCTCAGGGACTCTCTCTCTCACACACAGGCTCAGGGACTCTCTCTCGCACAGAGGCTCAGGGACTCTCTCTCTCTCTCTCACACAGACTCAGGAACTTTCTCTCACACAAACAGACACAGGGACTCTCTCTCTCACACACACAGACACAGGGACTCACTGTCACACAGACTCAGGGAATCTCTCTCTCTCACACACACAGACTCAGGGACTCTCTCTCTCTCTCACACACACTCAGACTCAGGGACTCTCTCTCTCTCACACACACAGACTCAGGGACTCTCTATCTCTTTCACTCACAAACACACTCAGGGACTCTCTCTCTCTCACAGACTCAGGAACTCTCTCCCTCTCTCACATACTGACCCAGGGACTCTCTCTTTCTCACACACAGACTCAGGGACTCTCTCTCTCTCTCTCACACAGACTCAGGTACTCTCTCTCTCTCTCTCACACAGACTCAGGGACGCTCTCTCTCTCTCTCTCAACTACTCAGGAAATCTCTCCCTCTCACTCACACAGACTCAGTGACTCTCTCTCTCACACAAACTCAGGGACTCTCCCTCCCTCACACAGACACAGGGACTCTCTCTCACACAGACTCAGGGACTCTCTCTCACACAGACTCAGGGACTCTCTCTCTCTCACTCACACAGACTCAGGGAATCTCTCTCTCACACACAGACTCAGGGACTCTCTCTCACGAACACACAGACTCAGGGACTCTCTCTCTCTCTCAAACATACTCAGGGACTCTGAACACACACAGACTCAGGGAATCTCACCCTCTCTCAAACATACTCAGATACTCTCTCTCACACAGACTCAGGGTCTCTCTCTCACACACAGATTCAGGGACTCTCTCTCTCACACACACAGACTCAGGGACTCTCTCTCTCACAAAGAATCAGCGACTCTCTCTCTCACACAGACTCAGGGACTCTCTCTCACATGCACAGACTCAGGGACTCGTTCTCTCACACACAGACTCAGGGACTCTCTCTCTCTCTCTCACAATGACTCAGGGACTCTCTCTCAAACAGACGCAGGCACTCTCTCTCACACACAGACTCAGGGACTCTCTCTCTCTCACACACACAGACTCAGGGACTCTCTCTCTCAGAAAGAATCAGGGACTCTCTCTCTCTCTCACACAGACTCAGGCACTCTCTCTCACACACAGACTCAGGCACTCTCTCACACACAGACTCAGGGACTATCTCTCTCTCACACGCAGAATCAGGGACTCTCTATCTCTCTCACACAGACTCAGGGACTCTCTCTCACACACACAGACTCAGGGACTTTCTCTCTCTCTCACAATGACTCAGGGACTCTCTCTCTCTCTCACACAGACGCAGGCACTCTCTCTCACACACAGGCTCAGGGACTCTCTCTCACACACAGGCTCAGGGACTCTCTCACACACAGGCTCAGGGACTCTCTCTCTCTCTCTCTCACACAGACTCAGGAACTTTCTCTCACACACACAGACACAGGGACTCTCTCTCTCACACACACAGACACAGGGACTCTCTCTCTCACACACACAGACACAGGGACTCTCTCTCTCACACAGACTCAGGGACTCTCTCTCTCTCTCTCACACAGACTCAGGGACTCTCTCCCTTCCTCACACACAGACTCAGGGACTCTCTGTCTCACGCAGACTCAGGAACTCTCTCCCTCTCTCTCACACAGACTCAGGGACTCTCTCCCTTCCTCACACACAGACTCAGGGACTCTCTCTCTCGCACAGACTCAGGGACTCTCTCCCTTCCTCACACACAGACTCAGGGACTTCTTCTCTCACACAGATTCAGGGACTCTATCTCTCTCACACAGACTCAGGGACTCTCTCTCTCTCACACACACAGACTCAGGGACTCTCTCTCACAGACTCAGGAACTCTCTCCCTCTCTCACATACTGACGCAGGGACTCTCTCTTTCTCACACACAGACACAGGGACTATCACACTCTCTCACACACAGTCAGGAAATCTCTCCCTCTCACACACACAGACTCAGTGACTCTCTCACACAAACTCAGGGACTCTCTCTCCCTCACACAGACTCAGGGACACTCTCTACCTCACACACTCAGGGACTCTCTCTCGCTCACACAGACTCAGGGACGCTCTCTCTCACACAGACTCAGGGACTCTCTCACTCACACACACTGAGGAACTCTCTCTCTCACACACACACAGACTCAGGGACACTCTCTCACACACACACACAGACTCAGGGACTTTCTCTCTCTCACACACACAGACTCAGGGACTCTCTCACACACACAGACTCAGGGAATCTCTCTCTCACGAAAACACATACTCACGGACTCACACACACAGATACAGGGAATCTCTCTCTCTCAAACATACTCATATACTCTCTGTGACACAAAGACTCAGGGAATTTCTCTCTCACACAGACTCAGGGATTCTCTCTCTCTCACACAGACTCAGGGACTCTCTCTCTCTCTTGCACAGACTCAGGGACTCTCTCTCTCTCTCTCACAAAGACTCAGGGACTCTTTCTCTCTCTCACACAGACTCAGGGACTCTCTCTCTCACAGAATCAGGCTCTCTCTCTCTCACAGAGGCAGACTCAGGCACTGTCTTTCACACACACAGACTCAGGGACTGTCTCTCTCACACACAGGCTCAGGGACTCTCTCTCTCTCTCACACAGACACAGGGACTATCTCTCTCTCACACACAGGCTCAGGAACTCTCTCTCTCAAACACAGACACAGGGACTATCTCTCTCACACACAGACTCAGGGACTCTCTCTCTCTTTCTTTCAAACATACTCAGGGACTCCCTCTCTCTCACAGACTCAGGAAATCTCTCACTCTCACACAGACAGACTCAGGGACTCTCTCTCTCTCTCTCTCACACACATAATCTCGGACTCTCTCTCCCTCACACCTACACAGGGACTCTCTCTCTCACACACACACACAGACTCAGGGACTGTCTCTATCTCACAGACTCAGTGACTCACTCACACACACACAGACTCAGGGAGTCTCTCTTTCACACACACAGACTCAGGGATTCTCTCACACACACAGACTCAGGGACTCTCTCACACACACAGACTCAGGGAATCTCTCTCATGAACACACAGACTCAGGGACTCTCTCACACACAAACTCAGAGACATTCTCTCACACATACTCAGGGACTCTCTCTCCTTCACACAGACTCAGGGACTCTGTCTCACACAGACTCGGGGACCATTCTCTCAGACAGACTCAGGGACTCTCTCTATCACAAAGACTCAGAGACTCTGTCTCTCACACACTCACAGACTCAGGGACTCTCTCTCTCACGCACACACAGACTCGGTGACTCTCTCTCACGCACAGACAGACTCAGTGACTCTCTCTCTCACGCACAAACAGACTCAGGGCCTCTCTCACACAGACTCAGGGACACTCACACAGACTCAGGGACTCTCGCTCTCAGACAGACTCAGGGACTCTCTCTCTCACACACAGACTGAGGGACTCTCTCTCTCACGAACACACACATAGGGACTCTCTCTATCTCTCACACACACAGACTCAGGGACTCTCTCTCTCTCTCTCACACACACAGACTCAGGGAATCTCTCTCTCTCTCACACACAGACTCAGGGACTCTCTCTCACGAACACACAGACTCAGGGGCTCTCTCTCTCTCTCAAACATACTCAGGGACTCTGAACACACACAGACTCAGGGAATCTCACCCTCTCTCAAACATACTCAGATACTCTCTCTCACACAGACTCAGGGTCTCTCTCTCACACACAGACTCAGGGACTCTCTCTCTCACACACACAGACTCAGGGACTCTCTCTCTCACAAAGAATCAGCGACTCTCTCTCTCACACAGACTCAGGGACTCTCTCTCACATACACAGACTCAGTGACTCGTTCTCTCACACACAGACTCAGGGACTCTCTCTCTCTCTCTCACAATGACTCAGGGACTCTCTCTCACACAGACGCAGGCACTCTCTCACACACAGACTCAGGGACTCTCTCTCTCACACACACAGACTCAGGGACTCTCTCTCTCAGAAAGAATCAGGGACTCTCTCTCTCTCTCACACAGACTCAGGCACTCTCTCTCACACACAGACTCAGGAACTCTCTCCCTCTCTCACATACTGACGCAGGGACTCTCTCTTTCTCACACACAGACACAGGGACTATCACACTCTCTCACACACAGTCAGGAAATCTCTCCCTCTCACACACACAGACTCAGTGACTCTCTCACACAAACTCAGGGACTCTCTCTCCCTCACACAGACTCAGGGACACTCTCTACCTCACACACTCAGGGACTCTCTCTCGCTCACACAGACTCAGGGACGCTCTCTCTCACACAGACTCAGGGACTCTCTCACTCACACACACTGAGGAACTCTCTCTCTCACACACACACAGACTCAGGGACACTCTCTCACACACACACACAGACTCAGGGACTTTCTCTCTCTCACACACACAGACTCAGGGACTCTCTCACACACACAGTCTCAGGGAATCTCTCTCTCACGAAAACACATACTCACGGACTCACACACACAGATACAGGGAATCTCTCTCTCTCAAACATACTCATATACTCTCTGTGACACAAAGACTCAGGGAATTTCTCTCTCACACAGACTCAGGGATTCTCTCTCTCTCACACAGACTCAGGGACTCTCTCTCTCTCTTGCACAGACTCAGGGACTCTCTCTCTCTCTCTCACAAAGACTCAGGGACTCTTTCTCTCTCTCACACAGACTCAGGGACTCTCTCTCTCACAGAATCAGGCTCTCTCTCTCTCACAGAGGCAGACTCAGGCACTGTCTTTCACACACACAGACTCAGGGACTGTCTCTCTCACACACAGGCTCAGGGACTCTCTCTCTCTCTCACACAGACACAGGGACTATCTCTCTCTCACACACAGGCTCAGGAACTCTCTCTGTCAAACACAGACACAGGGACTATCTCTCTCACACACAGACTCAGGGACTCTCTCTCTCTTTCTTTCAAACATACTCAGGGACTCTCTCTCTCTCACAGACTCAGGAAATCTCTCACTCTCACACAGACAGACTCAGGGACTCTCTCTCTCTCTCTCTCTCACACACATAATCTCGGACTCTCTCTCCCTCACACCTACACAGGGACTCTCTCTCTCACACACACACACAGACTCAGGGACTGTCTCTATCTCACAGACTCAGTGACTCACTCACACACACACAGACTCAGGGAGTCTCTCTTTCACACACACAGACTCAGGGATTCTCTCACACACACAGACTCAGGGACTCTCTCACACACACAGACTCAGGGAATCTCTCTCATGAACACACAGACTCAGGGACTCTCTCACACACAAACTCAGAGACATTCTCTCACACATACTCAGGGACTCTCTCTCCTTCACACAGACTCAGGGACTCTGTCTCACACAGACTCAGGGACCATTCTCTCAGACAGACTCAGGGACTCTCTCTATCACAAAGACTCAGAGACTCTGTCTCTCACACACTCACAGACTCAGGGACTCTCTCTCTCACGCACACACAGACTCGGTGACTCTCTCTCACGCACAGACAGACTCAGTGACTCTCTCTCTCACGCACAAACAGACTCAGGGCCTCTCTCACACAGACTCAGGGACACTCACACAGACTCAGGGACTCTCGCTCTCAGACAGACTCAGGGACTCTCTCTCTCACACACAGACTGAGGGACTCTCTCTCTCACGAACACACACATAGGGACTCTCTCTCTCTCTCACACACACAGACTCAGGGACTCTCTCTCTCTCTCACACACACAGACTCAGGGAATCTCTCTCTCTCTCACACACAGACTCAGGGACTCTCTCTCACGAACACACAGACTCAGGGGCTCTCTCTCTCTCTCAAACATACTCAGGGACTCTGAACACACACAGACTCAGGGAATCTCACCCTCTCTCAAACATACTCAGATACTCTCTCTCACACAGACTCAGGGTCTCTCTCTCACACACAGACTCAGGGACTCTCTCTCTCACACACACAGACTCAGGGACTCTCTCTCTCACAAAGAATCAGCGACTCTCTCTCTCACACAGACTCAGGGACTCTCTCTCACATACACAGACTCAGTGACTCGTTCTCTCACACACAGACTCAGGGACTCTCTCTCTCTCTCTCACAATGACTCAGGGACTCTCTCTCACACAGACGCAGGCACTCTCTCTCACACACAGACTCAGGGACTCTCTCTCTCACACACACAGACTCAGGGACTCTCTCTCTCAGAAAGAATCAGGGACTCTCTCTCTCTCTCACACAGACTCAGGCACTCTCTCTCACACACAGACTCAGGCACTCTCTCACACACAGACTCAGGGACTATCTCTCACACACAGAATCAGGGACTCTCCCTCTCTTTCTCTCACACAGACTCAGGGACTCTCTCTCACACACACAGACTCAGGGACTCTCTCTCTCTCTCACAATGACTCAGGGACTCTCTCTCTCTCTCACACAGACGCAGGCACTCTCTCTCACACACAGGCTCAGGGACTCTCTCTCTCACACACAGGCTCAGGGACTCTCTCTCGCACAGAGGCTCAGGGACTCTCTCTCTCTCTCTCACACAGACTCAGGAACTTTCTCTCACACAAACAGACACAGGGACTCTCTCTCTCACACACACAGACACAGGGACTCACTGCCACACAGACTCAGGGAATCTCTCTCTCTCACACACACAGACTCAGGGACTCTCTCTCTCTCTCACACACACTCAGACTCAGGGACTCTCTCTCTCTCACACACACAGACTCAGGGACTCTCTATCTCTTTCACTCACAAACACACTCAGGGACTCTCTCTCTCTCACAGACTCAGGAACTCTCTCCCTCTCTCACATACTGACCCAGGGACTCTCTCTTTCTCACACACAGACACAGGGACTATCTCTCTCTCTCACACAGACTCAGGGACTCTCTCTCTCTCTCTCACACAGACTGAGGGAGTCTCTCTCTCTCTCACACACAGACTCAGGTACGCTCTCTCATTCTCTCTCAACTACTCAGGAAATCTCTCCCTCTCACTCACACAGACTCAGTGACTCTCTCACACAAACTCAGGGACTCTCTCTCCTTCATACAGACACAGGGACTCTCTCTCACACAGACTCAGGGACTCTCTCTCACACAGACTCAGGGACTCTCTCTCTCTCAGACACACAGACTCAGGGACTCTCTCTCTCTCTCACACACACTCAGACTCAGGGACTCTCTCTCTTTCACACAGCCTCAGGGACTCTCTCTCTCTCACACAGACTCAGGGACTCTCTCTCTCTCTCACACACAGACTCAGGGACCCTCTCTCTCTCTCTCTCAACTACTCAGGAAATCTCTGCCTCTCACTCACACAGACTCAGTGACTCTCTCACTCACACAAACTCAGGGACTCTCTCTCCCTCACACAGACTCAGGGACTCTCTCTCACACAGACTCAGGGACTCTCTCTCACACAGTCTCAGGGACTCTCTCTCTCACACACACACAGACTCAGGGAATCTCTCTCTCCCTCACACACAGACTCAGGGACTCTCTCTCACGAACACACAGACTCAGGGACTCTCTCTCTCTCACACACACAGACTCAGGGACTCTCTCTCTCAGAAAGAATCAGGGACTCTCTCTCTCTCTCACACAGACTCAGGCACTCTCTCTCACACACAGACTCAGGCACTCTCTCACACACAGACTCAGGGACTATCTCTCTCTCACACGCAGAATCAGGGACTCTCTATCTCTCTCACACAGACTCAGGGACTCTCTCTCACACACACAGACTCAGGGACTTTCTCTCTCTCTCACAATGACTCAGGGACTCTCTCTCTCTCTCACACAGACTCAGGGACTCTCTCTCTCTCTCTCACACAGACTCAGGGACTCTCTCCCTTCCTCACACACAGACTCAGGGACTCTCTGTCTCACACAGACTCAGGAACTCTCTCCCTCTCTCTCACACAGACTCAGGGACTCTCTCCCTTCCTCACACACAGGCTCAGGGACCCTCTCTCTCTCTCTCTCACACAGACTCAGGAACTTTCTCTCACACACACAGACACAGGGACTCTCTCTCTCACACACACAGACACAGGGACTCTCTCTCACACAGACTCAGGGACTCTCTCTCTCTCTCTCACACAGACTCAGGGACTCTCTCCCTTCCTCACACACAGACTCAGGGACTCTCTGTCTCACACAGACTCAGGAACTCTCTCCCTCTCTCTCACACAGACTCAGGGACTCTCTCCCTTCCTCACACACAGACTCAGGGACTCTCTCCCTTCCTCACACACAGACTCAGGGACTTCTTCTCTCACACAGATTCAGGGACTCTATCTCTCTCACACAGACTCAGGGACTCTCTCTCTCTCACACACACAGACTCAGGGACTCTCTCTCACAGACTCAGGAACTCTCTCCCTCTCTCACATACTGACGCAGGGACTCTCTCTTTCTCACACACAGACACAGGGACTATCACACTCTCTCACACACAGTCAGGAAATCTCTCCCTCTCACACACACAGACTCAGTGACTCTCTCACACAAACTCAGGGACTCTCTCTCCCTCACACAGACTCAGGGACACTCTCTACCTCACACACTCAGGGACTCTCTCTCGCTCACACAGACTCAGGGACGCTCTCTCTCACACAGACTCAGGGACTCTCTCACTCACACACACTGAGGAACTCTCTCTCTCACACACACACAGACTCAGGGACACTCTCTCACACACACACACAGACTCAGGGACTTTCTCTCTCTCACACACACAGACTCAGGGACTCTCTCACACACACAGACTCAGGGAATCTCTCTCTCACGAAAACACATACTCACGGACTCACACACACAGATACAGGGAATCTCTCTCTCTCAAACATACTCATATACTCTCTGTGACACAAAGACTCAGGGAATTTCTCTCTCACACAGACTCAGGGATTCTCTCTCTCTCACACAGACTCAGGGACTCTCTCTCTCTCTTGCACAGACTCAGGGACTCTCTCTCTCTCTCTCACAAAGACTCAGGGACTCTTTCTCTCTCTCACACAGACTCAGGGACTCTCTCTCTCACAGAATCAGGCTCTCTCTCTCTCACAGAGGCAGACTCAGGCACTGTCTTTCACACACACAGACTCAGGGACTGTCTCTCTCACACACAGGCTCAGGGACTCTCTCTCTCTCTCACACAGACACAGGGACTATCTCTCTCTCACACACAGGCTCAGGAACTCTCTCTCTCAAACACAGACACAGGGACTATCTCTCTCACACACAGACTCAGGGACTCTCTCTCTCTTTCTTTCAAACATACTCAGGGACTCTCTCTCTCTCACAGACTCAGGAAATCTCTCACTCTCACACAGACAGACTCAGGGACTCTCTCTCTCTCTCTCTCACACACATAATCTCGGACTCTCTCTCCCTCACACCTACACAGGGACTCTCTCTCTCACACACACACACAGACTCAGGGACTGTCTCTATCTCACAGACTCAGTGACTCACTCACACACACACAGACTCAGGGAGTCTCTCTTTCACACACACAGACTCAGGGATTCTCTCA
Source organism: Isurus oxyrinchus (assembly GCA_026770705.1). Taxonomy (NCBI): domain Eukaryota; kingdom Metazoa; phylum Chordata; class Chondrichthyes; order Lamniformes; family Lamnidae; genus Isurus; species Isurus oxyrinchus. Next base: position 162,521 of record JANJGN010000637.1, read on the forward strand.
CACACACAGACTCAGGGACTCTCTCACACACACAGACTCAGGGAATCTCTCTCATGAACACACAGACTCAGGGACTCTCTCACACACAAACTCAGAGACATTCTCTCACACATACTCAGGGACTCTCTCTCCTTCACACAGACTCAGGGACTCTGTCTCACACAGACTCAGGGACCATTCTCTCAGACAGACTCAGGGACTCTCTCTATCACAAAGACTCAGAGACTCTGTCTCTCACACACTCACAGACTCAGGGAATCTCTCTCTCACGCACACACAGACTCGGTGACTCTCTCTCACGCACAGACAGACTCAGTGACTCTCTCTCTCACGCACAAACAGACTCAGGGCCTCTCTCACACAGACTCAGGGACACTCACACAGACTCAGGGACTCTCGCTCTCAGACAGACTCAGGGACTCTCTCTCTCACACACAGACTGAGGGACTCTCTCTCTCACGAACACACACATAGGGACTCTCTCTCTCTCTCACACACACAGACTCAGGGACTCTCTCTCTCTCTCACACACACAGACTCAGGGAATCTCTCTCTCTCTCACACACAGACTCAGGGACTCTCTCTCACGAACACACAGACTCAGGGGCTCTCTCTCTCTCTCAAACATACTCAGGGACTCTGAACACACACAGACTCAGGGAATCTCACCCTCTCTCAAACATACTCAGATACTCTCTCTCACACAGACTCAGGGTCTCTCTCTCACACACAGACTCAGGGACTCTCTCTCTCACACACACAGACTCAGGGACTCTCTCTCTCACAAAGAATCAGCGACTCTCTCTCTCACACAGACTCAGGGACTCTCTCTCACATACACAGACTCAGTGACTTGTTCTCTCACACACAGACTCAGGGACTCTCTCTCTCTCTCTCACAATGACTCAGGGACTCTCTCTCACACAGACGCAGGCACTCTGTCTCACACACAGACTCAGGGACTCTCTCTCTCACACACACAGACTCAGGGACTCTCTCTCTCAGAAAGAATCAGGGACTCTCTCTCTCTCTCACACAGACTCAGGCACTCTCTCTCACACACAGACTCAGGCACTCTCTCACACACAGACTCAGGGACTATCTCTCACACACAGAATCAGGGACTCTCTCTCTCTTTCTCTCACACAGACTCAGGGACTCTCTCTCACACACACAGACTCAGGGACTCTCTCTCTCTCTCACAATGACTCAGGGACTCTCTCTCTCTCTCACACAGACGCAGGCACTCTCTCTCACACACAGGCTCAGGGACTCTCTCTCTCACACACAGGCTCAGGGACTCTCTCTCGCACAGAGGCTCAGGGACTCTCTCTCTCTCTCTCACACAGACTCAGGAACTTTCTCTCACACAAACAGACACAGGGACTCTCTCTCTCACACACACAGACACAGGGACTCACTGTCACACAGACTCAGGGAATCTCTCTCTCTCACACACACAGACTCAGGGACTCTCTCTCTCTCTCACACACACTCAGACTCAGGGACTCTCTCTCTCTCACACACACAGACTCAGGGACTCTCTATCTCTTTCACTCACAAACACACTCAGGGACTCTCTCTCTCTCACAGACTCAGGAACTCTCTCCCTCTCTCACATACTGACCCAGGGACTCTCTCTTTCTCACACACAGACACAGGGACTATCTCTCTCTCTCACACAGACTCAGGGACTCTCTCTCTCTCTCTCACACAGACTGAGGGAGTCTCTCTCTCTCTCACACACAGACTCAGGTACGCTCTCTCATTCTCTCTCAACTACTCAGGAAATCTCTCCCTCTCACTCACACAGACACAGTGACTCTCTCACACAAACTCAGGGACTCTCTCTCCTTCATACAGACACAGGGACTCTCTCTCACACAGACTCAGGGACTCTCTCTCACACAGACTCAGGGACTCTCTCTCTCTCAGACACACAGACTCAGGGACTCTCTCTCTCTCTCACACACACTCAGACTCAGGGAATCTCTCTCTTTCACGCAGACTCAGGGACTCTCTCTCTCTCACACAGACTCAGGGACTCTCTCTCTCTCTCACACACAGACTCAGGGACCCTCTCTCTCTCTCTCTCAACTACTCAGGAAATCTCTCCCTCTCACTCACACAGACTCAGTGACTCTCTCTCTCACACAAACTCAGGGACTCTCTCTCCCTCACACAGACTCAGGGACTCTCTCTCACACAGACTCAGGGACTCTCTCTCACACAGTCTCAGGGACTCTCTCTCTCTCACACACACACAGACTCAGGGAATCTCTCTCTCCCTCACACACAGACTCAGGGACTCTCTCTCACGAACACACAGACTCAGGGACTCTCTCTCTCTCTCAAACATACTCAGGGACTCTGAACACACACAGACTCAGGGAATCTCACCCTCTCAAACATGCTCAGATACTATCTCTCACACAGACTCAGGGTCTCTCTCGCACACACACACTCAGGGACTCTCTCTCTCACATACAAAGACTCAGGGACTCTCTCTCTCACAAAGAATCAGAGACTCTCTCTCTCTCAGACAGACTCAGGAACTCTCTCTCACATACACAGACTCAGTGACTCGTTCTCTCACACACAGACTCAGGGTCTCTCTCTCTCTTTCACTCACAAACACACTCAGGGACTCTCTCTCTCTCACAGACTCAGGAACTCTCTCCCTCTCTCACATACTGACCCAGGGACTATCTCTCTCTCTCACACAGACTCAGGGACTCTCTCTCTCTCTCTCACACAGACTCAGGGACTCTCTCTCTCTCTCTCACACAGACTCAGGGACGCTCTCTCTCTCTCTCTCTCAACTACTCAGGAAATCTCTCCCTCTCACTCACACAGACTCAGTGACTCTCTCTCTCACACAAACTCAGGGACTCTCTCTCCCTCACACAGACACAGGGACTCTCTCTCACACAGACTCAGGGACTCTCTCACACAGACTCAGGGACTCTCTCTCTCTCACTCACACAGACTCAGGGAATCTCTCTCTCTCACACACAGACTCAGGGACTCTCTCTCACGAACACACAGACTCAGGGACTCTCTCTCTCAAACATACTCAGGGACTCTGAACACACACAGACTCAGGGAATCTCACCCTCTCTCAAACATACTCAGATACTCTCTCTCACACAGACTCAGGGTCTCTCTCTCACACACAGATTCAGGGACTCTCTCTCTCACACACACAGACTCAGGGACTCTCTCTCTCACAAAGAATCAGCGACTCTCTCTCTCACACAGACTCAGGGACTCTCTCTCACATGCACAGACTCAGGGACTCGTTCTCTCACACACAGACTCAGGGACTCTCTCTCTCTCTCTCACAATGACTCAGGGACTCTCTCTCACACAGACGCAGGCACTCTCTCTCACACACAGACTCAGGGACTCTCTCTCTCTCACACACACAGACTCAGGGACTCTCTCTCAGAAAGAATCAGGGACTCTCTCTCCCTCTCACACAGACTCAGGCACTCTCTCTCACACACAGACTCAGGCACTCTCTCACACACAGACTCAGGGACTATCTCTCTCTCACACGCAGAATCAGGGACTCTCTATCTCTCTCACACAGACTCAGGGACTCTCTCTCACACACACAGACTCAGGGACTTTCTCTCTCTCTCACAATGACTCAGGGACTCTCTCTCTCTCTCACACAGACGCAGGCACACTCTCTCACACACAGGCTCAGGGACTCTCTCTCACACACAGGCTCAGGGACTCTCTCACACACAGGCTCAGGGACTCTCTCTCTCTCTCTCTCACACAGACTCAGGAACTTTCTCTCACACACACAGACACAGGGACTCTCTCCCTTCCTCACACACAGACTCAGGGACTCTCTGTCTCACACAGACTCAGGAACTCTCTCCCTCTCTCTCACACAGACTCAGGGACTCTCTCTCTCACACAGACTCAGGGACTATCTCTCTCTCACACGCAGAATCAGGGACTCTCTATCTCTCTCACACAGACTCAGGGACTCTCTCTCACACACACAGACTCAGGGACTTTCTCTCTCTCTCACAATGACTCAGGGACTCTCTCTCTCTCTCACACAGACACAGGCACTCTCTCTCACACACAGGCTCAGGGACTCTCTCTCACACACAGGCTCAGGGACTCTCTCACACACAGGCTCAGGGACTCTCTCTCTCTCTCTCACACAGACTCAGGAACTTTCTCTCACGCACACAGACACAGGGACTCTCTCCCTTCCTCACACACAGACTCAGGGACTCTCTCTCTCACACAGATTCAGGGACTCTATCTCTCTCACACAGACTCAGGGACTCTCTCTCTCTCACACACACAGACTCAGGGACTCTCTCTCACAGACTCAGGAACTCTCTCCCTCTCTCACATACTGACGCAGGGACTCTCTCTTTCTCACACACAGACACAGGGACTATCACTGTCTCTCACACAGACTCAGGAAATCTCTCCCTCTCACACACACAGACTCAGTGACTCTCTCACACAAACTCAGGGACTCTCTCTCCCTCACACAGACTCAGGGACACTCTCTACCTCACACACTCAGGGACTCTCTCTCGCTCACACAGACTCAGGGACGCTCTCTCTCACACAGACTCAGGGACTCTCTCACTCACACACACTGAGGAACTCTCTCTCTCACACACACACAGACTCAGGGACACTCTCTCTCACACACACACAGACTCAGGGACTCTCTCACACACACACACAGACTCAGGGACTTTCTCTCTCTCACACACACAGACTCAGGGACTCTCTCTCACACACAGACTCAGGGAATCTCTCTCTCACGAAAACACATACTCACGGACTCTCACACACACAGATACAGGGAATCTCTCTCTCTCAAACATACTCATATACTCTCTGTGACACAAAGACTCAGGGAATTTCTCTCTCACACAGACTCAGGGATTCTCTCTCTCTCACACAGACTCAGGGACTCTCTCTCTCTCTTGCACAGACTCAGGGACTCTCTCTCTCTCTCTCACAAAGACTCAGGGACTCTTTCTCTCTCTCACACAGACTCAGGGACTCTCTCTCTCACAGAATCAGGCTCTCTCTCTCTCACAGAGGCAGACTCAGGCACTGTCTTTCACACACACAGACTCAGGGACTGTCTCTCTCACACACAGGCTCAGGGACTCTCTCTCTCTCTCACACAGACACAGGGACTATCTCTCTCTCACACACAGGCTCAGGGAGTCTCTCTCTCTTACAGACTCAGGGACTCTCTCCCTTCCTCACACACAGACTCAGGGACTGTCTCTCTCACACAGACACAGGGACTATCTCTCTCTCACACACACAGGCTCAGGAACTCTCTCTCTCAAACACAGACACAGGGACTATCTCTCTCACACACAGACTCAGGGAATCTCTCTCTCTTTCTTTCAAACATACTCAGGGACTCTCTCTCTCTCACAGACTCAGGAAATCTCTCACTCTCACACAGACAGACTCAGGGACTCTCTCTCTCTCTCTCTCACACACATACTCTCGGACTCTCTCTCCCTCACACCTACACAGGGACTCTCTCTCTCACACACACACACAGACTCAGGGACTGTCTCTATCTCACAGACTCAGGGACACTCTCTCACACACACACAGACTCAGTGACTCACTCACACACGCACAGACTCAGGGAGTCTCTCTTTCACACACACAGACTCAGGGACTCTCTCACACACACAGACTCAGGGACTCTCTCACACACACAGACTCAGGGAATCTCTCTCATGAACACACAGACTCAGGGACTCTCTCACACACAAACTCAGAGACATTCTCTCACACATACTCAGGGACTCTCTCCTTCACACAGACTCAGGGACTCTGTCTCACACAGACTCAGGGACCATTCTCTCAGACAGACTCAGGGACTCTCTCTATCACAAAGACTCAGAGACTCTGTCTCTCACACACACACAGACTCAGGGACTCTCTCTCTCACGCACAAACAGACTCGGTGACTCTCTCTCACGCACAGACAGACTCAGTGACTCTCTCTCTCACGCACAAACAGACTCAGGGCCTCTCTCACACAGACTCAGGGACACTCACACAGACTCAGGGACTCTCGCTCTCAGACAGACTCAGGGACTCTCTCTCTCACACACAGACTGAGGGACTCTCTCTCTCACGAACACACACATAGGGACTCTCTCTCTCAAACACACACACAGACTCAGGGACTCTCTCTCTCTCTCACACACACAGACTCAGGGAATCTCTCTCTCTCTCACACACAGACTCAGGGACTCTCTCTCACGAACACACAGACTCAGGGGCTCTCTCTCTGTCTCAAACATACTCAGGGACTCGGAACACACACAGACTCAGGGAATCTCACCCTCTCTCAAACATACTCAGATACTCTCTCTCACACAGACTCAGGGTCTCTCTCTCACACACAGACTCAGGGACTCTCTCTCTCACACACACAGACTCAGGGACTCTCTCTCTCACAAAGAATCAGCGACTCTCTCTCTCACACAGACTCAGGGACTCTCTCTCACATACACAGACTCAGTGACTCGTTCTCTCACACACAGACTCAGGGACTCTCTCTCTCACTCTCACAATGACTCAGGGACTCTCTCACACAGACGCAGGCACTCTCTCTCACACACAGACTCAGGGACTCTCTCTCTCACACACACAGACTCAGGGACTCTCTCTCTCACATACACAGACTCAGGGACTCTCTCTCTCTCACAAAGAATCAGCGACTCTCTCTCTCACACAGACTCAGGGTCTCTCTCTCACACACAGACTTAGGGACTCTCTCTCTCACACACACAGACTCAGGGACTCTCTCTCTCTCTCACACAGACTCAGGCACTCTCTCTCACACACAGACTCAGGCACTCTCACACACAGACTCAGGGACTATCTCTCACACACAGACTCAGGGACTCTCTCTCTCTCACAAAGAATCAGCGAATCTCTCTCTCACCCAGACTCAGGGACTCTCTCTCACATACACAGACTCAGGGACTCGTTCTCTCTCACACAGACTCAGGGACTCTCTCTCTCTCTCTCACAATGACTCAGGGACTCTCTCTCACACGGACGCAGGCACTCTCTCTCACACACAGACTCAGGGACTCTCTCTCTCACACACACAGACTCAGGGACTCTCTCTCTCAGAAAGAATCAGGGACTCTCTCTCTCTCTCACACAGACTCAGGCACTCTCTCTCACACACAGACTCAGGCACTCTCTCACACACAGACTCAGGGACTATCTCTCTCTCACACACAGAATCAGGGACTCTCTATCTCTCTCACACAGACTCAGGGACTCTCTCTCACACACACAGACTCAGGGACTCTCTCTCTCTCTCACACAGACTCAGGGGCTCTCTCACACAGTCTCAGGGACTCTCTCTCTCTCACTCACACAGACTCAGGGAATCTCTCTCTCTCACACACAGACTCAGGGACTCTCTCTCACGAACACACAGACTCAGGGACTCTCTCTCTCTCTCAAACATACTCAGGGACTCTGAACACACACAGACTCAGGGAATCTCACCCTCTCTCAAACATACTCAGATACTCTCTCTCACACAGACTCAGGGTCTCTCTCTCACACACAGATTCAGGGACTCTCTCTCTCACACACACAGACTCAGGGACTCTCTCTCTCACAAAGAATCAGCGACTCTCTCTCTCACACAGACTCAGGGACTCTCTCTCACATACACAGACTCAGTGACTCGTTCTCTCACACACAGACTCAGGGACTCTCTCTCTCTCTCACAATGACTCAGGGACTCTCTCTCACACAGACGCAGGCACTCTCTCTCACACACAGACTCAGGGACTCTCTCTCTCACACACACAGACTCAGGGACTCTCTCTCTCAGAAAGAATCAGGGACTCTCTCTCTCTCTCACACAGACTCAGGCACTCTCTCTCACACACAGACTCAGGCACTCTCTCACACACAGACTCAGGGACTATCTCTCACACACAGAATCAGGGACTCTCTCTCTCTTTCTCTCACACAGACTCAGGGACTCTCTCTCACACACACAGACTCAGGGACTCTCTCTCTCTCTCACAATGACTCAGGGACTCTCTCTCTCTCTCACACAGACGCAGGCACTCTCTCTCACACACAGGCTCAGGGACTCTCTCTCTCACACACAGGCTCAGGGACTCTCTCTCGCACAGAGGCTCAGGGACTCTCTCTCTCTCTCTCACACAGACTCAGGAACTTTCTCTCACACAAACAGACACAGGGACTCTCTCTCTCACACACACAGACACAGGGACTCACTGCCACACAGACTCAGGGAATCTCTCTCTCTCACACACACAGACTCAGGGACTCTCTCTCTCTCTCACACACACTCAGACTCAGGGACTCTCTCTCTCTCACACACACAGACTCAGGGACTCTCTATCTCTTTCACTCACAAACACACTCAGGGACTCTCTCTCTCTCACAGACTCAGGAACTCTCTCCCTCTCTCACATACTGACCCAGGGACTCTCTCTTTCTCACACACAGACACAGGGACTATCTCTCTCTCTCACACAGACTCAGGGACTCTCTCTCTCTCTCTCACACATACTGAGGGAGTCTCTCTCTCTCTCACACACAGACTCAGGTACGCTCTCTCATTCTCTCTCAACTACTCAGGAAATCTCTCCCTCTCTCTCACACAGACTCAGTGACTCTCTCACACAAACTCAGGGACTCTCTCTCCTTCATACAGACACAGGGACTCTCTCTCACACAGACTCAGGGACTCTCTCTCACACAGACTCAGGGACTCTCTCTCTCTCAGACACACAGACTCAGGGACTCTCTCTCTCTCTCACACACACTCAGACTCAGGGACTCTCTCTCTTTCACACAGCCTCAGGGACTCTCTCTCTCTCACACAGACTCAGGGACTCTCTCTCTCTCTCACACACAGACTCAGGGACCCTCTCTCTCTCTCTCTCAACTACTCAGGAAATCTCTCCCTCTCACTCACACAGACTCAGTGACTCTCTCACTCACACAAACTCAGGGACTCTCTCTCCCTCACACAGACTCAGGGACTCTCTCTCACACAGACTCAGGGACTCTCTCTCTCTCACACACACACAGACTCAGGGAATCTCTCTCTCCCTCACACACAGACTCAGGGACTCTCTCTCACGAACACACAGACTCAGGGACTCTCTCTCTCTCTCAAACATACTCAGGGACTCTGAACACACACAGACTCAGGGAATCTCACCCTCTCAAACATGCTCAGATACTATCTCTCACACAGACTCAGGGTCTCTCTCGCACACACACACTCAGGGACTCTCTCTCTCACATACAAAGACTCAGGGACTCTCTCTCTCACAAAGAATCAGAGACTCTCTCTCTCTCAGACAGACTCAGGAACTCTCTCTCACATACACAGACTCAGTGACTCGTTCTCTCACACACAGACTCAGGGTCTCTCTCTCTCTTTCACTCACAAACACACTCAGGGACTCTCTCTCTCTCACAGACTCAGGAACTCTCTCCCTCTCTCACATACTGACCCAGGGACTATCTCTCTCTCTCACACAGACTCAGGGACTCTCTCTCTCTCTCTCACACAGACTCAGGGACTCTCTCTCTCTCTCTCACACAGACTCAGGGACGCTCTCTCTCTCTCTCTCTCAACTACTCAGGAAATCTCTCCCTCTCACTCACACAGACTCAGTGACTCTCTCTCTCACACAAACTCAGGGACTCTCTCTCCCTCACACAGACACAGGGACTCTCTCTCACACAGACTCAGGGACTCTCTCACACAGACTCAGGGACTCTCTCTCTCTCACTCACACAGACTCAGGGAATCTCTCTCTCTCACACACAGACTCAGGGACTCTCTCTCACGAACACACAGACTCAGGGACTCTCTCTCTCAAACATACTCAGGGACTCTGAACACACACAGACTCAGGGAATCTCACCCTCTCTCAAACATACTCAGATACTCTCTCTCACACAGACTCAGGGTCTCTCTCTCACACACAGATTCAGGGACTCTCTCTCTCACACACACAGACTCAGGGACTCTCTCTCTCACAAAGAATCAGCGACTCTCTCTCTCACACAGACTCAGGGACTCTCTCTCACATGCACAGACTCAGGGACTCGTTCTCTCACACACAGACTCAGGGACTCTCTCTCTCTCTCTCACAATGACTCAGGGACTCTCTCTCACACAGACGCAGGCACTCTCTCTCACACACAGACTCAGGGACTCTCTCTCTCTCACACACACAGACTCAGGGACTCTCTCTCAGAAAGAATCAGGGACTCTCTCTCCCTCTCACACAGACTCAGGCACTCTCTCTCACACACAGACTCAGGCACTCTCTCACACACAGACTCAGGGACTATCTCTCTCTCACACGCAGAATCAGGGACTCTCTATCTCTCTCACACAGACTCAGGGACTCTCTCTCACACACACAGACTCAGGGACTTTCTCTCTCTCTCACAATGACTCAGGGACTCTCTCTCTCTCTCACACAGACGCAGGCACACTCTCTCACACACAGGCTCAGGGACTCTCTCTCACACACAGGCTCAGGGACTCTCTCACACACAGGCTCAGGGACTCTCTCTCTCTCTCTCTCACACAGACTCAGGAACTTTCTCTCACACACACAGACACAGGGACTCTCTCCCTTCCTCACACACAGACTCAGGGACTCTCTGTCTCACACAGACTCAGGAACTCTCTCCCTCTCTCTCACACAGACTCAGGGACTCTCTCTCTCACACAGACTCAGGGACTATCTCTCTCTCACACGCAGAATCAGGGACTCTCTATCTCTCTAACACAGACTCAGGAACTCTCTCCCTCTCTCTCACACAGACTCAGGGACTCTCTCTCTCACACAGACTCAGGGACTATCTCTCACACGCAGAATCAGGGACTCTCTATCTCTCTCACACAGACTCAGGGACTCTCTCTCACACACAGGCTCAGAGACTCTCTCACACACAGGCTCAGGGACTCTCTCTCTCTCTCTCTCACACAGACTCAGGAACTTTCTCTCACACACACAGACACAGGGACTCTCTCCCTTCCTCACACACAGACTCAGGGACTCTCTCTCTCACACAGATTCAGGGACTCTATCTCTCTCACACAGACTCAGGGACTCTCTCTCTCTCACACACACAGACTCAGGGACTCTCTCTCACAGACTCAGGAACTCTCTCCCTCTCTCACATACTGACGCAGGGACTCTCTCTTTCTCACACACAGACACAGGGACTATCACTGTCTCTCACACAGACTCAGGAAATCTCTCCCTCTCACACACACAGACTCAGTGACTCTCTCACACAAACTCAGGGACTCTCTCTCCCTCACACAGACTCAGGGACACTCTCTACCTCACACACTCAGGGACTCTCTCTCGCTCACACAGACTCAGGGACGCTCTCTCTCACACAGACTCAGGGACTCTCTCACTCACACACACTGAGGAACTCTCTCTCTCACACACACACAGACTCAGGGACACTCTCTCTCACACACACACAGACTCAGGGACTCTCTCACACACACACACAGACTCAGGGACTTTCTCTCTCTCACACACACAGACTCAGGGACTCTCTCTCACACACAGACTCAGGGAATCTCTCTCTCACGAAAACACATACTCACGGACTCTCACACACACAGATACAGGGAATCTCTCTCTCTCAAACATACTCATATACTCTCTGTGACACAAAGACTCAGGGAATTTCTCTCTCACACAGACTCAGGGATTCTCTCTCTCTCACACAGACTCAGGGACTCTCTCTCTCTCTTGCACAGACTCAGGGACTCTCTCTCTCTCTCTCACAAAGACTCAGGGACTCTTTCTCTCTCTCACACAGACTCAGGGACTCTCTCTCTCACAGAATCAGGCTCTCTCTCTCTCACAGAGGCAGACTCAGGCACTGTCTTTCACACACACAGACTCAGGGACTGTCTCTCTCACACACAGGCTCAGGGACTCTCTCTCTCTCTCACACAGACACAGGGACTATCTCTCTCTCACACACAGGCTCAGGGAGTCTCTCTCTCTTACAGACTCAGGGACTCTCTCCCTTCCTCACACACAGACTCAGGGACTGTCTCTCTCACACAGACACAGGGACTATCTCTCTCTCACACACACAGGCTCAGGAACTCTCTCTCTCAAACACAGACACAGGGACTATCTCTCTCACACACAGACTCAGGGAATCTCTCTCTCTTTCTTTCAAACATACTCAGGGACTCTCTCTCTCTCACAGACTCAGGAAATCTCTCACTCTCACACAGACAGACTCAGGGACTCTCTCTCTCTCTCTCTCACACACATACTCTCGGACTCTCTCTCCCTCACACCTACACAGGGACTCTCTCTCTCACACACACACACAGACTCAGGGACTGTCTCTATCTCACAGACTCAGGGACACTCTCTCACACACACACAGACTCAGTGACTCACTCACACACGCACAGACTCAGGGAGTCTCTCTTTCACACACACAGACTCAGGGACTCTCTCACACACACAGACTCAGGGACTCTCTCACACACACAGACTCAGGGAATCTCTCTCATGAACACACAGACTCAGGGACTCTCTCACACACAAACTCAGAGACATTCTCTCACACATACTCAGGGACTCTCTCTCCTTCACACAGACTCAGGGACTCTGTCTCACACAGACTCAGGGACCATTCTCTCAGACAGACTCAGGGACTCTCTCTATCACAAAGACTCAGAGACTCTGTCTCTCACACACACACAGACTCAGGGACTCTCTCTCTCACGCACAAACAGACTCGGTGACTCTCTCTCACGCACAGACAGACTCAGTGACTCTCTCTCTCACGCACAAACAGACTCAGGGCCTCTCTCACACAGACTCAGGGACACTCACACAGACTCAGGGACTCTCGCTCTCAGACAGACTCAGGGACTCTCTCTCTCACACACAGACTGAGGGACTCTCTCTCTCACGAACACACACATAGGGACTCTCTCTCTCAAACACACACACAGACTCAGGGACTCTCTCTCTCTCTCACACACACAGACTCAGGGAATCTCTCTCTCTCTCACACACAGACTCAGGGACTCTCTCTCACGAACACACAGACTCAGGGGCTCTCTCTCTCTCTCAAACATACTCAGGGACTCGGAACACACACAGACTCAGGGAATCTCACCCTCTCTCAAACATACTCAGATACTCTCTCTCACACAGACTCAGGGTCTCTCTCTCACACACAGACTCAGGGACTCTCTCTCTCACACACACAGACTCAGGGACTCTCTCTCTCACAAAGAATCAGCGACTCTCTCTCTCACACAGACTCAGGGACTCTCTCTCACATACACAGACTCAGTGACTCGTTCTCTCACACACAGACTCAGGGACTCTCTCTCTCACTCTCACAATGACTCAGGGACTCTCTCACACAGACGCAGGCACTCTCTCTCACACACAGACTCAGGGACTCTCTCTCTCACACACACAGACTCAGGGACTCTCTCTCTCACAAAGAATCAGGGACTCTCTCTCTCTCTCACACAGACTCAGGCACTCTCTCTCACACACAGACTCAGGCACTCTCTCACACACAGACTCAGGGACTATCTCTCACACACAGAATCAGGGACTCTCTCTCTCTTTCTCTCACACAGACTCAGGGACTCTCTCTCACACACACAGACTCAGGGACTCTCTCTCTCTCTCACAATGACTCAGGGACTCTCTCTCTCTCTCACACAGACGCAGGCACTCTCTCTCACACACAGGCTCAGGGACTCTCTCTCTCACACACAGGCTCAGGGACTCTCTCTCGCACAGAGGCTCAGGGACTCTCTCTCTCTCTCACACAGACTCAGGAACTTTCTCTCACACAAACAGACACAGGGACTCTCTCTCTCACACACACAGACACAGGGACTCACTGTCACACAAACTCAGGGAATCTCTCTCTCTCACACACAGACTCACGGACTCTCTCTCTCTCTCACACACGCTCAGACTCAGGGACTCTCTCTCTCTCACACACACAGACTCAGGGACTCTCTATCTCTTTCACTCACAAACACACTCAGGGACTCTCTCTCTCTCACAGACTCAGGAACTCTCTCCCTCTCTCACATACTGACCCAGGGACTCTCTCTTTCTCACACACAGACACAGGGACTATCTCTCTCTCTCACACAGACTCAGGGACTCTCTCTCTCTCTCTCACACAGACTCAGGGACTCTCTCTCTCTCTCTCACACAGACTCAGGAATGCTCTCTCTCTCTCAACTACTCAGGAAATCTCTCCCTCTCACACACACAGACTCACTGACTCTCTCTCTCACACACACTGACTCAGGGAATCCCTCTCTCTCTCACACACAGACTCAGGGACTCTCTCTCTCTCTCAAACATACTCAGGGACTCTGAACACACACAGACTCAGGGAATCTCACCCTCTCTCAAACATACTCAGATACTCTCTCTCACACAGACTCAGGGTCTCTCTCTCACACACAGACTTAGGGACTCTCTCTCTCACACACACAGACTCAGGGACTCTCTCTCTCACATACACAGACTCAGGGACTCTCTCTCTCTCACAAAGAATCAGCGACTCTCTCTCTCACACAGACTCAGGGTCTCTCTCTCACACACAGACTTAGGGACTCTCTCTCTCACACACAGACTCAGGGACTCTCTCTCTCTCACAAAGAATCAGCGAATCTCTCTCTCACCCAGACTCAGGGACTCTCTCTCACATACACAGACTCAGGGACTCGTTCTCTCTCACACAGACTCAGGGACTCTCTCTCTCTCTCTCACAATGACTCAGGGACTCTCTCTCACACGGACGCAGGCACTCTCTCTCACACACAGACTCAGGGACTCTCTCTCTCACACACACAGACTCAGGGACTCTCTCTCTCAGAAAGAATCAGGGACTCTCTCTCTCTCTCACACAGACTCAGGCACTCTCTCTCACACACAGACTCAGGCACTCTCTCACACACAGACTCAGGGACTATCTCTCTCTCACACACAGAATCAGGGACTCTCTATCTCTCTCACACAGACTCAGGGACTCTCTCTCACACACACAGACTCAGGGACTCTCTCTCTCTCTCACACAGACTCAGGGACTCTCTCACACAGTCTCAGGGACTCTCTCTCTCTCACTCACACAGACTCAGGGAATCTCTCTCTCTCACACACAGACTCAGGGACTCTCTCTCTCTCTCTCACAATGACTCAGGGACTCTCTCTCACACAGACTCAGGGACTCTCTCTCTCTCTCAAACATACTCAGGGACTCTGAACACACACAGACTCAGGGAATCTCACCCTCTCTCAAACATACTCAGATACTCTCTCTCACACAGACTCAGGGTCTCTCTCTCACACACAGATTCAGGGACTCTCTCTCTCACACACACAGACTCAGGGACTCTCTCTCTCACAAAGAATCAGCGACTCTCTCTCTCACACAGACTCAGGGACTCTCTCTCACATGCACAGACTCAGGGACTCGTTCTCTCACACACAGACTCAGGGACTCTCTCTCTCTCTCTCACAATGACTCAGGGACTCTCTCTCACACAGACGCAGGCACTCTCTCTCACACACAGACTCAGGGACTCTCTCTCTCTCACACACACAGACTCAGGGACTCTCTCTCAGAAAGAATCAGGGACTCTCTCTCCCTCTCACACAGACTCAGGCACTCTCTCTCACACACAGACTCAGGCACTCTCTCACACACAGACTCAGGGACTATCTCTCTCTCACACGCAGAATCAGGGACTCTCTATCTCTCTCACACAGACTCAGGGACTCTCTCTCACACACACAGACTCAGGGACTTTCTCTCTCTCTCACAATGACTCAGGGACTCTCTCTCTCTCTCACACAGACGCAGGCACACTCTCTCACACACAGGCTCAGGGACTCTCTCTCACACACAGGCTCAGGGACTCTCTCACACACAGGCTCAGGGACTCTCTCTCTCTCTCTCTCACACAGACTCAGGAACTTTCTCTCACACACACAGACACAGGGACTCTCTCCCTTCCTCACACACAGACTCAGGGACTCTCTGTCTCACACAGACTCAGGAACTCTCTCCCTCTCTCTCACACAGACTCAGGGACTCTCTCTCTCACACAGACTCAGGGACTATCTCTCACACGCAGAATCAGGGACTCTCTATCTCTCTCACACAGACTCAGGGACTCTCTCTCACACACAGGCTCAGAGACTCTCTCACACACAGGCTCAGGGACTCTCTCTCTCTCTCTCTCACACAGACTCAGGAACTTTCTCTCACACACACAGACACAGGGACTCTCTCCCTTCCTCACACACAGACTCAGGGACTCTCTCTCTCACACAGATTCAGGGAATCTATCTCTCTCACACAGACTCAGGGACTCTCTCTCACACACACAGACTCAGGGACTCTCTCTCACAGACTCAGGAACTCTCTCCCTCTCTCACATACTGACGCAGGGACTCTCTCTTTCTCACACACAGACACAGGGACTATCACTGTCTCTCACACAGACTCAGGAAATCTCTCCCTCTCACACACACAGACTCAGTGACTCTCTCACACAAACTCAGGGACTCTCTCTCCCTCACACAGACTCAGGGACACTCTCTACCTCACACACTCAGGGACTCTCTCTCGCTCACACAGACTCAGGGACGCTCTCTCTCACACAGACTCAGGGACTCTCTCACTCACACACACTGAGGAACTCTCTCTCTCACACACACACAGACTCAGGGACACTCTCTCTCACACACACACAGACTCAGGGACTCTCTCACACACACACACAGACTCAGGGACTTTCTCTCTCTCACACACACAGACTCAGGGACTCTCTCTCACACACAGACTCAGGGAATCTCTCTCTCACGAAAACACATACTCACGGACTCTCACACACACAGATACAGGGAATCTCTCTCTCTCAAACATACTCATATACTCTCTGTGACACAAAGACTCAGGGAATTTCTCTCTCACACAGACTCAGGGATTCTCTCTCTCTCACACAGACTCAGGGACTCTCTCTCTCTCTTGCACAGACTCAGGGACTCTCTCTCTCTCTCTCACAAAGACTCAGGGACTCTTTCTCTCTCTCACACAGACTCAGGGACTCTCTCTCTCACAGAATCAGGCTCTCTCTCTCTCACAGAGGCAGACTCAGGCACTGTCTTTCACACACACAGACTCAGGGACTGTCTCTCTCACACACAGGCTCAGGGACTCTCTCTCTCTCTCACACAGACACAGGGACTATCTCTCTCTCACACACAGGCTCAGGGAGTCTCTCTCTCTTACAGACTCAGGGACTCTCTCCCTTCCTCACACACAGACTCAGGGACTGTCTCTCTCACACAGACACAGGGACTATCTCTCTCTCACACACACAGGCTCAGGAACTCTCTCTCTCAAACACAGACACAGGGACTATCTCTCTCACACACAGACTCAGGGAATCTCTCTCTCTTTCTTTCAAACATACTCAGGGACTCTCTCTCTCTCACAGACTCAGGAAATCTCTCACTCTCACACAGACAGACTCAGGGACTCTCTCTCTCTCTCTCTCACACACATACTCTCGGACTCTCTCTCCCTCACACCTACACAGGGACTCTCTCTCTCACACACACACACAGACTCAGGGACTGTCTCTATCTCACAGACTCAGGGACACTCTCTCACACACACACAGACTCAGTGACCCACTCACACACGCACAGACTCAGGGAGTCTCTCTTTCACACACACAGACTCAGGGACTCTCTCACACACACAGACTCAGGGACTCTCTCACACACACAGACTCAGGGAATCTCTCTCATGAACACACAGACTCAGGGACTCTCTCACACACAAACTCAGAGACATTCTCTCACACATACTCAGGGACTCTCTCTCCTTCACACAGACTCAGGGACTCTGTCTCACACAGACTCAGGGACCATTCTCTCAGACAGACTCAGGGACTCTCTCTCTCACGCACACACAGACTCGGTGACTCTCTCTCACGCACAGACAGACTCAGTGACTCTCTCTCACGCACAAACAGACTCAGGGCCTCTCTCACACAGACTCAGGGACACTCACACAGACTCAGGGACTCTCGCTCTCAGACAGACTCAGGGACTCTCTCTCTCACACACAGACTGAGGGACTCTCTCTCTCACGAACACACACATAGGGACTCTCTCTCTCAAAAACACACACAGACTCAGGGACTCTCTCTCTCTCTCACACACACAGACTCAGGGAATCTCTCTCTCTCTCACACACAGACTCAGGGACTCTCTCTCACGAACACACAGACTCAGGGGCTCTCTCTCTCTCTCAAACATACTCAGGGACTCTGAACACACACAGACTCAGGGAATCTCACCCTCTCTCAAACATTCTCAGATACTCTCTCTCACACAGACTCAGGGTCTCTCTCTCACACACAGACTCAGGGACTCTCTCTCTCACACACACAGACTCAGGGACTCTCTCTCTCACAAAGAATCAGCGACTCTCTCTCTCACACAGACTCAGGGACTCTCTCTCACATACACAGACTCAGTGACTCGTTCTCTCACACACAGACTCAGGGACTCTCTCTCTCTCTCTCACAATGACTCAGGGACTCTCTCACACAGACGCAGGCACTCTCTCTCACACACAGACTCAGGGACTCTCTCTCTCACACACACAGACTCAGGGACTCTCTCTCTCAGAAAGAATCAGGGACTCTCTCTCTCTCTCACACAGACTCAGGCACTCTCTCTCACACACAGACTCAGGCACTCTCTCACACACAGACTCAGGGACTCTCGCTCTCAGACAGACTCAGGGACTCTCTCTCTCACACACAGACTGAGGGACTCTCTCTCTCACGAACACACACATAGGGACTCTCTCTCTCAAACACACACACAGACTCAGGGACTCTCTCTCTCTCTCACACACACAGACTCAGGGAATCTCTCTCTCTCTCACACACAGACTCAGGGACTCTCTCTCACGAACACACAGACTCAGGGGCTCTCTCTCTCTCTCAAACATACTCAGGGACTCTGAACACACACAGACTCAGGGAATCTCACCCTCTCTCAAACATACTCAGATACTCTCTCTCACACAGACTCAGGGTCTCTCTCTCACACACAGACTCAGGGACTCTCTCTCTCACACACACAGACTCAGGGACTCTCTCTCTCACAAAGAATCAGCGACTCTCTCTCTCACACAGACTCAGGGACTCTCTCTCACATACACAGACTCAGTGACTCGTTCTCTCACACACAGACTCAGGGACTCTCTCTCTCTCTCTCACAATGACTCAGGGACTCTCTCACACAGACGCAGGCACTCTCTCTCACACACAGACTCAGGGACACTCTCTCTCACACACACAGACTCAGGGACTCTCTCTCTCAGAAAGAATCAGGGACTCTCTCTCTCTCTCACACAGACTCAGGCACTCTCTCTCACACACAGACTCAGGCACTCTCTCACACACAGACTCAGGGACTATATCTCACACACAGAATCAGGGACTCTCTCTCTCTTTCTCTCACACAGACTCAGGGACTCTCTCTCACACACACAGACTCAGGGACTCTCTCTCTCTCTCACAATGACTCAGGGACTCTCTCTCTCTCTCACACAGACGCAGGCACTCTCTCTCACACACAGGCTCAGTGACTCTCTCTCGCACAGAGTCTCAGGGACTCTCTCTCTCTCTCACACAGACTCAGGAACTTTCTCTCACACAAACAGACACAGGGACTCTCTCTCTCACACACACAGACACAGGGACTCACTGTCACACAAACTCAGGGAATCTCTCTCTCTCTCACACACAGACTCACGGACTCTCTCTCTCTCTCACACACGCTCAGACTCAGGGACTCTCTCTCTCTCACACACACAGACTCAGGGACTCTCTATCTCTTTCACTCACAAACACACTCAGGGACTCTCTCTCTCTCACAGACTCAGGAACTCTCTCCCTCTCTCACATACTGACCCAGGGACTCTCTCTTTCTCACACACAGACACAGGGACTATCTCTCTCTCTCACACAGACTCAGGGACTCTCTCTCTCTCTCTCACACAGACTCAGGGACTCTCTCTCTCTCTCTCACACAGACTCAGGGATGCTCTCTCTCTCTCAACTACTCAGGAAATCTCTCCCTCTCACACACACAGACTCACTGACTCTCTCTCTCACACACACTGACTCAGGGAATCCCTCTCTCTCTCACACACAGACTCAGGGACTCTCTCTCACGAACACACAGACTCAGGGATCTCTCTCTCTCTCTCAAACATCCTCAGGGACTCTGAACACACACAGACTCAGGGAATCTCACCCTCTCTCAAACATACTCAGATAGTCTCTCTCACACAGACTCTGGGTCTCTCTCTCACACACAGACTCAGGGACTCTCTCTCTCACACACACAGACTCAGGGACTCTCTCTCTCACAAAGAATCAGCGACTCTCTCTCTCACACAGACTCAGGGACTCTCTCTCACATACACAGACTCAGGGACTCGTTCTCTCTCACACAGACTCAGGGACTCTCTCTCTCTCTCTCACAATGACTCAGGGACTCTCTCACACAGACGCAGGCACTCTCTCTCACACACAGACTCAGGGACTCTCTCTCTCACACACACAGACTCAGGGACTCTCTCTCTCAGAAAGAATCAGGGACTCTCTCTCTCTCTCACACAGACTCAGGCACTCTCTCTCACACACAGACTCAGGCACTCTCTCACACACAGACTCAGGGACTATCTCTCTCTCACACACAGAATCAGGGACTCTCTATCTCTCTCACACAGACTCAGGGACTCTCTCTCACACACACAGACTCAGGGACTCTCTCTCTCTCTCACACAGACTCAGGGACTCTCTCACACAGTCTCAGGGACTCTCTCTCTCTCACTCACACAGACTCAGGGAATCTCTCTCACGAACACACAGACTCAGGGACTCTCTCTCTCTCAAACATACTCAGGGACTCTGAACACACACAGACTCAGGGAATCTCACCCTCTCTCAAACATACTCAGATACTCTCTCTCACACAGACTCAGGGTCTCTCTCTCACACACAGATTCAGGGACTCTCTCTCTCACACACACAGACTCAGGGACTCTCTCTCTCACAAAGAATCAGCGACTCTCTCTCTCTCTCACACAGACTCAGGGACTCTCTCTCACATACACAGACTCAGGGACTCGTTCTCTCACACACAGACTCAGGGACTCTCTCTCTCACAATGATTCAGGGACTCTCTCTCACACAGAAGCAGGCACTCTCTCTCACACACAGACTCAGGGACTCTCTCTCTCACACACACAGACTCAGGGACTCTCTCTCTCAGAAAGAATCAGGGACTCTCTCTCTCTCTCACACAGACTCAGGCACTCTCTCTCACACACAGACTCAGGCACTCTCTCACGCACAGACACAGGGACTCTCTCTCTCACACACACAGACACAGGGACTCTCTCTCTCTCTCACACACACTCAGACTCAGGGACTCTCTCTCACACACACAGACTCAGGGACTCTCTCTTTCACTCACAAACACACTCAGGGACTCTCTCTCTCTCACAGACTCAGGAACTCTCTCCCTCTCTCACAAACTGACCCAGGGACTCCCTCTTTCTCACACACAGACACAGGGACTATCTCTCTCTCTCACACAGACTCAGGGACTCTCTCTCTCTCTCTCTCACACAGACTCAGGGACCCTCTCTCTCTCTCTCTCAACTACTCAGGAAATCTCTCCCTCTCACTCACACAGACTCAGTGACTCTCTCTCTCACACAAACTCAGGGACTCTCTCTCCCTCACACAGACTCAGGGACTCTCTCTCACACAGACTCATGGACTCTCTCTCACACAGACTCAGGGACTCTCTCACACAGTCTCATGGACTCTCTCTTTCTCTCACACACACGCAGACTCAGGGAATCTCTCTCTCCCTCACA
Source organism: Isurus oxyrinchus (assembly GCA_026770705.1). Lineage (NCBI taxonomy): Eukaryota > Metazoa > Chordata > Chondrichthyes > Lamniformes > Lamnidae > Isurus > Isurus oxyrinchus. The sequence goes on from JANJGN010000637.1 coordinate 184,628, forward strand.
CACAGACTCAGGGACTCTCTCTCACGAACACACAGACTCAGGGGCTCTCTCTCTCTCTCAAACATACTCAGGGACTCTGAACACACACAGACTCAGGGAATCTCACCCTCTCTCAAACATACTCAGATACTCTCTCTCTCACAGACTCAGGGTCTCTCTCTCACACACAGATTCAGGGACTCTCTCTCTCACACACACAGACTCAGGGACTCTCTCACAAAGAATCAGCGACTCTCTCTCTCTCTCACACAGACTCAGGGACTCTCTCTCACATACACAGACTCAGGGACTCGTTCTCTCACACACAGACTCAGGGACTCTCTCTCTCTCACAATGACTCAGGGACTCTCTCTCACACAGACGCAGGCACTCTCTCTCACACACAGACTCAGGGACTCTCTCTCTCACACACACAGACTCAGGGACTCTCTCTCTCAGAAAGAATCAGGGACTCTCTCTCTCTCTCACACAGACTCAGGCACTCTCTCTCACACACAGACTCAGGCACTCTCTCACACACAGACACAGGGACTCTCTCTCTCACACACACAGACACAGGGACTCTCTCTCTCTCTCACACACACTCAGACTCACGGACTCTCTCTCACACACACAGACTCAGGGACTCTCTCTCTCTTTCACTCACAAACACACTCAGGGACTCTCTCTCTCTCACAGACTCAGGAACTCTCTCCCTCTCTCACATACTGACCCAGGGACTCTCTCTTTCTCACACACAGACACAGGGACTATCTCTCTCTCTCACACAGACTCAGGGACTCTCTCTCTCTCTCTCTCACACAGACTCAGGGACTCGCTCTCTCTCTCTCACACAAACTCAGGGATGCTCTCTCTCTCTCTCTCTCAACTACTCAGGAAATCTCTCCCTCTCACACACACAGACTCACTGACTCTCTCTCTCACACACACAGACTCAGTGACCCTCTCCCTCTCACTCACACAGACTCAGTGACTCTCTCTCTCACACAAACTCAGGGACTCTCTCTCCCTCACACAGACTCAGGGACTCTCTCTCACACAGACTCAGGGACTCTCTCTCACACAGACTCAGGGATTCTCTCTCACACAGTCTCAGGGACTCTCTCTCTCTCTCACACACAGAGACTCAGGGAATCTCTCTCTCTCTCACACACAGACTCAGGGACTCTCTCTCACGAACACACAGACTCAGGGACTCTCTCTCTCTCTCAAACATACTCAGGGACTCTGAACACACACAGACTCAGGGAATCTCACCCTCTCAAACATACTCAGATATTATCTCTCACACAGACTCAGGGTCTCTCTCGCACACACACACTCAGGGACTCTCTCTCTCACATACACAGACTCAGGGACTCTCTCTCTCACAAAGAATCAGCGACTCTCTCTCTCAGACAGACTCAGGGACTCTCTCTCACATACACAGACTCAGTGACTCGTTCTCTCACACACAGTCTCAGGGACTCTCTCTCTCTCTCTCTCTCTCTCTCTCACAGACATACTCTCGGACTCTCTCTCCCTCACAGCTACACAGGGCCTCTCTCTCTCTCACACACACACACAGACTCAGTGACTCTCTATCTCACAGACTCAGGGACACTCTCTCACACACACACACAGACTCAGTGACTCTCTCACACACACAGACTCAGGGACTCTCTCACACACACAGACTCAGGGACTCTCTCACACACAGTCTCAGGGACTCTCTCTCACGCACACACAGACTCAGTGACTCTCTCTCTCACACACACGCAGACTCAGGGACTCTCTCAAACAGACTCAGGGACACTCTCACACAGACTCAGGGACTCTCTCTCTCTCTCAAACATACTCAGGGACTCTGAACACACACAGACTCAGGGAATCTCACCCTCTCTCAAACATACTCAGATACTCTCTCTCACACAGACTCAGGGTCTCTCTCTCACACACAGATTCAGGGACTCTCTCTCTCACACACACAGACTCAGGGACTCTCTCACAAAGAATCAGCGACTCTCTCTCTCTCTCACACAGACTCAGGGACTCTCTCTCACATACACAGACTCAGGGACTCGTTCTCTCACACACAGACTCAGGGACTCTCTCTCTCTCACAATGACTCAGGGACTCTCTCTCACACAGACGCAGGCACTCTCTCTCACACACAGACTCAGGGACTCTCTCTCTCACACACACAGACTCAGGGACTCTCTCTCTCAGAAAGAATCAGGGACTCTCTCTCTCTCTCACACAGACTCAGGCACTCTCTCTCACACACAGACTCAGGCACTCTCTCACACACAGACACAGGGACTCTCTCTCTCACACACACAGACACAGGGACTCTCTCTCTCTCTCACACACACTCAGACTCACGGACTCTCTCTCACACACACAGACTCAGGGACTCTCTCTCTATTTCACTCACAAACACACTCAGGGACTCTCTCTCTCTCACAGACTCAGGAACTCTCTCCCTCTCTCACATACTGACCCAGGGACTCTCTCTTTCTCACACACAGACACAGGGACTATCTCTCTCTCTCACACAGACTCAGGGACTCTCTCTCTCTCTCTCACACAGACTCAGGGACTCTCTCTCTCTCTCTCACACAGACTCAGGGATGCTCTCTCTCTCTCAACTACTCAGGAAATCTCTCCCTCTCACACACACAGACTCACTGACTCTCTCTCTCACACACACTGACTCAGGGAATCCCTCTCTCTCTCACACACAGACTCAGGGACTCTCTCTCACGAACACACAGACTCAGGGATCTCTCTCTCTCTCTCAAACATCCTCAGGGACTCTGAACACACACAGACTCAGGGAATCTCACCCTCTCTCAAACATACTCAGATAGTCTCTCTCACACAGACTCTGGGTCTCTCTCTCACACACAGACTCAGGGACTCTCTCTCTCACACACACAGACTCAGGGACTCTCTCTCTCACAAAGAATCAGCGACTCTCTCTCTCACACAGACTCGGGGACTCTCTCTCACATACACAGACTCAGGGACTCGTTCTCTCTCACACAGACTCAGGGACTCTCTCTCTCTCTCTCACAATGACTCAGGGACTCTCTCTCACACAGACGCAGGCACTCTCTCTCACACACAGACTCAGGGACTCTCTCTCTCACACACACAGACTCAGGGACTCTCTCTCTCAGAAAGAATCAGGGACTCTCTCTCTCTCTCACACAGACTCAGGCACTCTCTCTCACACACAGACTCAGGCACTCTCTCACACACAGACTCAGGGACTATCTCTCTCTCACACACAGAATCAGGGACTCTCTATCTCTCTCACACAGACTCAGGGACTCTCTCTCACACACACAGACTCAGGGACTCTCTCTCTCTCTCACACAGACTCAGGGACTCTCTCACACAGTCTCAGGGACTCTCTCTCTCTCACTCACACAGACTCAGGGAATCTCTCTCACGAACACACAGACTCAGGGACTCTCTCTCTCTCAAACATACTCAGGGACTCTGAACACACACAGACTCAGGGAATCTCACCCTCTCTCAAACATACTCAGATACTCTCTCTCACACAGACTCAGGGTCTCTCTCTCACACACAGATTCAGGGACTCTCTCTCTCACACACACAGACTCAGGGACTCTCTCTCTCACAAAGAATCAGCGACTCTCTCTCTCTCTCACACAGACTCAGGGACTCTCTCTCACATACACAGACTCAGGGACTCGTTCTCTCACACACAGACTCAGGGACTCTCTCTCTCACAATGATTCAGGGACTCTCTCTCACACAGACGCAGGCACTCTCTCTCACACACAGACTCAGGGAGTCTCTCTCTCACACACACAGACTCAGGGACTCTCTCTCTCAGAAAGAATCAGGGACTCTCTCTCTCTCTCACACAGACTCAGGCACTCTCTCTCACACACAGACTCAGGCACTCTCTCACGCACAGACACAGGGACTCTCTCTCTCACACACACAGACACAGGGACTCTCTCTCTCTCTCACACACACTCAGACTCAGGGACTCTCTCTCACACACACAGACTCAGGGACTCTCTCTTTCACTCACAAACACACTCAGGGACTCTCCCTCTCTCACAGACTCAGGAACTCTCTCCCTCTCTCACAAACTGACCCAGGGACTCCCTCTTTCTCACACACAGACACAGGGACTATCTCTCTCTCTCACACAGACTCAGGGACTCTCTCTCTCTCTCTCTCACACAGACTCAGGGACCCTCTCTCTCTCTCTCTCAACTACTCAGGAAATCTCTCCCTCTCACTCACACAGACTCAGTGACTCTCTCTCTCACACAAACTCAGGGACTCTCTCTCCCTCACACAGACTCAGGGACTCTCTCTCACACAGACTCATGGACTCTCTCTCACACAGACTCAGGGACTCTCTCACACAGTCTCATGGACTCTCTCTTTCTCTCACACACACGCAGACTCAGGGAATCTCTCTCTCCCTCACACACAGACTCAGGGACTCTCTCTCACGAACACACAGACTCAGGGGCTCTCTCTCTCTCTCAAACATACTCAGGGACTCTGAACACACACAGACTCAGGGAATCTCACCCTCTCTCAAACATACTCAGATACTCTCTCTCTCACAGACTCAGGGTCTCTCTCTCACACACAGATTCAGGGACTCTCTCTCTCACACACACAGACTCAGGGACTCTCTCACAAAGAATCAGCGACTCTCTCTCTCTCTCACACAGACTCAGGGACTCTCTCTCACATACACAGACTCAGGGACTCGTTCTCTCACACACAGACTCAGGGACTCTCTCTCTCTCACAATGACTCAGGGAATCTCTCTCACACAGACGCAGGCACTCTCTCTCACACACAGACTCAGGGACTCTCTCTCTCACACACACAGACTCAGGGACTCTCTCTCTCAGAAAGAATCAGGGACTCTCTCTCTCTCTCACACAGACTCAGGCACTCTCTCTCACACACAGACTCAGGCACTCTCTCACACACAGACACAGGGACTCTCTCTCTCACACACACAGACACAGGGACTCTCTCTCTCTCTCACACACACTCAGACTCACGGACTCTCTCACACACACAGACTCAGGGACTCTCTCTCTCTTTCACTCACAAACACACTCAGGGACTCTCTCTCTCTCACAGACTCAGGAACTCTCTCCCTCTCTCACATACTGACCCAGGGACTCTCTCTTTCTCACACACAGACACAGGGACTATCTCTCTCTCTCACACAGACTCAGGGACTCGCTCTCTCTCTCTCACACAAACTCAGGGATGCTCTCTCTCTCTCTCTCTCAACTACTCAGGAAATCTCTCCCTCTCACACACACAGACTCACTGACTCTCTCTCTCACACACACAGACTCAGTGACTCTCTCCCTCTCACTCACACAGACTCAGTGACTCTCTCTCTCACACAAACTCAGGGACTCTCTCTCCCTCACACAGACTCAGGGACTCTCTCTCACACAGACTCAGGGACTCTCTCTCACACAGACTCAGGGATTCTCTCTCACACAGTCTCAGGGACTCTCTCTCTCTCTCACACACAGAGACTCAGGGAATCTCTCTCTCTCTCACACACAGACTCAGGGACTCTCTCTCACGAACACACAGACTCAGGGACTCTCTCTCTCTCTCAAACATACTCAGGGACTCTGAACACACACAGACTCAGGGAATCTCACCCTCTCAAACATACTCAGATATTATCTCTCACACAGACTCAGGGTCTCTCTCGCACACACACACTCAGGGACTCTCTCTCTCACATACACAGACTCAGGGACTCTCTCTCTCACAAAGAATCAGCGACTCTCTCTCTCTCTCAGACAGACTCAGGGACTCTCTCTCACATACACAGACTCAGTGACTCGTTCTCTCACACACAGTCTCAGGGACTCTCTCTCTCTCTCTCTCTCTCTCTCTCACAGACATACTCTCGGACTCTCTCTCCCTCACAGCTACACAGGGCCTCTCTCTCTCTCACACACACACACAGACTCAGTGACTCTCTATCTCACAGACTCAGGGACACTCTCTCACACACACACACAGACTCAGTGACTCTCTCACACACACAGACTCAGGGACTCTCTCACACACACAGACTCAGGGACTCTCTCACACACAGTCTCAGGGACTCTCTCTCACGCACACACAGACTCAGTGACTCTCTCTCTCACACACACGCAGACTCAGGGACTCTCTCAAACAGACTCAGGGACACTCTCACACAGACTCAGGGACTCTCTCTCTCTCTCAAACATACTCAGGGACTCTGAACACACACAGACTCAGGGAATCTCACCCTCTCTCAAACATACTCAGATACTCTCTCTCACACAGACTCAGGGTCTCTCTCTCACACACAGATTCAGGGACTCTCTCTCTCACACACACAGACTCAGGGACTCTCTCACAAAGAATCAGCGACTCTCTCTCTCTCTCACACAGACTCAGGGACTCTCTCTCACATACACAGACTCAGGGACTCGTTCTCTCACACACAGACTCAGGGACTCTCTCTCTCTCACAATGACTCAGGGACTCTCTCTCACACAGACGCAGGCACTCTCTCTCACACACAGACTCAGGGACTCTCTCTCTCACACACACAGACTCAGGGACTCTCTCTCTCAGAAAGAATCAGGGACTCTCTCTCTCTCTCACACAGACTCAGGCACTCTCTCTCACACACAGACTCAGGCACTCTCTCACACACAGACACAGGGACTCTCTCTCTCACACACACAGACACAGGGACTCTCTCTCTCTCTCACACACACTCAGACTCACGGACTCTCTCTCACACACACAGACTCAGGGACTCTCTCTCTATTTCACTCACAAACACACTCAGGGACTCTCTCTCTCTCACAGACTCAGGAACTCTCTCCCTCTCTCACATACTGACCCAGGGACTCTCTCTTTCTCACACACAGACACAGGGACTATCTCTCTCTCTCACACAGACTCAGGGACTCTCTCTCTCTCTCTCACACAGACTCAGGGACTCGCTCTCTCTCTCTCACACAAACTCAGGGATGCTCTCTCTCTCTCTCTCTCAACTACTCAGGAAATCTCTCCCTCTCACACACACAGACTCACTGACTCTCTCTCTCACACACAGACTCAGTGACTCTCTCCCTCTCACTCACACAGACTCAGTGACTCTCTCTCTCACACAAACTCAGGGACTCTCTCTCCCTCACACAGACTCAGGGACTCTCTCTCACACAGACTCAGGGACTCTCTCTCACACAGACTCAGGGATTCTCTCTCACACAGTCTCAGGGACTCTCTCTCTCTCTCACACACACAGACTCAGGGAATCTCTCTCTCTCTCACACACAGACTCAGGGACTCTCTCTCACGAACACACAGACTCAGGGACTCTCTCTCTCTCTCAAACATACTCAGGGACTCTGAACACACACAGACTCAGGGAATCTCACCCTCTCAAACATACTCAGATATTATCTCTCACACAGACTCAGGGTCTCTCTCGCACACACACACTCAGGGACTCTCTCTCTCACATACACAGACTCAGGGACTCTCTCTCTCACAAAGAATCAGCGACTCTCTCTCTCTCTCAGACAGACTCAGGGACTCTCTCTCACATACACAGACTCAGTGACTCGTTCTCTCACACACAAACTCAGGGACTCTCTCTCTCTCTCTCTCTCTCTCTCACAGACATACTCTCGGACTCTCTCTCCCTCACAGCTACACAGGGACTCTCTCTCTCTCACACACACACACAGACTCAGTGACTCTCTATCTCACAGACTGAGGGACTCTCTCACACACACAGACTCAGGGACTCTCTCACACACAGTCTCAGGGACTCTCTCTCACGCACACACAGACTCAGTGACTCTCTCTCTCACACACACGCAGACTCAGGAACTCTCTCAAACAGACTCAGGGACACTCTCACACAGACTCAGGGACTCTCTCTCTCACACACAGACTGAGGGAATCTCTCTGTCACGAACACACAGACACAGGGACTCTCTCTCTCACAAACACACAGACTCAGGGACTCTCTCTCTCAAACATACTCAGGGACTCTGAACACACACAGACTCAGGGAATCTCACCCTCTCTCAAACATACTCAGATACTCTCTCAGACAGACTCAGGGTCTCTCTCTCACACAGACTCAGGGACTGTCTCTCTCACACACACAGACTCAGGGACTCTCTCTCACAAAGAATCAGGGACTCTCTCTCTCTCTCTCACACAGACTCAGGCACTCTCACACACAGACTCAGGCACTCTCTCACACACACAGACTCAGGGACTCTCTCTCTCTCTCACAATGACTCAGGGACTCTCTCTCTCTCTCACACAGACGCAGGCACTCTCTCTCACACACAGGCTCAGGGACTCTCTCTCTCACACACAGGCTCAGGGACTCTCTCTCACACACAGGCACAGGGACTCTCTCTCTCTCTCTCACACAGACTCAGGAACTTTCTCTCACACACACAGACTCAGTGTCTCTCTCTCACACACAGACACAGGGACTCACTCTCACACAGACTCAGGGAATCTGTCTCTCTCACACACAGACACAGGGACTCTCTCTCTCTCTCACACACATTCAGACTCAGGGACTCTCTATCTCTTTCACTCACAAACACACTCAGGGACTCTCTCTCTCTCACAGACTCAGGAACTCTCTCCCTCTCTCACATACTGACCCAGGGACTCTCTCTTTCTCACACACAGACACAGGGACTATCTCTCTCACACAGACTCAGGGACTCTCTCTCTCTCTCTCACACAGACTCAGGGACGCTCTCTCTCTCTCTCTCACAGACTCAGGAAATCTCTCCCTCTCACACACACAGACTCACTGACTGTCTCTCTCCCACACAGACTCAGGGACTCTCTCTCTCTCTCCCACACAGACTCAGGGACTCTCTCTCTTTCTCTCACACACAGACTCAGGGACTCTCTCTCACACACACAGACTCAGTGTCTCTCTCTCACACACAGACTCAGGGAATCTCTCTCTCACACACACACACAGAATCAGGGACTCTCTCTCTCTCTTTCACACAGACTCAGGGACTCTCTCTCTCTCTCTCACTCACACAGACTTAGGGACTCTCTTTCTCTTAAACACAGACTCAGGGACACTCTCTCTCACACACACAGACTTAGGGACTCTCTCTCACACACACAGACTCAGGGACACTCTCTCTCACACACACAGACTCAGGGACACTCTCTCTCACACACAGACTCAGGGACTCTCACTCTCTCACACAGAATCAGGGACTCTCTCTCTCTCTTACTGACTCAGGGATTCTCACTCACACACAGAAACAGGGACTCTGTCTCAGACAGACTCAGGGACTCTCACTCTCTCACACAGAATCAGGGACTCTCTCTCTCTTACTGACTCAGGGACTCTCACACACACACAGAATCAGGGACTCTCTCTCTCTCTCTCTCACACAGACTCAGGGACTCTCTCTCTCTCCCACACAGACTCAGGGATTTTCTCTCACACAGACTCAGGGATTCTCTCTCACACAGACTCAGGGACTCTCTCTCTCTCTCTCACACACAGACTCAGGGACTCTCTCTCACACACAGACTCAGGGACTCTCTCTCACACACAGACTCAGGGACTCTCTCTGTCACCGACAGACTAAGCGACTCTGTCACACACAGAATTAGGGACTCTGTCACAGACAGAATCCGGGACTCTCTCTCTCTCACACACACACACACACACACACACACACAGATTCAGGGACTCTCTCTCCCACAGAGAATCAGGGACTCTCTCCCTCTCACACATGCAGACTCAGCTAATCTCTCTCACACACAGACTCAGGGACTATCTCTCTCTCACACACAGAATCAGGGACTCTCTATCTCTCTCACACAGACTCAGGGACTCTCTCTCACACACAGACTCAGGCACTCTCTCACACACAGACTCAGGGACTATCTCTCTCTCACACACAGAATCAGGGACTCTCTATCTCTCTCACACAGACTCAGGGACTCTCTCTCACACACAGACTCAGGCACTCTCTCACACACAGACTCAGGGACTATCTCTCTCTCACACGCAGAATCAGGGACTCTCTATCTCTCTCACACAGACTCAGGGACTCTCTCTCACACACACAGACTCAGGGACTCTCTCTCTCTCTCACAATGACTCAGGGACTCTCTCTCTCTCACACAGACGCAGGCACTCTCTCTCACACACAGGCTCAGGGACTCTCTCTCTCACACAGGCTCAGGGACTCTCTCACACACAGGCTCAGGGACTCTCTCTCTCTCTCACACAGACTCAGGAACTTTCTCTCACACACACAGACACAGGGACTCTCTCTCACACACACAGACACAGGGACTCACTCTCTCACACAGACTCAGTGAATCTGTCTCTCTCACACACAGACACAGGGACTCTCTCTCTCTCTCACACACATTCAGACTCAGGGACTCTCTCTCTCTTTCACTCACAAACACACTCAGGGACTATCTCTCTCACAGACTCAGGAACTCTCTCTCTCTCTCTCACACGGATTCGGACTCTCTCTCTCTCTCCCACACAGACTCAGGGACTCTCTCTCTTTCTCTCACACACAGACTCAGGGACTCTCTCTCTCACACACACAGACTCAGTGTCTCTCTCTCACACACAGACTCAGGGAATCTCTCTCTCTCACACACACACAGAATCAGGGACTCTCTCTCTCTCTTTCACACAGACTCAGGGACTCTCTCTCTCACACAGAATCAGGGACTCTCTCTCTCTCTTACTGACTCAGGGATTCTCACTCACACACAGAAACAGGGACTCTGTCTCAGACAGACTCAGGGACTCTCACACACACACAGAATCAGGGACTCTCTCTCTCTCTCTCTCTCACACAGACTCAGGGACTCTCTCTCTCCCACACAGACTCAGGGACTCTCACAGAAACAGACTCAGGGATTCTCTCTCTCCCACACAGACTCAGGGATTTTCTCTCACAAACTCAGGGAATCTCTCCCTCTCTCTCTCACAGACTCAGGGATTCTCTCTCTCTCACACACAGACTCAGGGACTCTCTCTGTCACCGACAGACTCAGGGACTTTCTCTGTCACCGACAGACTCAGGGAATCTCTCTGTCACCGACAGATTAAGCGACTCTGTCTGTCACACACAGAATTAGGGACTCTGTCACAGGCAGAATCAGGGACTCTCTCTCTCACACACACACACACACACACACACACACACACACACACAGATTCAGGGACTCTCTCTCCCACACAGAATCAGGGACTCTCTCCCTCTCACACACGCAGACTCAGCTAATCTCTCTCACACACAGACAAAGGGTCTCTCTCTCTCTCTCTCTCTCTCTCTTTCATCCAGACTCAGGGACTCTCTCTCACAAACTCAGGGAATCTCTCCCTCTCTCACACACAGACTCAGGGATTCTCTCTCTCTCACACACAGACTCAGGGATTCTCTCACACACAGACTCAGGGTCTCTCTCTCTCTCGCAGACTCAGGGACTCTCTCTCTCTCGCAGACTCAGGGACTCTCTCTCTCTCCCACATAGACTCAGGGACTCTCTCTCTCTCAACACAGACTCAGGGACTCTCTCACACACACAAAGACTGAGGGACTCTCTCTCCCACACAGACTCAGGGACTCTCTCACAGAAACAGACTCAGGGACTCTCTCTCACACACAGAATCAGGGATTCACTCTCTCCCACCTCAAACTCAGGGACTCTCCCACTCACACACGCAGACTCAGGGACTCTCTCTCTCTCTCACACAGACTCAGGGACTCTCTCTCACACAGACTGAGGGATTCCCTCACTCACAGACTCAGGGTCTCTCTCTCTCACTCACAGACTCAGGGACTCTCTCTCTCTCTCACTCTCTCACCCAGAATCAGGGACTCTCTCTCACACACGCAGACTCAGCTACTCTCTCTCTCACACACAGACTCAGGGACTCTCTCTGTCACCGACAGACTCAGGGACTTTCTCTGTCACCGACAGACTCAGGGAATCTCTCTGTCACCGACAAACTAATCGACTCTGTCTGTCACACACAGAATCAGGGACTCTCTCTCTCTCGCTCTGCCACACAGACTCAGGGAATCTCTCTCTCTCTCTCCCACACAGACTCAGGGACTCTCTCTCTCTGTCACACACAGACTCAGGGACTCTCTCTCACAGAAACAGACGCAGGGACTCTCTCTCACACACAGAATCAGGGATTCACTCTCTCCCACACAGACTCAGGGACTCTCCCACTCACACACGCAGACTCAGGGACTCTCTCTCTCTCTCACACAGACTCAGGGACTCTCTCTCACACAGACTCAGGGATTCCCTCACTCAGACTCAGGGACTCTCTCTCTCACTCACAGAATCAGGCACTCTCTCTCTCTCTCTCTCTCTCTCACACAGACTCAGGGAGTCTCTCTCTCACACACTGACTCAGGGACTCTCTCACACAGACTCTGGGACTTTCTCTCTCACACAGACTCAAGGACTCTCTCTCTCTCTCCCACACAGTGTCAGGGACTCTCTCTCTCTCTCCCACACAGACTCAGGGACTCTCTCTCTCTCTCCCACACAGACTCAGGGACTCTCTCTCTCTCTCGCTCACACAGACTCAGGGACTCTCTCTCTCTCTCTCCCACACAGACTCAGGGACTCTCACAGAAACAGAATCAGGGATTCTCTCTCTCCTGCACAGACTCAGGGACTCTCTCTCTCACTCTCTCACCCAGAATCAGGGACTCTCTCTCACACACAGACTCTGGGACTCTTTCTGTCACCGACAGACTCAGGGACTTTCTCTGTCACCGACAGACTCAGGGAATCTCTCTGTCACCGACAGACTAAGCGACTCTGTCTGTCACACACAGAATCAGGGACTCTCTATCTCGCTCTACCACACAGACTCAGGGACTCTCTCTCTCTCTCTCTCAAACATACTCAGGGACTCTCTCTCTCACACACACAGACTCAGGGACTCTCTCACAAAGAATCAGTGACTCTCTCTCACACAGACTCAGGCACTCTCTCTCACACACAGACTCAGGCACTCTAACTCACACACAGACTAGGTACTATCTCTCTCTCTCACACACAGACTCAGGGACTCTCTCTCTCTCACACACACACTCAGACTCAGGGACTCTCTCACACACACACACAGACTCAGTGACTCTCACACACACACACAGACTCAGGGACTCTCACACACACAGACTCAGGGACTCTCACAGACTCAGGGACACTCACATAGACTCAGGGACTGTCGCTCTCAGACAGACTCATGGACTCTCTCACACACAGACTCAGGGACTCTCTCTCACACAGACTCAGGGATTCTCTCTCACACAGTCTCAGGGACTCTCTCTCTCTCTCACACACACAGACTCAGGGAATCTCTCTCTCTCTCACACACAGACTCAGGGACTCTCTCTCACGAACACACAGACTCAGGGACTCTCTCTCTCTCTCAAACATACTCAGGGACTCTGAACACACACAGACTCAGGGAATCTCACCCTCTCAAACATACTCAGATATTATCTCTCACACAGACTCAGGGTCTCTCTCGCACACACACACTCAGGGACTCTCTCTCTCACATACACAGACTCAGGGACTCTCTCTCTCACAAAGAATCAGCGACTCTCTCTCTCTCTCAGACAGACTCAGGGACTCTCTCTCACATACACAGACTCAGTGACTCGTTCTCTCACACACAAACTCAGGGACTCTCTCTCTCTCTCTCTCTCTCTCTCACAGACATACTCTCGGACTCTCTCTCCCTCACAGCTACACAGGGACTCTCTCTCTCTCACACACACACACAGACTCAGTGACTCTCTATCTCACAGACTGAGGGACTCTCTCACACACACAGACTCAGGGACTCTCTCACACACAGTCTCAGGGACTCTCTCTCACGCACACACAGACTCAGTGACTCTCTCTCTCACACACACGCAGACTCAGGAACTCTCTCAAACAGACTCAGGGACACTCTCACACAGACTCAGGGACTCTCTCTCTCACACACAGACTGAGGGAATCTCTCTGTCACGAACACACAGACACAGGGACTCTCTCTCTCACAAACACACAGACTCAGGGACTCTCTCTCTCAAACATACTCAGGGACTCTGAACACACACAGACTCAGGGAATCTCACCCTCTCTCAAACATACTCAGATACTCTCTCAGACAGACTCAGGGTCTCTCTCTCACACAGACTCAGGGACTGTCTCTCTCACACACACAGACTCAGGGACTCTCTCTCACAAAGAATCAGGGACTCTCTCTCTCTCTCTCACACAGACTCAGGCACTCTCACACACAGACTCAGGCACTCTCTCACACACACAGACTCAGGGACTCTCTCTCTCTCTCACAATGACTCAGGGACTCTCTCTCTCTCTCACACAGACGCAGGCACTCTCTCTCACACACAGGCTCAGGGACTCTCTCTCTCACACACAGGCTCAGGGACTCTCTCTCACACACAGGCACAGGGACTCTCTCTCTCTCTCTCACACAGACTCAGGAACTTTCTCTCACACACACAGACTCAGTGTCTCTCTCTCACACACAGACACAGGGACTCACTCTCACACAGACTCAGGGAATCTGTCTCTCTCACACACAGACACAGGGACTCTCTCTCTCTCTCACACACATTCAGACTCAGGGACTCTCTATCTCTTTCACTCACAAACACACTCAGGGACTCTCTCTCTCTCACAGACTCAGGAACTCTCTCCCTCTCTCACATACTGACCCAGGGACTCTCTCTTTCTCACACACAGACACAGGGACTATCTCTCTCACACAGACTCAGGGACTCTCTCTCTCTCTCTCACACAGACTCAGGGACGCTCTCTCTCTCTCTCTCACAGACTCAGGAAATCTCTCCCTCTCACACACACAGACTCACTGACTGTCTCTCTCCCACACAGACTCAGGGACTCTCTCTCTCTCTCCCACACAGACTCAGGGACTCTCTCTCTTTCTCTCACACACAGACTCAGGGACTCTCTCTCTCACACACACAGACTCAGTGTCTCTCTCTCACACACAGACTCAGGGAATCTCTCTCTCACACACACACACAGAATCAGGGACTCTCTCTCTCTCTTTCACACAGACTCAGGGACTCTCTCTCTCTCTCTCACTCACACAGACTTAGGGACTCTCTTTCTCTTAAACACAGACTCAGGGACACTCTCTCTCACACACACAGACTTAGGGACTCTCTCTCACACACACAGACTCAGGGACACTCTCTCTCACACACACAGACTCAGGGACACTCTCTCTCACACACAGACTCAGGGACTCTCACTCTCTCACACAGAATCAGGGACTCTCTCTCTCTCTTACTGACTCAGGGATTCTCACTCACACACAGAAACAGGGACTCTGTCTCAGACAGACTCAGGGACTCTCACTCTCTCACACAGAATCAGGGACTCTCTCTCTCTTACTGACTCAGGGACTCTCACACACACACAGAATCAGGGACTCTCTCTCTCTCTCTCTCACACAGACTCAGGGACTCTCTCTCTCCCACACAGACTCAGGGATTTTCTCTCACACAGACTCAGGGATTCTCTCTCACACAGACTCAGGGACTCCCTCTCTCTCTCTCACACACAGACTCAGGGACTCTCTCTCACACACAGACTCAGGGACTCTCTCTCACACACAGACTCAGGGAATCTCTCTGTCACCAACAGACTCAGGGACTTTCTCTGTCACCGACAGACTCAGGGAATCTCTCTGTCACCGACAGACTAAGCGACTCTGTCACACACAGAATTAGGGACTCTGTCACAGACAGAATCCGGGACTCTCTCTCTCTCACACACACACACACACACACACACACACAGATTCAGGGACTCTCTCTCCCACACAGAATCAGGGACTCTCTCCCTCTCACACATGCAGACTCAGCTAATCTCTCTCACACACAGACTCAGGGACTATCTCTCTCTCACACACAGAATCAGGGACTCTCTATCTCTCTCACACAGACTCAGGGACTCTCTCTCACACACAGACTCAGGCACTCTCTCACACACAGACTCAGGGACTATCTCTCTCTCACACGCAGAATCAGGGACTCTCTATCTCTCTCACACAGACTCAGGGACTCTCTCTCACACACACAGACTCAGGGACTCTCTCTCTCTCTCACAATGACTCAGGGACTCTCTCTCTCTCACACAGACGCAGGCACTCTCTCTCACACACAGGCTCAGGGACTCTCTCTCTCACACAGGCTCAGGGACTCTCTCACACACAGGCTCAGGGACTCTCTCTCTCTCTCTCACACAGACTCAGGAACTTTCTCTCACACACACAGACACAGGGACTCTCTCTCACACACACAGACACAGGGACTCACTCTCTCACACAGACTCAGTGAATCTGTCTCTCTCACACACAGACACAGGGACTCTCTCTCTCTCTCACACACATTCAGACTCAGGGACTCTCTCTCTCTTTCACTCACAAACACACTCAGGGACTATCTCTCTCACAGACTCAGGAACTCTCTCTCTCTCTCTCACACGGATTCGGACTCTCTCTCTCTCTCCCACACAGACTCAGGGACTCTCTCTCTTTCTCTCACACACAGACTCAGGGACTCTCTCTCTCACACACACAGACTCAGTGTCTCTCTCTCACACACAGACTCAGGGAATCTCTCTCTCTCACACACACACAGAATCAGGGACTCTCTCTCTCTCTTTCACACAGACTCAGGGACTCTCTCTCTCACACAGAATCAGGGACTCTCTCTCTCTCTTACTGACTCAGGGATTCTCACTCACACACAGAAACAGGGACTCTGTCTCAGACAGACTCAGGGACTCTCACTCTCTCACACAGAATCAGGGACTCTCTCTCTCTTACTGACTCAGGGACTCTCACACACACACAGAATCAGGGACTCTCTCTCTCTCTCTCTCTCACACAGACTCAGGGACTCTCACAGAAACAGACTCAGGGATTCTCTCTCTCCCACACAGACTCAGGGATTTTCTCTCACAAACTCAGGGAATCTCTCCCTCTCTCTCTCACAGACTCAGGGATTCTCTCTCTCTCACACACAGACTCAGGGACTCTCTCTGTCACCGACAGACTCAGGGACTTTCTCTGTCACCGACAGACTCAGGGAATCTCTCTGTCACCGACAGATTAAGCGACTCTGTCTGTCACACACAGAATTAGGGACTCTGTCACAGGCAGAATCAGGGACTCTCTCTCTCACACACACACACACACACACACACACACACACACACAGATTCAGGGACTCTCTCTCCCACACAGAATCAGGGACTCTCTCCCTCTCACACACGCAGACTCAGCTAATCTCTCTCACACACAGACAAAGGGTCTCTCTCTCTCTCTCTCTCTCTCTTTCATCCAGACTCAGGGACTCTCTCTCACAAACTCAGGGAATCTCTCCCTCTCTCACACACAGACTCAGGGATTCTCTCTCTCTCACACACAGACTCAGGGATTCTCTCACACACAGACTCAGGGTCTCTCTCTCTCTCGCAGACTCAGGGACTCTCTCTCTCTCGCAGACTCAGGGACTCTCTCTCTCTCCCACATAGACTCAGGGACTCTCTCTCTCTCAACACAGACTCAGGGACTCTCTCACACACACAAAGACTGAGGGACTCTCTCTCCCACACAGACTCAGGGACTCTCTCACAGAAACAGACTCAGGGACTCTCTCTCACACACAGAATCAGGGATTCACTCTCTCCCACCTCAAACTCAGGGACTCTCCCACTCACACACGCAGACTCAGGGACTCTCTCTCTCTCTCACACAGACTCAGGGACTCTCTCTCACACAGACTGAGGGATTCCCTCACTCAGACTCAGGGTCTCTCTCTCTCACTCACAGACTCAGGGACTCTCTCTCTCTCTCACTCTCTCACCCAGAATCAGGGACTCTCTCTCACACACGCAGACTCAGCTACTCTCTCTCTCACACACAGACTCAGGGACTCTCTCTGTCACCGACAGACTCAGGGACTTTCTCTGTCACCGACAGACTCAGGGAATCTCTCTGTCACCGACAGACTAATCGACTCTGTCTGTCACACACAGAATCAGGGACTCTCTCTCTCGCTCTGCCACACAGACTCAGGGAATCTCTCTCTCTCTCTCCCACACAGACTCAGGGACTCTCTCTCTCTCTCTCTCTCCCACACAGACTCAGGGATTCTCTCTCTCTCTCTCCCACACAGACTCAGGGACTCTCTCTCTGTCACACACAGACTCAGGGACTCTCTCTCACAGAAACAGACGCAGGGACTCTCTCTCACACACAGAATCAGGGATTCACTCTCTCCCACACAGACTCAGGGACTCTCCCACTCACACACGCAGACTCAGGGACTCTCTCTCTCTCTCACACAGACTCAGGGACTCTCTCTCACACAGACTCAGGGATTCCCTCACTCAGACTCAGGGACTCTCTCTCTCACTCACAGAATCAGGCACTCTCTCTCTCTCTCTCTCTCTCTCACACAGACTCAGGGAGTCTCTCTCTCACACACTGACTCAGGGACTCTCTCACACAGACTCTGGGACTTTCTCTCTCACACAGACTCAAGGACTCTCTCTCTCTCTCCCACACAGTGTCAGGGACTCTCTCTCTCTCTCTCCCACACAGACTCAGGGACTCTCTCTCTCTCTCGCTCACACAGACTCAGGGACTCTCTCTCTCTCTCTCCCACACAGACTCAGGGACTCTCACAGAAACAGAATCAGGGATTCTCTCTCTCCTGCACAGACTCAGGGACTCTCTCTCTCACTCTCTCACCCAGAATCAGGGACTCTCTCTCACACACAGACTCTGGGACTCTTTCTGTCACCGACAGACTCAGGGACTTTCTCTGTCACCGACAGACTAATCGACTCTGTCTGTCACACACAGAATCAGGGACTCTGTCACAGACAGAATCAGGGACTCTCTCTCACACACAGACTCTGGGACTCTTTCTGTCACCGACAGACTCAGGGACTTTCTCTGTCACCGACAGACTCAGGGAATCTCTCTGTCACCGACAGACTAATCGACTCTGTCTGTCACACACAGAATCAGGGACTCTCTATCTCGCTCTACCACACAGACTCAGGGACTCTCTCTCTCTCTCTCAAACATACTCAGGGACTCTGCACATACACAGACCCAGGGAATCTCACCCTCAGACATATTCAGATACTCTCTCTCACACAGACTCAGGGTCTCTCTCACACAGACTCAGGGACTCTCTCTCTCACACACACAGACTCAGGGACTCTCTCACAAAGAATCAGTGACTCTCTCTCACACAGACTCAGGCACTCTCTCTCACACACAGACTCAGGCACTCTAACTCACACACAGACTAGGTACTATCTCTCTCTCTCACACACAGACTCAGGGACTCTCTCTCTCTCACACACACACACTCAGACTCAGGGACTCTCTCACACACACACACAGACTCAGTGACTCTCACACACACACACAGACTCAGGGACTCTCACACACACAGACTCAGGGACTCTCACAGACTCAGGGACACTCACATAGACTCAGGGACTCTCGCTCTCAGACAGACTCATGGACTCTCTCACACACAGACTGAGGGACTCTCTCTCTCACGAACACACAGACACAGGGACTCTCTCTCTCAAACACACACAGACTCAGGGACTCTCTCTCTCTCTCACACACACAGACTCAGGGTATCTCTCTCTCTCTCACACAGACTCAGGGACTCTCTCTCTCTCTCACACAGACGCAGGCACTCTCTCTCACACACAGGCTCAGGGACTCTCTCTCACACACAGGCTCAGGGATTCTCTCTCTCTCTCTCTCACACAGACTCAGGAACTTTCTCTCACACACACAGACACAGGGACTCTCTCTCTCACACACACAGACACAGGGACTCACTCTGTCACACAGACTCAGGGAATCTCTCTCTCTCTCACACACAGACTCAGGGACTCTCTCTCTCACACACACTCAGACTCAGCGACTCTCTCTCACACACACAGACTCAGGAACTCTCTCTCTCTTTCACTCACAAACACACTCAGGGACTCTCTCTCTCTCACAGACTCAGGAACTCTCTCCTGAGACAAACTCAGAGACAATCTCTCACACAGACTCAGTGACTCTCTCACACACACGCAGACTCAGGGACTCTCTCAAACAGACTCAGGGACACTCTCACACAGACTCAGGGACTCTCTCTCTCACACACAGACTGAGGGATTCTCTCTCACGAACACACAGACACAGGGACTCTCTCTCTCACGAACACACAGACTCAGGGACTCTCTCTCTCAAACATACTCAGGGACTCTGAACACACACAGACTCAGGGAATCTCACCCTCTCTCAAACATACTCAGATACTCTCTCACACAGACTCAGGGTCTCTCTCTCACACACAGACTCAGGGACTCTCTCTCTCACACACACAGACTCAGGGACTCTCTGTCTCACAAAGAATCAGGGACTCTCTCTCTCTCTCACACAGACTCAGGCACTCTCTCGCACACACAGACTCAGGCACTCTCTCTCACACACAGACTCAGGGACTATCTCTCTCACACACAGAATCAGGGACTCTCTATCTCTCTCACACAGACTCAGGGACTCTCTCTCACACACACAGACACAGGGACTCACTCTGTCACACAGACTCAGGGAATCTCTCTCTCTCTCACACACAGAGACTCAGGGACTCTCTCTCTCTCTCACACACACTCAGACTCAGGGACTCTCTCTCTCTTTCACTCACAAACACACTCAGGGACTCTCTCTCTCTCACAGACTCAGGAACTCTCTCCCTCTCTCACATACTGACCCAGGGACTCTCTCTTTCTCACACATAGACACAGGGACTATCTCTCTCACACAGACTCAGGGTCTCTCTCTCTCTCTCTCTCTCACACACAGACTCAGGGACTCTCTCTCTCTCACACAGACTCAGGGACTCCCTCTCTCTCTTGCACAGACTCAGGGACTCTCTCTCTCTCACAAAGACTCAGGGACTCTCTCTCTCTCTCTCACACAGACTCAGGGACTCTCTCTCTCACAGAATCAGGCTCTCTCTCTCTCACAGAGGCAGACTCAGGCACTCTCTCTCACACACACAGACTCAGGGACTGTCTCTCTCACACACAGACTCAGGGACTCTCTCTCTCTCACACACAGACCCAGGGACTCTCCCTCTCACTCTCTCGCTTTCAAACATAATCAGGGACTCTCTCTCTCTCACAGACTCAGGATACCTCTCGCTCTCACACAGACAGACTCAGGGACTCTCTCTCTCTCTCTCTCTCACACACATACTATCGGACTCTCTCTCCCTCACACCTACACAGGGACTCTCTCTCTCTCACACACACACACAGAGTCAGGGACTCTCTCTATCTCACAGACTCAGGGACATTCTCTCACACACACACACAGACTCAGTGACTCTCTCACACACACAGACTCAGGGACTCTCTCTCACACACAGACTCAGTGACTCTCTCTCTCACACACACGCAGACTCAGGGACTCTCTCACACACAAACTCAGAGACAATCTCTCACACAGACTCAGTGACTCTCTCTCTCACACACACGCAGACTCAGGAACTCTCTCAAACAGACTCAGGGACACTCACACAGACTCAGGGACTCTCTCTCTCACACACAGACTGAGGGAATCTCTCTCACGAACACACAGACACAGGGACTCTCTCTCTCACGAACACACAGACTCAGGGACTCTCTCTCTCAAACATACTCAGGGACTCTGAACACACACAGACTCAGGGAATCTAACCCTCTCTCAAACATACTCAGATACTCTCTCACACAGACTCAGGGTCTCTCTCTCACACACAGACTCAGGGACTCTCTCTCTCACACACACAGACTCAGGGACTCTCTCTCTCACAAAGAATCAGGGACTCTCTCTCTCTCTCACACAGACTCAGGCACTCTCTCGCGCACAC
The DNA here is from genome assembly GCA_026770705.1 of Isurus oxyrinchus. NCBI lineage: Eukaryota > Metazoa > Chordata > Chondrichthyes > Lamniformes > Lamnidae > Isurus > Isurus oxyrinchus. Next base: position 206,722 of record JANJGN010000637.1, read on the forward strand.
AGACTCAGGCACTCTCTCTCACACACAGACTCAGGGACTCTCTCTCTCTCACACACAGAATCAGGGACTCTCTATCTCTCACACAGACTCAGGGACTCTCTCTCACACACACAGACTCAGGGACTCTCTCTCTCTCTCACAATGACTCAGGGACTCTCTCTCTCACACAGATGCAGGCACTCTCTCTCACACACAGGCTCAGGGACTCTCTCTCTCTCCCACACAGACTCAGGGACTCTCTCACACACAGGCTCAGGGACTCTCTCTCTCTCACACAGACTCAGGAACTTTCTCTCACACACACAGACACAGGGACTCACTCTCTCACACAGACTCAGGGAATCTCTCTCTCTCACACACATTCAGACTCAGGGACTCTCTCTCTCTTTCACTCACAAACACACTCAGGGACTCTCTCTCTCACAGACTCAGGAACTCTCTCCCTCTCTCACATACTGACCCAGGGACTCTCTCTTTCTCACACATAGACACAGGGACTATCTCTCTCTCTCACACAGACTCAGGGACTTCTCTCTCTCTCTCTCACACAGACTCAGGGACTCTCTCTCTCTCACACACACAGACTCAGGGACGCTCTCTCTCTCTCTCTCACAGACTCAGGAAATCTCTCCCTCTCACACACACAGACTCACTGACTGTCTCTCTCACACACAGACTCAGGGACTCTCTCCGTCTCACACACACAGACTCAGGAACTCTCTCTATCTTTCACTCACAAACACACTCAGGGATTCTCTCTCTCTCACAGACTTAGGAACTCTCTCCCTCTCTCACGTACTGACCCAGGGACTCTCTCTTTCTCACACACAGACTCAGGGACTGTCTCTCTCACACACAGGCTTAGGGACTCTCTCTCTCTCTCTCCCACACAGACTCAGGGACTCTCTCTCTCACACACACAGACTCAGTGTCTCTCTCTCACACACAGACTCAGGGAATCTCTCTCTCTCACACACACACACAGAATCAGGGACTCTATCTCTCACACACACACAGAATCAGGGACTCTCTCTCTTTTTCACACAGACTCAGGGACTCTCTCTCCTCTCACTCACACAGACTTAGGGACTCTCTTTCTCTTAAACACAGACTCAGGGACTCTCTCTCCTCTCACTCACACAGACTTAGGGACTCTCTCTCACACACACAGACTCAGGGACTCTCTCTCACACACACAGACTCAGGGACTCTCTCTCACACACACAGACTCAGGGACTCTCTCTCTCACATACAGACTCAGGGACTCTCACTCTCTCACACAGAATCAGGGACTCTCTCTCTCTTACTGACTCAGGGACTCTCACTCACACACAGAAACAGGGACTCTGTCTCAGACAGACTCAGGGACTCTCACTCTCTCACACAGAATCAGGTACTCTCTCTTTCTTACTGACTCAGGGACTCTCACACACACACAGAATCAGGGACTCTCTCTCTCTCTCTCTCACACAGACTCAGGGACTCTCACAGAAACAGACTCAGGGATTCTCTCGCTCCCACACAGACTCAGGGACTCTCTCTCTCCCACACAGACTCAGGGATTTTCTCTCACACAGACTCAGGGATTCTCTCTCTCACAGACTCAGGGACTCTCACTCTCACACACAAACTCAGGGACTCTCTCTCTCTCTCTCACACACAGACTCAGGGACTCTCTCTGTCACCGACAGACTCAGGGACTCTCTCTGTCACCGACAGACTCAGGGAATCTCTCTGTCACCGACAGACTAAGCGACTCTGTCTGTCACACACAGAATTAGGGACTCTGTCACAGACAGAATCCGGGACTCTCTCTCTCACACACACTCACAGACACACAGATTCAGGGACTCTCTCTCCCACACAGAATCAGGGACTCTCTCCCTCACACACACGCAGACTCAGCTAATCTCTCACACACAAACAAAGGATCTCTCTCTCTCTCTCTCTCTCTTTCACCCAGACTCAGGGACTCTCTCTCACAAACTCAGGGAATCTCTCCCTCTTTCTTACACAGACTCAGGGATTCTCTCTCTCACACACACAGACTCAGGGATTCTCTCACACACAGACTCAGGGTCTCTCTCTCTCTCTCGCAGACTCAGGGACTCTCTCTCCCACACAGACTCAGGGACTCTCTCTCTCTCTCTCTCTCCCACACAGAGTCAGGGACTCTCTCTCCCCCTCTCCCACATAGACTCAGGGACTCTCTCTCTCTCAACACAGACTCAGGGAATCTCTCACACACACAAAGACTGAGGGACTCTCTCTCCCACACAGACTCAGGGACTCTCTCTCTCTCTCCCACACAGACTCAGGGACTCTCTCTCTTTCTCTCACACACAGACTCAGGGACTCTCTCTCTCACACACACAGACTCAGTGTCTCTCTCTCACACACAGACTCAGGGAATCTCTCTCTCTCACACACACACACAGAATCAGGGACTCTATCTCTCACACACACACAGAATCAGGGACTCTCTCTCTCTTTCACACAGACTCAGGGACTCTCTCTCTCTCTCTCTCTCACACAGACTCAGGGACTCTCTCTCACTCACACAGACTTAGGGACTCTCTCTTAAACACAGACTCAGGGACACTCTCTCACACACAGACTCAGGGACACTCTCTCACACACAGACTCAGGGACTCTCACTCTCTCACACAGAATCAGGGACTCTCTCTCTCTTACTGACTCAGGGACTCTCACTCACACACAGAAACAGGGACTAAATTGGGGGAAATGCAAGTGAAATGCTGCTTCACTTGAAAGGAATGTTTGGGCCCTTGGACACCTGCGGTCTGTCCGCAAGAATGACCCAAACCTTCCTGTCGCTTGCCATTTTAACACTCCACCCTGCTCTCTTGCCCACATGTCTGTCCTTGGCTTACTGCATTGTTCCAGTGAAGCCCAACGCAAACTGGAGGAACAACACCTCATCTTCCGACTAGGCACCTTACAGCCTTCCGGTCTGAATATTGAATTCAACAACTTTAGGTCGTGAGCTCCCTCCCCCATCCCCACCCCCTTTCTGTTTCCCCCTTTTTCCCTTTTTTTCCCCCTATAAATTATATAGATTTTTCTTTTCCCACCTATTTCCATTATTTTTAAATATTTTAAAATCTTTTATGCTCCCCCACCCCCACTAGAGCTGTACCTTGAGTGCCCTACCATCCATTCTTAATTAGCACATTCGTTTAGATAATATCACCAACTTTAACTTTAACACCTATGTGTTCTTTTGTACCATTGTCACTGACATCTTTTGATGATCTGCTTCTATCACTGCTTGTTTGTCTACACAAGCACCTCTGTCTCTCTCTCTCTCTCTCCGCCCCCCCACACACACACCTTAAACCAGCTTATATTTCAACTCTTTCTTGGACTCGAAAACAAGTTCTGTCTTAGGGTCATGAGGACTCGCAACGTCAACTCTTTTCTTCTCCGCCGATGCTGCCAGACCTGCTGAGTTTTTCCAGGTAATTCTGTTTTTGTTTTGGATTTCCAGCATCCGCAGTTTTTTTTTTGTTTTTAACTCTCTCTCTCTTACTGACTCAGGGACTCTCACACACACACAGAGTCAGGGACTCTCTCTCTCTCTCTCTCTCTCACACACAGACTCAGGGACTCTCTCTCTCCCACACAGACTCAGGGACTCTCACAGAAACAGACTCAGGGATTCTCTCTCTCCCACACAGACTCAGGGACTCTCTCTCTCCCACACAGACTCAGGGATTTTCTCTCACACAGACTCAGGGATTCTCTCTCTCACAGACTCAGGGACTCTCACTCTCACACACAAACTCAGGGACTCTCTCTCTCTCTCTCTCACACAGACTCAGGGACTCTCTCTCTCACACACAGACTCAGGGACTCTCTCTCTCACACACAGACTCAGGGACTCTCTCTCACACACAGACTCTGGGACTCTCTCTGTCACCGACAGACTCAGGGAATCTCTCTGTCACCGACAGACTAAGCGACTCTGTCTGTCACACACAGAATCAGGGACTCTCTCTCTCACACACACACAGATTCAGGGACTCTCTCTCCCACACAGAATCAGGGACTCTCTCCCTCTCACACACGCAGACTCAGCTACTCTCTCTCTCTCACACACAGACTTAGGGACATTCTTTCTCTTACACACAGACTCAGGGACTCTCTCTCACACACGCAGACTCAGGGACTCTCCCTCTCACACACACACAGACTCAGGGACTCTCACTCTCTCACACAGAATCAGGGACTCTCTCTCACTGACTCAGGGACTCTCACTCTCACGCACAGAATCAGGGACTCTCTCTCTCCCACACAGACTCAGGGACTCTCACAGAAACAGACTCAGGGATTCTCTCTCTCCCACACAGACTCAGGGACTCTCTCTCTCCCACACAGACTCAGGGATTTTCTCTCACACAGACTCAGGGATTTTCTCTCACACAGACTCAGGGATTCTCTCACACAGAGACTCAGGGTCTCTATCTCTCTCGCAGACTCAGGGACTCTCTCTCTCTCTCCCACACAGAATCAGGGACTCTCTCTCTCTCTCTCCCACACAGACTCAGGGACTCTCTCTCTCTCTCCCACACAGACTCAGGGACTCTCTCTCTCTCTCACACACAGACTCGGACTCTCACTCTCTCTCACACAGACTCAGGGACTCTCACAGAAACAGACTCAGGGATTCTCTCTCTCCCACACAGACACAGGGACTCTCTCTCTCCCACACAGACTCAGGGATTTTCTCTCACACAGACTCAGGGACTCTCACTCTCACACACAGACTCAGGGACTCTCTCTCTCTCTCTCACACACAGACTCAGGGACTCTCTCTCAGACACAGACTCAGGGACTTTCTCTGTCACCGACAGACTCAGGGAATCTCTCTGTCACCGACAGACTAAGCGACTCTGTCTGTCACACAAAGAATTAGGGACTCTGTCACAGACAGAATCCGGGACTCTCTCTCTCTCACACACACACACATACAGATTCAGGGACTCTCTCTCCCACACAGAATCAGGGACTCTCTCCCTCTCACACACGCAGACTCAGCTAATCTCTCTCACACACAGACAAAGTGTCTCTCTCTCTCTCTCTCTCTCTTTCACCCAGACTCAGGGACTCTCTCTCTCACAAACTCAGGGAATCTCTCCCTCTCTCTCACACAGACTCAGGGATTCTCTCTCTTTCACACACAGACTCAGGGATTCTCTCACACACAGACTCAGGGTCTCTCTCTCTCGCAGACTCAGGGACTCTCTCTCTCTCTCTCTCCCACACAGACTCAGGGACTCTCTCTCCTCCTCTCCCACATAGACTCAGGGACTCTCTCTCTCTCAACACAGACTCAGGGACTCTCTCACACACACAAAGACTGAGGGACTCTCTCTCCCACACAGACTCAGGGACTCTCTCTCACAGAAACAGACTCAGGGATTCTCTCTCACACACAGAATCAGGGACTCTCCCACTCACACACGCAGACTCAGGGACTCTCTCTCTCTCTCACAGACTCAGGGACTCTCTCTCTCGCTCTCTCACCCAGAATCAGGGACTCTCTCTCACACACAGACTCTGGGACTCTCTCTGTCACCGACAGACTAAGCGATTCTGTCTGTCACACACAGAATCAGGGACTCTCTCTCTCACACTCACACACACACAGATTCAGGGACTCTCTCTCCCACACAGAATCAGGGACTCTCTCCCTCTCACACACGCAGACTCAGCTACTCTCTCTCTCTCACACACAGACTCAGGGACTCTCTCTGTCACCGACAGACTCAGGGACTTTCTCTGTCACCGACAGACTCAGGGAATCTCTCTGTCACCGACAGACTAAGCGACTCTGTCTGTCACACACAGAATCAGGGACTCTGTCACAGACAGAATCAGGGACTCTCTCTCACACACACACACACACAGATTCAGGGAATCTCTCTGTCACTGACAGACTAAGCGACTCTGTCTGACACACACAGAATCAGGGACTCTCTCTCTCACACTCACACACACACAGATTCAGGGACTCTCTCTCCCACACAGAATCAGGGACGCTCTCCCTCTCACACACGCAGACTCAGCTAATCTCTCTCACACACAGACAAAGGGTCTCTCTCTCTCTCTCTCTCTCTCATCCACACTCAGGGACTCTCTCTCTCACAAACTCAGGGAATCTCTCCTTCTCTCTCACAGAGACTCAGGGATTCTCTCTCTCTCACACACAGACTCAGGGATTCTCTCACACACAAACTCAGGGTCTCTCTCTCTCTCGCAGACTCAAGGACTCTCTCTCTCTCCCACACTGACTCAGGGACTCTCTCTCCCCCTCTCCCACATAGACTCAGGGACTCTCTCTCTCTCAACACAGACTCAGGGACTCTCTCACACACACAAAGACTGAGGGAATATCTCACACACACACACTCAGGGACTCTCTCTCTCTCCCACACAGACTCAGGGACTCTCTCTCACAGAAACAGACTCAGGGACTCTCTCTCACACACAGAATCAGGGATTCACTCTCTCCCACACAGACTCAGGGACTCTCCCACTCACACACGCAGACGCAGGGACTCTCTCTCACACAGACTGAGGGATTCCCTCACTCACAGACTCAGGGACTCTCTCTCTCACTCACAGACTCAGGGACTCTCTCTCTTGCTCTCTCACACAGAATCAGGGACTCTCTCTCTCACAAACTCAGGCACTCTCTCTCTCTCTCACACACAGACTCAGGGATTCTGTCACACACAGACTCAGGGTCTCTCTCTCTCTCGCAGACTCAGGCACTCTGTCTCTCTCCCACACAGACTCAGGGACTCTCTCTCTCTCTCTGCCACACAGACTCAGGGAATCTCTCTCTCTCTCTCCCACGCAGACTCAGGGACTCTCTCTCTTGCTCTCTCACACAGAATCAGGGACTCTCTCTCTCACAAACTCAGGCACTCTCTCTCTCTCTCACACACAGACTCAGGGATTCTGTCACACACAGACTCAGGGTCTCTCTCTCTCTCGCAGACTCAGGCACTCTGTCTCTCTCCCACACAGACTCAGGGACTCTCTCTCTCTCTCTGCCACACAGACTCAGGGATTCTCTCTCTCTCTCAACACAGACTCAGGGACTCTCTCACACACACAGACTCAGGGACATTCTCTCACAGAAACAGATGCAGGGACTCTCTCACACACACAGACTCAGGGACTCTCTCTCACAGAAACAGACGCAGGAACTCTCTCTCACACACAGTATCAGGGATTCACTCTCTCCCACACAGACTCAGGGACTCTCCCACTCACACACGCAGACTCAGGGACTCTCTCTCTCTCTCACACAGACTCAGGGACTCTCTCTCACACAGACTCAGGGATTCCCTCACTCAGACTCAGGGACTCTCTCTCTCACTCAAAGAATCAGGCACTCTCTCTCTCTCTCTCTCACACAGACTCAGGGAGTCTCTCTCTCTCACACAGACTCAGGGACTCTCTCTCTCTCTCCCACACAGAGTCAGGGACTCTCTCTCTCTCTCTCCCATACAGACTCAGGGACTCTCTCTCTCTCTCGCTCACACAAACTCAGGGAATCTCTCCCTCTCTCTCACACAGACTCAGGGATTCTCTCTCTCTCACACACAGACTCAGGGATTCTCTCTCTCTCTCAACACAGACTCAGGGATTCTCTCACACACAGACTCAGGATCTCTGTCTCACTCACAGACTCAGGGACTCTCTCTCTTGCTCTCTCACCAAGAATCAGGGACTCTCTCTCTCACAAACTCAGGGACTCTCTCTCTCTCTCACACACAGACTCAGGGATTCTGTCACATACAGACTCAGGGTCTCTCTCTCTCTCGCAGACTCAGGCACTCTGTCTCTCTCCCACACAGACTCAGGGACTCTCTCTCTCTCTCTCCCACACAGACTCAGGGACTCTCTCTCTCTCTCTCTCACACAGACTCAGGGACTCTCTCTCTCTCTCCCACACAGAGTCAGGGACTCTCTCTCTCTCTCTCCCACACAGACTCAGGGACTCTCTCTCTCTCTCGCTCACACAAACTCAGGGAATCTCTCCCTCTCTCTCACACAGACTCAGGGATTCTCTCTCTCTCACACACAGACTCAGGGATTCTCTCTCTCTCACACACAGACTCAGGGATTCTCTCACACACAGACTCAGGATCTCTGTCTCACTCACAGACTCAGGGACTCTCTCTCTTGCTCTCTCACCAAGAATCAGGGACTCTCTCTCTCACAAACTCAGGGACTCTCTCTCTCTCTCTCACACACAGACTCAGGGATTCTGTCACACACAGACTCAGGGTCTCTCTCTCTCTCGCAGACTCAGGCACTCTGTCTCTCTCCCACACAGACTCAGGGACTCTCTCTCTCTCTCTGCCACACAGACTCAGGGAATCTCTCTCTCTCTCTCTCCCACACAGACTCAGGGACTCTCTCTCTCTCTCTCTCTCTCAACACAGACTCAGGGACTCTCTCACACACACAGACTCAGGGACATTCTCTCACAGAAACAGATGCAGGGACTCTCTCACACACACAGACTCAGGGACTCTGTCTCACAGAAACTGACGCAGGGACTCTCTCACACACACAGAATCAGGGATTCACTCTCTCCCACACAGACTCAGGGACTCTCCCACTCACACACGCAGACGCAGGGACTCTCTCTCTCTCTCTCACACAGACTCAGGGACTCTCTCTCACACAGACTCAGGGATTCCCTCACTCAGATTCAGGGACTCTCTCTCTCACTCACAGACTCAGGCACTCTCTCTCTCTCTCTCTCTCTCTCTCTCTCTCTCACACAGACTCAGGGAGTTTCTCTCTCACACACAGACTCAGGGACTCTGTCTCTCACACAGACTCTGGGACTTTCTCTCTCACACAGACTCAGGGACTCTCGCTCTCTCTCTCCCACACAGAGTCAGGGACTCTCTCTCTCTCTCTCCCACACAGAGTCAGGGACTCTCTCTCTCTCTCTCCCACACAGACTCAGGGACTCTCTCTCTCTCTCTCTCACACAGACTCAGGGACTCTCTCTCTCTCTCCCACACAGAGTCAGGGACTCTCTCTCTCTCTCCCACACAGACTCAGGGACTCTCTCTCTCTCTCGCTCACACAAACTCAGGGAATCTCTCCCTCTCTCTCACACAGACTCAGGGATTCTCTCTCTCTCACACACAGACTCAGGGATTCTCTCTCTCTCACACACAGACTCAGGGATTCTCTCACACACAGACTCAGGATCTCTGTCTCACTCACAGACTCAGGGACTCTCTCTCTTGCTCTCTCACCAAGAATCAGGGACTCTCTCTCTCACAAACTCAGGGACTCTCTCTCTCTCACACACACAGACTCAGGGATTCTGTCACACACAGACTCAGGGTCTCTCTCTCTCTCGCAGACTCAGGCACTCTGTCTCTCTCCCACACAGACTCAGGGACTCTCTCTCTCTCTCTGCCACACAGACTCAGGGAATCTCTCTCTCTCTCTCCCACACAGACTCAGGGACTCTCTCTCTCTCTCTCTCTCTCAACACAGACTCAGGGACTCTCTCACACACACAGACTCAGGGACATTCTCTCACAGAAACAGATGCAGGGACTCTCTCACACACACAGACTCAGGGACTCTGTCTCACAGAAACTGACGCAGGGACTCTCTCACACACACAGAATCAGGGATTCACTCTCTCCCACACAGACTCAGGGACTCTCCCACTCACACACGCAGACGCAGGGACTCTCTCTCTCTCTCACACAGACTCAGGGACTCTCTCTCACACAGACTCAGGGATTCCCTCACTCAGATTCAGGGACTCTCTCTCTCACTCACAGACTCAGGCACTCTCTCTCTCTCTCTCTCTCTCTCTCTCACACACAGACTCAGGGAGTCTCTCTCTCACACACAGACTCAGGGACTCTGTCTCTCACACAGACTCTGGGACTCTCTCTCTCACACAGACTCAGGGACTCTCTCTCTCTCTCCCACACAGAGTCAGGGACTCTCTCTCTCTCTCTCCCACACAGACTCAGGGATTCTCTCTCTCTCACACACAGACTCATGGATTCTCTCACACACAGACTCAGGGTCTCTGTCTCACTCACAGACTCAGGGACTCTCTCTCTTGCTCTCTCACCAAGAATCAGGGACTCTCTCTCTCTCACAAACTCAGGGAATCTCTCTCTCACTCACACACAGACTCAGGGATTCTGTCACACACAGACTCAGGGTCTCTCTCTCTCTCGCAGACTCAGGCACTCTGTCTCTCTCCCACACAGACTCAGGGACTCTCTCTCTCTCTCTCTGCCACACAGACTCAGGGAATCTCTCTCTCTCTCTCCCACACAGACTCAGGGACTCTCTCTCTCTCTGTCACACACAGACTCAGGGACTCTCTCTCTCTCTCTCTCTCCCACACAGACTCAGGGAATCTCTCTGTCACCGACAGACTACGCGACTCTGTCTGTCACACACAGATTCAGGGACTCTCTCTCCCACACAGAATCAGGGACTCTCTCCCTCTCACACACGCAGACTCAGGGACTCTCTCTCTCTCACACACAGACTCTGGGACTCTCTCTGTCACCGACAGACTCAGGGACTTTCTCTGTCACTGACAGACTCAGGGAATCTCTCTGTCACCGACAGACTAAGCGACTCTGTCTGTCACACACAGAATCAGGGACTCTGTCACAGACAGAATCAGGGACTCTCTCTCACACACACACACACACACACAGATTCAGGGAATCTCTCTGTCACTGACAGACTAAGCGATTCTGTCTGACACACACAGAATCAGGGACTCTCTCTCTCACACTCACACACACACAGATTCAGGGACTCTCTCTCCCACACAGAATCAGGGACGCTCTCCCTCTCACACACGCAGACTCAGCTAATCTCTCTCACACACAGACAAAGGGTCTCTCTCTCTCTCTCTCTCTCTCTCTCACCCAGACTCAGGGACTCTCTCTCACTAACTCAGGGAATCTCTCCCTCTCTCTCACACAGACTCAGGGATTCTCTCTCTCTCACACACAGACTCAGGGATTCTCTCTCTCTCTCACACACAGACTCAGGGATTCTCTCACACACAGACTCAGGGTCTCTGTCTCACTCACAGACTCAGGGACTCTCTCTCTTGCTCTCTCACCAAGAATCAGGGACTCTCTCTCTCACAAACTCAGGGACTCTCTCTCTCTCTCTCACACACAGACTCAGGGATTCTGTCACACACAGACTCAGGGTCTCTCTCTCTCTCGCAGACTCAGGCACTCTGTCTCTCTCCCACACAGACTCAGGGACTCTCTCTCTCTCTCTGCCACACAGACTCAGGGAATCTCTCTCTCTCTCTCCCACACAGACTCAGGGACTCTCTCTCTCTCTGTCACACACAGACTCAGGGACTCTCTCTCTCTCTCTCTCTCCCACACAGAATCAGGGACTCTCTCTCTCTCTCAACACAGACTCAGGGACTCTCTCACACACACAGACTCAGGGACATTCTCTCACAGAAACAGATGCAGGGACTCTCTCACACACACAGACTCAGGGACTCTGTCTCACAGAAACTGACGCAGGGACTCTCACACACAGAATCAGGGATTCACTCTCTCCCACACAGACTCAGGGACTCTCCCACTCACACACGCAGACGCAGGGACTCTCTCTCTCTCTCACACAGACTCAGGGACTCTCTCTCACACAGACTCAGGGATTCCCTCACTCAGACTCAGGGACTCTCTCTCTCACTCACAGACTCAGGCACTCTCTCTCTCTCTCTCTCTCTCACACAGACTCAGGGAGTCTCTCTCTCACACACAGACTCAGGGACTCTCTCTCTCACACAGACTCAGAGACTCTCTCTCTCTCTCCCACACAGAGTCAGGGACTCTCTCTCTCTCTCTCCCACACAGACTCAGGGACTCTCTCTCTCTCTCGCTCACACAGACTCAGGGACTCTCTCTCTCTCTCTCCCACACAGACTCAGGGACTCTCACAGAAATAGACTCAGGGATTCTCTCCCTCCCGCACAGACTCAGGGACTCTCTCTCTCCCTCACAGACTCAGGGATGTTCTCTCACACAGACTCAGGGATTCTCTCTCTCTCTCTCCCACACAGACTCAGGGGCTCTCACAGAAACAGACTCAGGGATTCTCTCTCTCCCGCACAGACTCAGGGACTCTTTCTCTCCCTCAGAGATTCAGGGATGTTCTCTCACACAGACTCAGGGATTCTGTCTCTCACAGACTCAGGGACTCTCACTCTCACACACAGACTCAGGGACTCTCTCTCTCTCTCTCTCTCACACACAGACTCAGGGACTCTCTCTGTCACCGACAGACTCAGGGACTCTCTCTGTCACACACAGAATCAGGGACTCTGTCACAGACAGAATCAGGAACTCTGTCTCACACACACACACACACACACACACACACACACACACACAGATTCAGGGACTCTCTCTCCCACACAGAATCAGGAACTCTCTCTCTCTCACACGCACACACACAGACTCAGGGACTCTCTCTCCCACACAGAATCAGGGACTCTCTCCCTCTCACACACGCAGACTCAGCTACTCTCTCTCTCTCACACACAGACTTAGGGACTCTCTTTCTCTTACACACAGACTCAGGGACACTCTCTCTCTCACACACACAGACTCAGGGACACTCTCTCTCACACACACACAGACTCAGGGACTCTCACTCTCTCACACAGAATCAGGGACTCTCCCTCTCTTACTGACTCAGGGACTCTCACTCTCACACACAGAATCAGGGACTCTCTCTGTCTCACACAGACTCAGGGACACTCTCTCTCTCCAACACAGACTCAGGGACTCTCAGAGAAACAGACTCAGGGATTCTCTCTCTCCCACACAGACACAGGGACTCTCTCTCTCTCACACAGACTCAGGGACTCTCTCTCTCTCCCACACAGAATCAGGGACTCTCTCTCTCTCTCTCTCTCCCACACAGACTCAGGGACTCTCTCTCTCTCACACACAGACTCAGGGACTCTCTCTCTCTCTGTCACACACAGACTCAGACTCTCACTCTCTCTCACACAGACTCAGAGACTCTCTCTCTCCCACACAGACTCAGGGACTCTCTCTCTCTCTCTCCCGCACAGACTCAGGGACTCTCTCTCTCTCACACACAGACTCAGGGACTCTCTCTCTCTCTGTCACACACAGACTCGGACTCTCACTCTCTCACACAGACTCAGGGACTCTCTCTCTCCCACAAAGACTCAGGGACTCTCTCTCTCTCTCTCTCTCTCACACAGACTCAGGGACTCTCTCTCTCCCACACAGACTCAGGGTCTCTCTCTCTCCCACACAGACTCAGGGACTCTCACTCTCACGCACAGAATCAGGGACTCTCACAGAAACAGACTCAGGGATTCTCTCTCTCCCACACAGACTCAGGGATTTTCTCTCACACAGACTCAGGGATTTTCTCTCACACAGACTCAGGGACTCTCTCACTCTCTCTCACACAGACTCAGGGACTCTCTCTCTCTCTGTCACACACAGACTCAGGGACTCTCACTCTCTCTCTCACACACAGACTCAGGGACTCTCACTCTCTCTCTCACAAACAGACTCAGGGACTCTCTCTCACACACAGACTCAGGGACTCTCACTCTCTCTCTCACAAACAGACTCAGGGACTCTCTCTCACACACAGAATCAGGGACTCTCTCTCACACACGCAGACTCAGCTTCTCTCTCTCTCACACACAGACTCAGGGACTTTCTCTGTCACTGACAGACTCAGGGAATCTCTCTGTCATCGACAGACTAAGCGACTCTGTCTGTCACACACAGAATCAGGGACTCTGTCACAGGCAGAATCAGGGACTCTCTCTCTCACACTCACACACACACAGATTCAGGGACTCTCTCTCCCACACAGAATCAGGGACTCTCTCCCTCTCACACACGCAGACTCAGCTACTCTCTCTCTCTCACACACAGACTCAGGGACTCTCTCTGTCACCGACAGACTCAGGGACTCTCTCTGTCACCGACAGACTCAGGGAATCTCTCTGTCACCGACAGACTAAGCGACTCTGTCTGTCACACACAGAATCAGGGACTCTGTCACAGACAGAATCAGGGACTCTCTCTCACACACACACACACACACAGATTCAGGGAATCTCTCTGTCACTGACAGACTAAGCGACTCTGTCTGACACACACAGAATCAGGGACTCTCTCTCTCACACTCACACACACACAGATTCAGGGACTCTCTCTCCCACACAGAATCAGGGACGCTCTCCCTCTCACACACGCAGACTCAGCTAATCTCTCTCACACACAGACAAAGGGTCTCTCTCTCTCTCTCTCTCTCTCATCCACACTCAGGGACTCTCTCTCTCACAAACTCAGGGAATCTCTCCCTCTCTCTCACAGAGACTCAGGGATTCTCTCTCTCTCACACACAGACTCAGGGATTCTCTCACACACAAACTCAGGGTCTCTCTCTCTCTCGCAGACTCAAGGACTCTCTCTCTCTCCCACACTGACTCAGGGACTCTCTCTCCCCCCTCTCCCATATAGACTCAGGGACTCTCTCTCAACACAGACTCAGGGACTCTCTCACACACACAAAGACTGAGGGAATATCTCACACACACACACTCAGGGACTCTCTCTCTCTCCCACACAGACTCAGGGACTCTCTCTCACAGAAACAGACTCAGGGACTCTCTCTCACACACAGAATCAGGGATTCACTCTCTCCCACACAGACTCAGGGACTCTCCCACTCACACACGCAGACGCAGGGACTCTCTCTCACACAGACTGAGGGATTCCCTCACTCACAGACTCAGGGACTCTCTCTCTCACTCACAGACTCAGGGACTCTCTCTCTTGCTCTCTCACACAGAATCAGGGACTCTCTCTCTCACAAACTCAGGCACTCTCTCTCTCTCTCACACACAGACTCAGGGATTCTGTCACACACAGACTCAGGGTCTCTCTCTCTCTCGCAGACTCAGGCACTCTGTCTCTCTCCCACACAGACTCAGGGACTCTCTCTCTCTCTCTGCCACACAGACTCAGGGAATCTCTCTCTCTCTCTCCCACGCAGACTCAGGGACTCTCTCTCTCTCTCTCTCTCCCACACAGACTCAGGGATTCTCTCTCTCTCTCAACACAGACTCAGGGACTCTCTCACACACACAGACTCAGGGACATTCTCTCACAGAAACAGATGCAGGGACTCTCTCACACACACAGACTCAGGGACTCTCTCTCACAGAAACAGACGCAGGAACTCTCTCTCACACACAGTATCAGGGATTCACTCTCTCCCACACAGACTCAGGGGCTCTCCCACTCACACACGCAGACTCAGGGACTCTCTCTCTCTCTCACACAGACTCAGGGACTCTCTCTCACACAGACTCAGGGATTCCCTCACTCAGACTCAGGGACTCTCTCTCTCACTCAAAGAATCAGGCACTCTCTCTCTCTCTCTCTCACACAGACTCAGGGAGTCTCTCTCTCTCACACAGACTCAGGGACTCTCTCTCTCTCTCCCACACAGCATCAGGGACTCTCTCTCTCTCTCTCCCACACAGACTCAGGGACTCTCTCTCTCTCTCGCTCACACAAACTCAGGGAATCTCTCCCTCTCTCTCACACAGACTCAGGGACTCTCTCTCTCTCACACACAGACTCAGGGATTCTCTCTCCCTCTCAACACAGACTCAGGGATTCTCTCACACACAGACTCAGGATCTCTGTCTCACTCACAGACTCAGGGACTCTCTCTCTTGCTCTCTCACCAAGAATCAGGGACTCTCTCTCTCACAAACTCAGGGACTCTCTCTCTCTCTCACACACAGACTCAGGGATTCTGTCACACACAGACTCAGGGTCTCTCTCTCTCTCGCAGACTCAGGCACTCTGTCTCTCTCCCACACAGACTCAGGGACTCTCTCTCTCTCTCTCTGCCACACAGACTCAGGGAATCTCTCTCTCTCTCTCCCACACAGACTCAGGGACTCTCTCTCTCTCTCTCTCACACAGACTCAGGGACTCTCTCTCTCTCTCCCACACAGAGTCAGGGACTCTCTCTCTCTCTCTCCCACACAGACTCAGGGACTCTCTCTCTCTCTCGCTCACACAAACTCAGGGAATCTCTCCCTCTCTCTCACACAGACTCAGGGATTCTCTCTCTCTCACACACAGACTCAGGGATTCTCTCTCTCTCACACACAGACTCAGGGATTCTCTCACACACAGACTCAGGATCTCTGTCTCACTCACAGACTCAGGGACTCTCTCTCTTGCTCTCTCACCAAGAATCAGGGACTCTCTCTCTCACAAACTCAGGGACTCTCTCTCTCTCTCACACACAGACTCAGGGATTCTGTCACACACAGACTCAGGGTCTCTCTCTCTCTCGCAGACTCAGGCACTCTGTCTCTCTCCCACACAGACTCAGGGACTCTCTCTCTCTCTCTGCCACACAGACTCAGGGAATCTCTCTCTCTCTCTCCCACACAGACTCAGGGACTCTCTCTCTCTCTCTCTCTCTCAACACAGACTCAGGGACTCTCTCACACACACAGACTCAGGGACATTCTCTCACAGAAACAGATGCAGGGACTCTCTCACACACACAGACTCAGGGACTCTGTCTCACAGAAACTGACGCAGGGACTCTCTCACACACACAGAATCAGGGATTCACTCTCTCCCACACAGACTCAGGGACTCTCCCACTCACACACGCAGACTCAGGGACTCTCTCTCTCTCTCACACAGACTCAGGGACTCTCTCTCACACAGACTCAGGGATTCCCTCACTCAGATTCAGGGACTCTCTCTCTCACTCACAGACTCAGGCACTCTCTCTCTCTCTCTCTCTCTCTCTCTCTCTCACACAGACTCAGGGAGTTTCTCTCTCACACACAGACTCAGGGACTCTGTCTCTCACACAGACTCTGGGACTTTCTCTCTCACACAGACTCAGGGACTCTCTCTCTCTCTCCCACACAGAGTCAGGGACTCTCTCTCTCTCTCTCCCACACAGACTCAGGGACTCTCTCTCTCTCTCTCTCACACAGACTCAGGGACTCTCTCTCTCTCTCCCACACAGAGTCAGGGACTCTCTCTCTCTCTCTCCCACACAGACTCAGGGACTCTCTCTCTCTCTCGCTCACACAAACTCAGGGAATCTCTCCCTCTCTCTCACACAGACTCAGGGATTCTCTCTCTCTCACACACAGACTCAGGGATTCTCTCTCTCTCACACACAGACTCAGGGATTCTCTCACACACAGACTCAGGATCTCTGTCTCACTCACAAACTCAGGGACTCTCTCTCTTGCTCTCTCACCAAGAATCAGGGACTCTCTCTCTCACAAACTCAGGGACTCTCTCTCTCTCACACACACAGACTCAGGGATTCTGTCACACACAGTCTCAGGGTCTCTCTCTCTCTCGCAGACTCAGGCACTCTGTCTCTCTCCCACACAGACTCAGGGACTCTCTCTCTCTCTCTGCCACACAGACTCAGGGAATCTCTCTCTCTCTCTCCCACACAGACTCAGGGACTCTCTCTCTCTCTCTCTCTCTCAACACAGACTCAGGGACTCTCTCACACACACAGACTCAGGGACATTCTCTCACAGAAACAGATGCAGGGACTCTCTCACACACACAGACTCAGGGACTCTGTCTCACAGAAACTGACGCAGGGACTCTCTCACACACACAGAATCAGGGATTCACTCTCTCCCACACAGACTCAGGGACTCTCCCACTCACACACGCAGACGCAGGGACTCTCTCTCTCTCTCACACAGACTCAGGGACTCTCTCTCACACAGACTCAGGGATTCCCTCACTCAGATTCAGGGACTCTCTCTCTCACTCACAGACTCAGGCACTCTCTCTCTCTCTCTCTCTCTCACACACAGACTCAGGGAGTCTCTCTCTCACACACAGACTCAGGGACTCTGTCTCTCACACAGACTCTGGGACTCTCTCTCTCACACAGACTCAGGGACTCTCTCTCTCTCTCCCACACAGAGTCAGGGACTCTCTCTCTCTCTCTCCCACACAGACTCAGGGATTCTCTCTCTCTCACACACAGACTCATGGATTCTCTCACACACAGACTCAGGGTCTCTGTCTCACTCACAGACTCAGGGACTCTCTCTCTTGCTCTCTCACCAAGAATCACGGACTCTCTCTCTCTCACAAACTCAGGGAATCTCTCTCTCACTCACACACAGACTCAGGGATTCTGTCACACACAGACTCAGGGTCTCTCTCTCTCTCGCAGACTCAGGCACTCTGTCTCTCTCCCACACAGACTCAGGGACTCTCTCTCTCTCTCTCTCTGCCACACAGACTCAGGGAATCTCTCTCTCTCTCTCCCACACAGACTCAGGGACTCTCTCTCTCTCTGTCACACACAGACTCAGGGACTCTCTCTCTCTCTCTCTCTCCCACACAGACTCAGGGAATCTCTCTGTCACCGACAGACTACGCGACTCTGTCTGTCACACACAGATTCAGGGACTCTCTCTCCCACACAGAATCAGGGACTCTCTCCCTCTCACACACGCAGACTCAGGGACTCTCTCTCTCTCACACACAGACTCTGGGACTCTCTCTGTCACCGACAGACTCAGGGACTTTCTCTGTCACTGACAGACTCAGGGAATCTCTCTGTCACCGACAGACTAAGCGACTCTGTCTGTCACACACAGAATCAGGGACTCTGTCACAGACAGAATCAGGGACTCTCTCTCACACACACACACACACACACAGATTCAGGGAATCTCTCTGTCACTGACAGACTAAGCGATTCTGTCTGACACACACAGAATCAGGGACTCTCTCTCTCACACTCACACACACACAGATTCAGGGACTCTCTCTCCCACACAGAATCAGGGACGCTCTCCCTCTCACACACGCAGACTCAGCTAATCTCTCTCACACACAGACAAAGGGTCTCTCTCTCTCTCTCTCTCTCTCTCTCACCCAGACTCAGGGACTCTCTCTCACAAACTCAGGGAATCTCTCCCTCTCTCTCACACAGACCCAGGGATTCTCTCTCTCTCACACACAGACTCAGGGATTTTCTCTCTCTCTCACACACAGACTCAGGGATTCTCTCACACACAGACTCAGGGTCTCTGTCTCACTCACAGACTCAGGGACTCTCTCTCTTGCTCTCTCACCAAGAATCAGGGACTCTCTCTCTCACAAACTCAGGGACTCTCTCTCTCTCACAAACTCAGGGAATCTCTCTCTCACTCACACACAGACTCAGGGATTCTGTCACACACAGACTCAGGGTCTCTCTCTCTCTCGCAGACTCAGGCACTCTGTCTCTCTCCCACACAGACTCAGGGACTCTCTCTCTCTCTCTCTGCCACACAGACTCAGGGAATCTCTCTCTCTCTCTCCCACACAGACTCAGGGACTCTCTCTCTCTCTCTCACACACAGACTCAGGGATTCTCTCACACACAAACTCAGGGTCTCTCTCTCTCTCGCAGACTCAAGGACTCTCTCTCTCTCCCACACTGACTCAGGGACTCTCTCTCCCCCTCTCCCATATAGACTCAGGGACTCTCTCTCAACACAGACTCAGGGACTCTCTCACACACACAAAGACTGAGGGAATATCTCACACACACACACTCAGGGACTCTCTCTCTCTCCCACACAGACTCAGGGACTCTCTCTCACAGAAACAGACTCAGGGACTCTCTCTCACACACAGAATCAGGGATTCACTCTCTCCCACACAGACTCAGGGACTCTCCCACTCACACACGCAGACGCAGGGACTCTCTCTCACACAGACTGAGGGATTCCCTCACTCACAGACTCAGGGACTCTCTCTCTCACTCACAGACTCAGGGACTCTCTCTCTTGCTCTCTCACACAGAATCAGGGACTCTCTCTCTCACAAACTCAGGCACTCTCTCTCTCTCTCACACACAGACTCAGGGATTCTGTCACACACAGACTCAGGGTCTCTCTCCTCTCTCGCAGACTCAGGCACTCTGTCTCTCTCCCACACAGACTCAGGGACTCTCTCTCTCTCTCTGCACACAGACTCAGGGAATCTCTCTCTCTCTCTCCCACGCAGACTCAGGGACTCTCTCTCTCTCTCTCTCTCCCACACAGACTCAGGGATTCTCTCTCTCTCTCAACACAGACTCAGGGACTCTCTCACACACACAGACTCAGGGACATTCTCTCACAGAAACAGATGCAGGGACTCTCTCACACACACAGACTCAGGGACTCTCTCTCACAGAAACAGACGCAGGAACTCTCTCTCACACACAGTATCAGGGATTCACTCTCTCCCACACAGACTCAGGGGCTCTCCCACTCACACACGCAGACTCAGGGACTCTCTCTCTCTCTCACACAGACTCAGGGACTCTCTCTCACACAGACTCAGGGATTCCCTCACTCAGACTCAGGGGACTCTCTCTCCTCACTTCAAAGAATCAGGCACTCTCTCTCTCTCTCTCTCACACAGACTCAGGGAGTCCTCTCTCTCTCACACAGACTCAGGGACTCTCTCTCTCTCTCCCCACACAGCATCAGGGACTCTCTCTCTCTCTCTCCCACACAGACTCAGGGACTCTCTCTCTCTCTCGCTCACACAAACTCAGGGAATCTCTCCCTCTCTCTCACACAGACTCAGGGACTCTCTCTCTCTCACACACAGACTCAGGGATTCTCTCTCTCTTCTCAACACAGACTCAGGGATTCTCTCACACACAGACTCAGGAATCTCTGTCTCACTCACAGACTCAGGGACTCTCTCTCTTGCTCTCTCACCAAGAATCAGGGACTCTCTCTCTCACCAAACTCAGGGACTCTCTCTCTCCTCTCACACACAGACTCAGGGATTCTGTCACACACAGACTCAGGGGTCTCTCTCTCTCTCGCAGACTCAGGCACTCTGTCTCTCTCCCACACAGACTCAGGGACTCTCTCTCTCTCTCTCTGCCACACAGACTCAGGGAATCTCTCTCTCTCTCTCCCACACAGACTCAGGGACTCTCTCTCTCTCTCTCTCACACAGACTCAGGGACTCTCTCTCTCTCTCCCACACAGAGTCAGGGACTCTCTCTCTCTCTCTCCCACACAGACTCAGGGACTCTCTCTCTCTCTCGCTCACACAAACTCAGGGAATCTCTCCCTCTCTCTCACACAGACTCAGGGATTCTCTCTCTCTCACACACAGACTCAGGGATTTTCTCTCTCTCTCACACACAGACTCAGGGATTCTCTCACACACAGACTCAGGGTCTCTGTCTCACTCACAGACTCAGGGACTCTCTCTCTTGCTCTCTCACCAAGAATCAGGGACTCTCTCTCTCACAAACTCAGGGACTCTCTCTCTCTCTCTCACACACAGACTCAGGGATTCTGTCACACACAGACTCAGGGTCTCTCTCTCTCTCGCAGACTCAGGCACTCTGTCTCTCTCCCACACAGACTCAGGGACTCTCTCTCTCTCTCTGCCACACAGACTCAGGGAATCTCTCTCTCTCTCTCCCACACAGACTCAGGGACTCTCTCTCTCTCTGTCACACACAGACTCAGGGACTCTCTCTCTCTCTCTCTCTCCCACACAGACTCAGGGAATCTCTCTGTCACCGACAGACTACGCGACTCTGTCTGTCACACACAGATTCAGGGACTCTCTCTCCCACACAGAATCAGGGACTCTCTCCCTCTCACACACGCAGACTCAGGGACTCTCTCTCTCTCACACACAGACTCTGGGACTCTCTCTGTCACCGACAGACTCAGGGACTTTCTCTGTCACTGACAGACTCAGGGAATCTCTCTGTCACCGACAGACTAAGCGACTCTGTCTGTCACACACAGAATCAGGGACTCTGTCACAGACAGAATCAGGGACTCTCTCTCACACACACACACACACACAGATTCAGGGAATCTCTCTGTCACTGACAGACTAAGCGATTCTGTCTGACACACACAGAATCAGGGACTCTCTCTCTCACACTCACACACACACAGATTCAGGGACTCTCTCTCCCACACAGAATCAGGGACGCTCTCCCTCTCACACACGCAGACTCAGCTAATCTCTCTCACACACAGACAAAGGGTCTCTCTCTCTCTCTCTCTCTCTCTCTCACCCAGACTCAGGGACTCTCTCTCACAAACTCAGGGAATCTCTCCCTCTCTCTCACACAGACCCAGGGATTCTCTCTCTCTCACACACAGACTCAGGGATTTTCTCTCTCTCTCACACACAGACTCAGGGATTCTCTCACACACAGACTCAGGGTCTCTGTCTCACTCACAGACTCAGGGACTCTCTCTCTTGCTCTCTCACCAAGAATCAGGGACTCTCTCTCTCACAAACTCAGGGACTCTCTCTCTCTCACAAACTCAGGGAATCTCTCTCTCACTCACACACAGACTCAGGGATTCTGTCACACACAGACTCAGGGTCTCTCTCTCTCTCGCAGACTCAGGCACTCTGTCTCTCTCCCACACAGACTCAGGGACTCTCTCTCTCTCTCTCTGCCACACAGACTCAGGGAATCTCTCTCTCTCTCTCCCACACAGACTCAGGGACTCTCTCTCTCTCTCTCACACACAGACTCAGGGATTCTCTCACACACAAACTCAGGGTCTCTCTCTCTCTCGCAGACTCAAGGACTCTCTCTCTCTCCCACACTGACTCAGGGACTCTCTCTCCCCCTCTCCCATATAGACTCAGGGACTCTCTCTCAACACAGACTCAGGGACTCTCTCACACACACAAAGACTGAGGGAATATCTCACACACACACACTCAGGGACTCTCTCTCTCTCCCACACAGACTCAGGGACTCTCTCTCACAGAAACAGACTCAGGGACTCTCTCTCACACACAGAATCAGGGATTCACTCTCTCCCACACAGACTCAGGGACTCTCCCACTCACACACGCAGGACGCAGGGACTCTCTCTCACACAGACTGAGGGATTCCCTCACTCACAGACTCAGGGACTCTCTCTCTCACTCACAGACTCAGGGACTCTCTCTCTTGCTCTCTCACACAGAATCAGGGACTCTCTCTCTCACAAACTCAGGCACTCTCTCTCTCTCTCACACACAGACTCAGGGATTCTGTCACACACAGACTCAGGGTCTCTCTCTCTCTCGCAGACTCAGGCACTCTGTCTCTCTCCCACACAGACTCAGGGACTCTCTCTCTCTCTCTGCCACACAGACTCAGGGAATCTCTCTCTCTCTCTCCCACGCAGACTCAGGGACTCTCTCTCTCTCTCTCTCTCCCACACAGACTCAGGGATTCTCTCTCTCTCTCAACACAGACTCAGGGACTCTCTCACACACACAGACTCAGGGACATTCTCTCACAGAAACAGATGCAGGGACTCTCTCACACACACAGACTCAGGGACTCTCTCTCACAGAAACAGACGCAGGAACTCTCTCTCACACACAGTATCAGGGATTCACTCTCTCCCACACAGACTCAGGGGCTCTCCCACTCACACACGCAGACTCAGGGACTCTCTCTCTCTCTCACACAGACTCAGGGACTCTCTCTCACACAGACTCAGGGATTCCCTCACTCAGACTCAGGGACTCTCTCTCTCACTCAAAGAATCAGGCACTCTCTCTCTCTCTCTCTCACACAGACTCAGGGAGTCTCTCTCTCTCACACAGACTCAGGGACTCTCTCTCTCTCTCCCACACAGCATCAGGGACTCTCTCTCTCTCTCTCCCACACAGACTCAGGGGACTCTCTCTCTCTCTCGCTCACACAAACTCAGGGAATCTCTCCCTCTCTCTCACACAGACTCAGGGACTCTCTCTCTCTCACACACAGACTCAGGGATTCTCTCTCTCTCTCAACACAGACTCAGGGATTCTCTCACACACAGACTCAGGATCTCTGTCTCACTCACAGACTCAGGGACTCTCTCTCTTGCTCTCTCACCAAGAATCAGGGACTCTCTCTCTCACAAACTCAGGGACTCTCTCTCTCTCTCACACACAGACTCAGGGATTCTGTCACACACAGACTCAGGGTCTCTCTCTCTCTCGCAGACTCAGGCACTCTGTCTCTCTCCCACACAGACTCAGGGACTCTCTCTCTCTCTCTCTGCCACACAGACTCAGGGAATCTCTCTCTCTCTCTCCCACACAGACTCAGGGACTCTCTCTCTCTCTCTCTCACACAGACTCAGGGACTCTCTCTCTCTCTCCCACACAGAGTCAGGGACTCTCTCTCTCTCTCTCCCACACAGACTCAGGGACTCTCTCTCTCTCTCGCTCACACAAACTCAGGGAATCTCTCCCTCTCTCTCACACAGACTCAGGGATTCTCTCTCTCTCACACACAGACTCAGGGATTCTCTCTCTCTCACACACAGACTCAGGGATTCTCTCACACACAGACTCAGGATCTCTGTCTCACTCACAGACTCAGGGACTCTCTCTCTTGCTCTCTCACCAAGAATCAGGGACTCTCTCTCTCACAAACTCAGGGACTCTCTCTCTCTCTCACACACAGACTCAGGGATTCTGTCACACACAGACTCAGGGTCTCTCTCTCTCTCGCAGACTCAGGCACTCTGTCTCTCTCCCACACAGACTCAGGGACTCTCTCTCTCTCTCTGCCACACAGACTCAGGGAATCTCTCTCTCTCTCTCCCACACAGACTCAGGGACTCTCTCTCTCTCTCTCTCTCTCAACACAGACTCAGGGACTCTCTCACACACACAGACTCAGGGACATTCTCTCACAGAAACAGATGCAGGGACTCTCTCACACACACAGACTCAGGGACTCTGTCTCACAGAAACTGACGCAGGGACTCTCTCACACACACAGAATCAGGGATTCACTCTCTCCCACACAGACTCAGGGACTCTCCCACTCACACACGCAGACGCAGGGACTCTCTCTCTCTCTCACACAGACTCAGGGACTCTCTCTCACACAGACTCAGGGATTCCCTCACTCAGATTCAGGGACTCTCTCTCTCACTCACAGACTCAGGCACTCTCTCTCTCTCTCTCTCTCTCTCTCTCTCTCACACAGACTCAGGGAGTTTCTCTCTCACACACAGACTCAGGGACTCTGTCTCTCACACAGACTCTGGGACTTTCTCTCTCACACAGACTCAGGGACTCTCTCTCTCTCTCCCACACAGAGTCAGGGACTCTCTCTCTCTCTCTCCCACACAGACTCAGGGACTCTCTCTCTCTCTCTCTCACACAGACTCAGGGACTCTCTCTCTCTCTCCCACACAGAGTCAGGGACTCTCTCTCTCTCTCTCCCACACAGACTCAGGGACTCTCTCTCTCTCTCGCTCACACAAACTCAGGGAATCTCTCCCTCTCTCTCACACAGACTCAGGGATTCTCTCTCTCTCACACACAGACTCAGGGATTCTCTCTCTCTCACACACAGACTCAGGGATTCTCTCACACACAGACTCAGGATCTCTGTCTCACTCACAAACTCAGGGACTCTCTCTCTTGCTCTCTCACCAAGAATCAGGGACTCTCTCTCTCACAAACTCAGGGACTCTCTCTCTCTCACACACACAGACTCAGGGATTCTGTCACACACAGTCTCAGGGTCTCTCTCTCTCTCGCAGACTCAGGCACTCTGTCTCTCTCCCACACAGACTCAGGGACTCTCTCTCTCTCTCTGCCACACAGACTCAGGGAATCTCTCTCTCTCTCTCTCCCACACAGACTCAGGGACTCTCTCTCTCTCTCTCTCTCTCAACACAGACTCAGGGACTCTCTCACACACACAGACTCAGGGACATTCTCTCACAGAAACAGATGCAGGGACTCTCTCACACACACAGACTCAGGGACTCTGTCTCACAGAAACTGACGCAGGGACTCTCTCACACACACAGAATCAGGGATTCACTCTCTCCCACACAGACTCAGGGACTCTCCCACTCACACACGCAGACGCAGGGACTCTCTTCACACAGACTCAGGGACTCTCTCTCACACAGACTCAGGGATTCCCTCACTCAGATTCAGGGACTCTCTCTCTCACTCACAGACTCAGGCACTCTCTCTCTCTCTCTCTCTCTCACACACAGACTCAGGGAGTCTCTCCTCTCACACACAGACTCAGGGGACTCTGTCTCTCACACAGACTCTGGGACTCTCTCTCTCACACAGACTCAGGGACTCTCTCTCTCTCTCCCACACAGAGTCAGGGACTCTCTCTCTCTCTCTCCCACACAGACTCAGGGATTCTCTCTCTCTCACACACAGACTCATGGATTCTCTCACACACAGACTCAGGGTCCTCTGTCTCACTCACAGACTCAGGGACTCTCTCTCTTGCTCTCTCACCAAGAATCACGGACTCTCTCTCTCTCACAAACTCAGGGAATCTCTCTCTCACTCACACACAGACTCAGGGATTCTGTCACACACAGACTCAGGGTCTCTCTCTCTCTCGCAGACTCAGGCACTCTGTCTCTCTCCCACACAGACTCAGGGACTCTCTCTCTCTCTCTCTCTGCCACACAGACTCAGGGAATCTCTCTCTCTCTCTCCCACACAGACTCAGGGACTCTCTCTCTCTCTGTCACACACAGACTCAGGGACTCTCTCTCTCTCTCTCTCTCCCACACAGACTCAGGAATCTCTCTGTCACCGACAGACTACGCGACTCTGTCTGTCACACACAGATTCAGGGACTCTCTCTCCCACACAGAATCAGGGACTCTCTCCCTCTCACACACGCAGACTCAGGGACTCTCTCTCTCTCACACACAGACTCTGGGACTCTCTCTGTCACCGACAGACTCAGGGACTTTCTCTGTCACTGACAGACTCAGGGTATCTCTCTGTCACCGACAGACTAAGCGACTCTGTCTGTCACACACAGAATCAGGGACTCTGTCCACAGACAGAATCAGGGACTCTCTCCTCACACACACACACACACACAGATTCAGGGAATCTCTCTGTCACTGACAGACTAAGCGATTCTGTCTGACACACACAGAATCAGGGACTCTCTCTCTCACACTCACACACACACAGATTCAGGGACTCTCTCTCCCACACAGAATCAGGGACGCTCTCCCTCTCACACAACGCAGACTCAGCTAATCTCTCTCACACACAGACAAAGGGTCTCTCTCTCTCTCTCTCTCTCTCTCTCTCACCCAGACTCAGGGACTCTCTCTCACAAACTCAGGGAATCTCTCCCTCTCTCTCACACAGACCCAGGGATTCTCTCTCTCTCACACACAGACTCAGGGATTTTCTCTCTCTCTCACACACAGACTCAGGGATTCTCTCACACACAGACTCAGGGTCTCTGTCTCACTCACAGACTCAGGGACTCTCTCTCTTGCTCTCTCACCAAGAATCAGGGACTCTCTCTCTCACAAACTCAGGGACTCTCTCTCTCTCACAAACTCAGGGAATCTCTCTCTCACTCACACACAGACTCAGGGATTCTGTCACACACAGACTCAGGGTCTCTCTCTCTCTCGCAGACTCAGGCACTCTGTCTCTCTCCCACACAGACTCAGGGACTCTCTCTCTCTCTCTCTGCCACACAGACTCAGGGAATCTCTCTCTCTCTCTCCCACACAGACTCAGGGACTCTCTCTCTCTCTGTCACACACAGACTCAGGGACTCTCTCTCTCTCTCTCTCTCCCACACAGACTCAGGGAATCTCTCTGTCACCGACAGACTACGCGACTCTGTCTGTCACACACAGATTCAGGGACTCTCTCTCCCACACAGAATCAGGGACTCTCTCCCTCTCACACACGCAGACTCAGGGACTCTCTCTCTCTCACACACAGACTCTGGGACTCTCTCTGTCACCGACAGACTCAGGGACTTTCTCTGTCACTGACAGACTCAGGGAATCTCTCTGTCACCGACAGACTAAGCGACTCTGTCTGTCACACACAGAATCAGGGACTCTGTCACAGACAGAATCAGGGACTCTCTCTCACACACACACACAACACACAGATTCAGGGAATCTCTCTGTCACTGACAGACTAAGCGATTCTGTCTGACACACACAGAATCAGGGACTCTCTCTCTCACACTCACACACACACAGATTCAGGGACTCTCTCTCCCACACAGAATCAGGGACGCTCTCCCTCTCACACACGCAGACTCAGCTAATCTCTCTCACACACAGACAAAGGGTCTCTCTCTCTCTCTCTCTCTCTCACCCAGACTCAGGGACTCTCTCTCACAAACTCAGGGAATCTCTCCCTCTCTCTCACACAGACTCAGGGATTCTCTCTCTCTCACACACAGACTCAGGGATTTTCTCTCTCTCTCACACACAGACTCAGGGATTCTCTCACACACAGACTCAGGGTCTCTGTCTCACTCACAGACTCAGGGACTCTCTCTCTTGCTCTCTCACCAAGAATCAGGGACTCTCTCTCTCACAAACTCAGGGACTCTCTCTCTCTCTCTCACACACAGACTCAGGGATTCTGTCACACACAGACTCAGGGTCTCTCTCTCTCTCGCAGACTCAGGCACTCTGTCTCTCTCCCACACAGACTCAGGGACTCTCTCTCTCTCTCTGCCACACAGACTCAGGGAATCTCTCTCTCTCTCTCCCACACAGACTCAGGGACTCTCTCTCTCTCTGTCACACACAGACTCAGGGACTCTCTCTCTCTCTCTCTCTCAACACAGACTCAGGGACTCTCTCACACACACAGACTCAGGGACATTCTCTCACAGAAACAGATGCAGGGACTCTCTCACACACACAGACTCAGGGACTCTGTCTCACAGAAACTGACGCAGGGACTCTCTCTCACACACAGAATCAGGGATTCACTCTCTCCCACACAGACTCAGGGACTCTCCCACTCACACACGCAGACGCAGGGACTCTCTCTCTCTCTCACACAGACTCAGGGACTCTCTCTCACACAGACTCAGGGATTCCCTCACTCAGACTCAGGGACTCTCTCTCTCACTCACAGACTCAGGCACTCTCTCTCTCTCTCTCTCTCTCACACAGACTCAGGGAGTCTCTCTCTCACACACAGACTCAGGGACTCTCTCTCTCACACAGACTCAGGGACTCTATCTCTCACACAGACTCAGAGACTCTCTCTCTCTCTCCCACACAGAGTCAGGGACTCTCTCTCTCTCTCTCTCCCACACAGACTCAGGGACTCTCTCTCTCTCTCGCTCACACAGACTCAGGGACTCTCTCTCTCTCTCTCCCACACAGACTCAGGGACTCTCACAGAAATAGACTCAGGGATTCTCTCCCTCCCGCACAGACTCAGGGACTCTCTCTCTCCCTCACAGACTCAGGGATGTTCTCTCACACAGACTCAGGGATTCTCTCTCTCTCTCTCCCACACAGACTCAGGGGCTCTCACAGAAACAGACTCAGGGATTCTCTCTCTCCCGCACAGACTCAGGGACTCTTTCTCTCCCTCAGAGATTCAGGGATGTTCTCTCACACAGACTCAGGGATTCTGTCTCTCACAGACTCAGGGACTCTCACTCTCACACACAGACTCAGGGACTCTCTCTCTCTCTCTCTCTCACACACAGACTCAGGGACTCTCTCTGTCACCGACAGACTCAGGGACTCTCTCTGTCACACACAGAATCAGGGACTCTGTCACAGACAGAATCAGGAACTCTCTCTCACACACACACACACACACACACACACACACACACACACACACACACACACACACACACACACACACACACACACACACACACACAGATTCAGGGACTCTCTCTCCCACACAGAATCAGGAACTCTCTCTCTCTCACACGCACACACACAGACTCAGGGACTCTCTCTCCCACACAGAATCAGGGACTCTCTCCCTCTCACACACGCAGACTCAGCTACTCTCTCTCTCTCACACACAGACTTAGGGACTCTCTTTCTCTTACACACAGACTCAGGGACTCTCTCTCACACACACAGACTCAGGGACACTCTCTCTCACACACACACAGACTCAGGGACTCTCACTCTCTCACACAGAATCAGGGACTCTCCCTCTCTTACTGACTCAGGGACTCTCACTCTCACACACAGAATCAGGGACTCTCTCTGTCTCACACAGACTCAGGGACACTCTCTCTCTCCAACACAGACTCAGGGACTCTCACAGAAACAGACTCAGGGATTCTCTCTCTCCCACACAGACACAGGGACTCTCTCTCTCTCACACAGACTCAGGGACTCTCTCTCTCTCCCACACAGAATCAGGGACTCTCTCTCTCTCTCTCTCTCCCACACAGACTCAATGACTCTCTCTCTCTCTCTCCCACACAGACTCAGGGACTCTCTCTCTCTCACACACAGACTCAGGGACTCTCTCTCTCTCTGTCACACACAGACTCGGACTCTCACTCTCTCTCACACAGACTCAGGGACTCTCTCTCTCCCACACAGACTCAGGGACTCTCTCTCTCTCTCTCCCACACAGACTCAGGGACTCTCTCTCTCTCACACACAGACTCAGGGACTCTCTCTCTCTCTGTCACACACAGACTCGGACTCTCACTCTCTCACACAGACTCAGGGACTCTCTCTCTCCCACAAAGACTCAGGGACTCTCTCTCTCTCTCTCTCTCACACAGACTCAGGGACTCTCTCTCTCCCACACAGACTCAGGGTCTCTCTCTCCCCCACACAGACTCAGGGACTCTCACTCTCACGCACAGAATCAGGGACTCTCACAGAAACAGACTCAGGGATTCTCTCTCTCCCACACAGACTCAGGGATTTTCTCTCACACAGACTCAGGGATTTTCTCTCACACAGACTCAGGGACTCTCTCACTCTCTCTCACACAGACTCAGGGACTCTCTCTCTCTCTGTCACACACAGACTCAGGGACTCTCACTCTCTCTCTCACACACAGACTCAGGGACTCTCACTCTCTCTCTCACACACAGAATCAGGGACTCTCTCTCTCTCTCTCACAAACAGACTCAGGGACTCTCTCTCACACACAGAATCAGGGACTCTCTCTCACACACGCAGACTCAGCTACTCTCTCTCTCACACACAGACTCTGGGACTCTCTCTGTCACCGACAGACTCAGGGACTTTCTCTGTCACTGACAGACTCAGGGAATCTCTCTGTCATCGACAGACTAAGCGACTCTGTCTGTCACACACAGAATCAGGGACTCTGTCACAGGCAGAATCAGGGACTCTATCTCTCACACACACACACACACACACACACACACAGATTCAGGGACTCTCTCTCCCACACAGAATCAGGGACTCTCTCCCTCTCACACACACAGACTCAGGGACTCTCTCTCTCACACACACAGACTCAGGGACTCTCTCTGTCACCGACAGACTCAGGGAATCTCTCTGTCACCGACAGACTAAGCAACTCTGTCTGTCACACACAGAATCAGGGACTCTGTCACAGACAGAATCAGGGACTCTCTCTCACACACACACACACACAGATTCAGGGAATCTCTCTGTCACTGACAGACTAAGCGACTCTGTCTGACACACACAGAATCAGGGACTCTCTCTCTCACACTCACACACACACAGATTCAGGGACTCTCTCTCCCACACAGAATCAGGGACGCTCTCCCTCTCACACACGCAGACTCAGCTAATCTCTCTCACACACAGACAAAGGGTCTCTCTCTCTCTCTCTCTCTCTCATCCACACTCAGGGACTCTCTCTCTCACAAACTCAGGGAATCTCTCCCTCTCTCTCACAGAGACTCAGGGATTCTCTCTCTCTCACACACAGACTCAGGGATTCTCTCACACACAAACTCAGGGTCTCTCTCTCTCTCGCAGACTCAAGGACTCTCTCTCTCTCCCACACTGACTCAGGGACTCTCTCTCCCCCTCTCCCACATAGACTCAGGGACTCTCTCTCTCTCAACACAGACTCAGGGACTCTCACACACACAAAGACTGAGGGAATATCTCACACACACACACTCAGGGACTCTCTCTCTCTCCCACACAGACTCAGGGACTCTCTCTCACAGAAACAGACTCAGGGACTCTCTCTCACGCACAGAATCAGGGATTCACTCTCTCCCACACAGACTCAGGGACTCTCCCACTCACACACGCAGACGCAGGGACTCTCTCTCACACAGACTGAGGGATTCCCTCACTCACAGACTCAGGGACTCTCTCTCTCACTCACAGACTCAGGGACTCTCTCTCTTGCTCTCTCACACAGAATCAGGGACTCTCTCTCTCACAAACTCAGGCACTCTCTCTCTCTCTCACACACAGACTCAGGGATTCTGTCACACACAGACTCAGGGTCTCTCTCTCTCTCGCAGACTCAGGCACTCTGTCTCTCTCCCACACAGACTCAGGGACTCTCTCTCTCTCTCTGCCACACAGACTCAGGGAATCTCTCTCTCTCTCTCCCACGCAGACTCAGGGACTCTCTCTCTCTCTCTCTCTCCCACACAGACTCAGGGATTCTCTCTCTCTCTCAACACAGACTCAGGGACTCTCTCACACACACAGACTCAGGGACATTCTCTCACAGAAACAGATGCAGGGACTCTCTCACACACACAGACTCAGGGACTCTCTCTCACAGAAACAGACGCAGGAACTCTCTCTCACACACAGTATCAGGGATTCACTCTCTCCCACACAGACTCAGGGACTCTCCCACTCACACACGCAGACTCAGGGACTCTCTCTCTCTCTCACACAGACTCAGGGACTCTCTCTCACACAGACTCTGGGATTCCCTCACTCAGACTCAGGGACTCTCTCTCTCACTCAAAGAATCAGGCACTCTCTCTCTCTCTCTCTCACACAGACTCAGGGAGTCTCTCTCTCTCACACAGACTCAGGGACTCTCTCTCTCTCTCCCACACAGAGTCAGGGACTCTCTCTCTCT
Source organism: Isurus oxyrinchus (assembly GCA_026770705.1). Classification (NCBI taxonomy): domain Eukaryota; kingdom Metazoa; phylum Chordata; class Chondrichthyes; order Lamniformes; family Lamnidae; genus Isurus; species Isurus oxyrinchus. Next base: position 239,739 of record JANJGN010000637.1, read on the forward strand.
CTCTCCCACACAGACTCAGGGACTCTCTCTCTCTCTCGCTCACACAAACTCAGGGAATCTCTCCCTCTCTCTCACACAGACTCAGGGATTCTCTCTCTCTCACACACAGACTCAGGGATTCTCTCTCTCTCACACACAGACTCTGGGACTCTCTCTGTCACTGACAGACTCAGGGACTTTCTCTGTCACCGACAGACTCAGGGAATCTCTCTGTCACCGACAGACTAAGCGACTCTGTCTGTCACACACAGAATCAGGGACTCTGTCACAGACAGAATCAGGGACTCTCTCTCACACACACACACACACAGATTCAGGGAATCTCTCTGTCACTGACAGACTAAGCGACTCTGTCTGACACACACAGAATCAGGGACTCTCTCTCTCACACTCACACACACACAGATTCAGGGACTCTCTCTCCCACACAGAATCAGGGACGCTCTCCCTCTCACACACGCAGACTCAGCTAATCTCTCTCACACACAGACAAAGGGTCTCTCTCTCTCTCTCTCTCTCTCATCCACACTCAGGGACTCTCTCTCTCACAAACTCAGGGAATCTCTCCCTCTCTCTCACAGAGACTCAGGGATTCTCTCTCTCTCACACACAGACTCAGGGATTCTCTCACACACAAACTCAGGGTCTCTCTCTCTCTCGCAGACTCAAGGACTCTCTCTCTCTCCCACACTGACTCAGGGACTCTCTCTCCCCCTCTCCCACATAGACTCAGGGACTCTCTCTCTCTCAACACAGACTCAGGGACTCTCTCACACACACAAAGACTGAGGGAATATCTCACACACACACACTCAGGGACTCTCTCTCTCTCCCACACAGACTCAGGGACTCTCTCTCACAGAAACAGACTCAGGGACTCTCTCTCACACACAGAATCAGGGATTCACTCTCTCCCACACAGACTCAGGGACTCTCCCACTCACACACGCAGACGCAGGGACTCTCTCTCACACAGACTGAGGGATTCCCTCACTCACAGACTCAGGGACTCTCTCTCTCACTCACAGACTCAGGGACTCTCTCTCTTGCTCTCTCACACAGAATCAGGGACTCTCTCTCTCACAAACTCAGGCACTCTCTCTCTCTCTCACACACAGACTCAGGGATTCTGTCACACACAGACTCAGGGTCTCTCTCTCTCTCGCAGACTCAGGCACTCTGTCTCTCTCCCACACAGACTCAGGGACTCTCTCTCTCTCTCTGCCACACAGACTCAGGGAATCTCTCTCTCTCTCTCCCACGCAGACTCAGGGACTCTCTCTCTCTCTCTCTCTCCCACACAGACTCAGGGATTCTCTCTCTCTCTCAACACAGACTCAGGGACTCTCTCACACACACAGACTCAGGGACATTCTCTCACAGAAACAGATGCAGGGACTCTCTCACACACACAGACTCAGGGACTCTCTCTCACAGAAACAGACGCAGGAACTCTCTCTCACACACAGTATCAGGGATTCACTCTCTCCCACACAGACTCAGGGACTCTCCCACTCACACACGCAGACTCAGGGACTCTCTCTCTCTCTCACACAGACTCAGGGACTCTCTCTCACACAGACTCAGGGATTCCCTCACTCAGACTCAGGGACTCTCTCTCTCACTCAAAGAATCAGGCACTCTCTCTCTCTCTCTCTCACACAGACTCAGGGAGTCTCTCTCTCTCACACAGACTCAGGGACTCTCTCTCTCTCTCCCACACAGCATCAGGGACTCTCTCTCTCTCTCTCCCACACAGACTCAGGGACTCTCTCTCTCTCTCGCTCACACAAACTCAGGGAATCTCTCCCTCTCTCTCACACAGACTCAGGGATTCTCTCTCTCTCACACACAGACTCAGGGATTCTCTCTCTCTCTCAACACAGACTCAGGGATTCTCTCACACACAGACTCAGGATCTCTGTCTCACTCACAGACTCAGGGACTCTCTCTCTTGCTCTCTCACCAAGAATCAGGGACTCTCTCTCTCACAAACTCAGGGACTCTCTCTCTCTCTCACACACAGACTCAGGGATTCTGTCACACACAGACTCAGGGTCTCTCTCTCTCTCGCAGACTCAGGCACTCTGTCTCTCTCCCACACAGACTCAGGGACTCTCTCTCTCTCTCTCTGCCACACAGACTCAGGGAATCTCTCTCTCTCTCTCCCACACAGACTCAGGGACTCTCTCTCTCTCTCTCTCACACAGACTCAGGGACTCTCTCTCTCTCTCCCACACAGAGTCAGGGACTCTCTCTCTCTCTCTCCCACACAGACTCAGGGACTCTCTCTCTCTCTCGCTCACACAAACTCAGGGAATCTCTCCCTCTCTCTCACACAGACTCAGGGATTCTCTCTCTCTCACACACAGACTCAGGGATTCTCTCTCTCTCACACACAGACTCAGGGATTCTCTCACACACAGACTCAGGATCTCTGTCTCACTCACAGACTCAGGGACTCTCTCTCTTGCTCTCTCACCAAGAATCAGGGACTCTCTCTCTCACAAACTCAGGGACTCTCTCTCTCTCTCACACACAGACTCAGGGATTCTGTCACACACAGACTCAGGGTCTCTCTCTCTCTCGCAGACTCAGGCACTCTGTCTCTCTCCCACACAGACTCAGGGACTCTCTCTCTCTCTCTGCCACACAGACTCAGGGAATCTCTCTCTCTCTCTCCCACACAGACTCAGGGACTCTCTCTCTCTCTCTCTCTCTCAACACAGACTCAGGGACTCTCTCACACACACAGACTCAGGGACATTCTCTCACAGAAACAGATGCAGGGACTCTCTCACACACACAGACTCAGGGACTCTGTCTCACAGAAACTGACGCAGGGACTCTCTCACACACACAGAATCAGGGATTCACTCTCTCCCACACAGACTCAGGGACTCTCCCACTCACACACGCAGACGCAGGGACTCTCTCTCTCTCTCACACAGACTCAGGGACTCTCTCTCACACAGACTCAGGGATTCCCTCACTCAGATTCAGGGACTCTCTCTCTCACTCACAGACTCAGGCACTCTCTCTCTCTCTCTCTCTCTCTCTCTCACACAGACTCAGGGAGTTTCTCTCTCACACACAGACTCAGGGACTCTGTCTCTCACACAGACTCTGGGACTTTCTCTCTCACACAGACTCAGGGACTCTCTCTCTCTCTCCCACACAGAGTCAGGGACTCTCTCTCTCTCTCTCCCACACAGACTCAGGGACTCTCTCTCTCTCTCTCTCACACAGACTCAGGGACTCTCTCTCTCTCTCCCACACAGAGTCAGGGACTCTCTCTCTCTCTCTCCCACACAGACTCAGGGACTCTCTCTCTCTCTCGCTCACACAAACTCAGGGAATCTCTCCCTCTCTCTCACACAGACTCAGGGATTCTCTCTCTCTCACACACAGACTCAGGGATTCTCTCTCTCTCACACACAGACTCAGGGATTCTCTCACACACAGACTCAGGATCTCTGTCTCACTCACAGACTCAGGGACTCTCTCTCTTGCTCTCTCACCAAGAATCAGGGACTCTCTCTCTCACAAACTCAGGGACTCTCTCTCTCTCACACACACAGACTCAGGGATTCTGTCACACACAGACTCAGGGTCTCTCTCTCTCTCGCAGACTCAGGCACTCTGTCTCTCTCCCACACAGACTCAGGGACTCTCTCTCTCTCTCTGCCACACAGACTCAGGGAATCTCTCTCTCTCTCTCCCACACAGACTCAGGGACTCTCTCTCTCTCTCTCTCTCTCAACACAGACTCAGGGACTCTCTCACACACACAGACTCAGGGACATTCTCTCACAGAAACAGATGCAGGGACTCTCTCACACACACAGACTCAGGGACTCTGTCTCACAGAAACTGACGCAGGGACTCTCTCACACACACAGAATCAGGGATTCACTCTCTCCCACACAGACTCAGGGACTCTCCCACTCACACACGCAGACGCAGGGACTCTCTCTCTCTCTCACACAGACTCAGGGACTCTCTCTCACACAGACTCAGGGATTCCCTCACTCAGATTCAGGGACTCTCTCTCTCACTCACAGACTCAGGCACTCTCTCTCTCTCTCTCTCTCTCTCACACACAGACTCAGGGAGTCTCTCTCTCACACACAGACTCAGGGACTCTGTCTCTCACACAGACTCTGGGACTCTCTCTCTCACACAGACTCAGGGACTCTCTCTCTCTCTCCCACACAGAGTCAGGGACTCTCTCTCTCTCTCTCCCACACAGACTCAGGGATTCTCTCTCTCTCACACACAGACTCATGGATTCTCTCACACACAGACTCAGGGTCTCTGTCTCACTCACAGACTCAGGGACTCTCTCTCTTGCTCTCTCACCAAGAATCACGGACTCTCTCTCTCTCACAAACTCAGGGAATCTCTCTCTCACTCACACACAGACTCAGGGATTCTGTCACACACAGACTCAGGGTCTCTCTCTCTCTCGCAGACTCAGGCACTCTGTCTCTCTCCCACACAGACTCAGGGACTCTCTCTCTCTCTCTCTCTGCCACACAGACTCAGGGAATCTCTCTCTCTCTCTCCCACACAGACTCAGGGACTCTCTCTCTCTCTGTCACACACAGACTCAGGGACTCTCTCTCTCTCTCTCTCTCCCACACAGACTCAGGGAATCTCTCTGTCACCGACAGACTACGCGACTCTGTCTGTCACACACAGATTCAGGGACTCTCTCTCCCACACAGAATCAGGGACTCTCTCCCTCTCACACACGCAGACTCAGGGACTCTCTCTCTCTCACACACAGACTCTGGGACTCTCTCTGTCACCGACAGACTCAGGGACTTTCTCTGTCACTGACAGACTCAGGGAATCTCTCTGTCACCGACAGACTAAGCGACTCTGTCTGTCACACACAGAATCAGGGACTCTGTCACAGACAGAATCAGGAACTCTGTCTCACACACACACACACACACAGATTCAGGGAATCTCTCTGTCACTGACAGGACTAAGCGATTCTGTCTGACACACACAGAATCAGGGACTCTCTCTCTCACACTCACACACACACAGATTCAGGGACTCTCTCTCCCACACAGAATCAGGGACGCTCTCCCTCTCACACACGCAGACTCAGCTAATCTCTCTCACACACAGACAAAGGGTCTCTCTCTCTCTCTCTCTCTCTCTCTCACCCAGACTCAGGGACTCTCTCTCACAAACTCAGGGAATCTCTCCCTCTCTCTCACACAGACTCAGGGATTCTCTCTCTCTCACACACAGACTCAGGGATTTTCTCTCTCTCTCACACACAGACTCAGGGATTCTCTCACACACAGACTCAGGGTCTCTGTCTCACTCACAGACTCAGGGACTCTCTCTCTTGCTCTCTCACCAAGAATCAGGGACTCTCTCTCTCACAAACTCAGGGACTCTCTCTCTCTCACAAACTCAGGGAATCTCTCTCTCACTCACACACAGACTCAGGGATTCTGTCACACACAGACTCAGGGTCTCTCTCTCTCTCGCAGACTCAGGCACTCTGTCTCTCTCCCACACAGACTCAGGGACTCTCTCTCTCTCTGCCACACAGACTCAGGGAATCTCTCTCTCTCTCTCCCACACAGACTCAGGGACTCTCTCTCTCTCTGTCACACACAGACTCAGGGACTCTCTCTCTCTCTCTCTCTCCCACACAGACTCAGGGAATCTCTCTGTCACCGACAGACTACGCGACTCTGTCTGTCACACACAGATTCAGGGACTCTCTCTCCCACACAGAATCAGGGACTCTCTCCCTCTCACACACGCAGACTCAGGGACTCTCTCTCTCTCACACACAGACTCTGGGACTCTCTCTGTCACCGACAGACTCAGGGACTTTCTCTGTCACTGACAGACTCAGGGAATCTCTCTGTCACCGACAGACTAAGCGACTCTGTCTGTCACACACAGAATCAGGGACTCTGTCACAGACAGAATCAGGGACTCTCTCTCACACACACACACACACACAGATTCAGGGAATCTCTCTGTCACTGACAGACTAAGCGATTCTGTCTGACACACACAGAATCAGGGACTCTCTCTCTCACACTCACACACACACAGATTCAGGGACTCTCTCTCCCACACAGAATCAGGGACGCTCTCCCTCTCACACACGCAGACTCAGCTAATCTCTCTCACACACAGACAAAGGGTCTCTCTCTCTCTCTCTCTCTCTCACCCAGACTCAGGGACTCTCTCTCACAAACTCAGGGAATCTCTCCCTCTCTCTCACACAGACTCAGGGATTCTCTCTCTCTCACACACAGACTCAGGGATTTTCTCTCTCTCTCACACACAGACTCAGGGATTCTCTCACACACAGACTCAGGGTCTCTGTCTCACTCACAGACTCAGGGACTCTCTCTCTTGCTCTCTCACCAAGAATCAGGGACTCTCTCTCTCACAAACTCAGGGACTCTCTCTCTCTCTCTCACACACAGACTCAGGGATTCTGTCACACACAGACTCAGGGTCTCTCTCTCTCTCGCAGACTCAGGCACTCTGTCTCTCTCCCCACACAGACTCAGGGACTCTCTCTCTCTCTCTGCCACACAGACTCAGGGAATCTCTCTCTCTCTCTCCCACACAGACTCAAGGACTCTCTCTCTCTCTGTCACACACAGACTCAGGGACTCTCTCTCTCTCTCTCTCTCAACACAGACTCAGGGACTCTCTCACACACACAGACTCAGGGACATTCTCTCACAGAAACAGATGCAGGGACTCTCTCACACACACAGACTCAGGGACTCTGTCTCACAGAAACTGACGCAGGGACTCTCTCTCACACACAGAATCAGGGATTCACTCTCTCCCACACAGACTCAGGGACTCTCCCACTCACACACGCAGACGCAGGGACTCTCTCTCTCTCTCACACAGACTCAGGGACTCTCTCTCACACAGACTCAGGGATTCCCTCACTCAGACTCAGGGACTCTCTCTCTCACTCACAGACTCAGGCACTCTCTCTCTCTCTCTCTCTCTCACACAGACTCAGGGAGTCTCTCTCTCACACACAGACTCAGGGACTCTCTCTCTCACACAGACTCAGGGACTCTCTCTCTCACACAGACTCAGAGACTCTCTCTCTCTCTCCCACACAGAGTCAGGGACTCTCTCTCTCTCTCTCCCACACAGACTCAGGGACTCTCTCTCTCTCTCTCTCTCACACACAGACTCAGGGACTCTCTCTGTCACACACAGAATCAGGGACTCTGTCACAGACAGAATCAGGAACTCTCTCTCTCACACACACACACACACACACACACACACACACACACACACACACACACACACACACACACACACACACACACACACACACACACACACACACACACACACACACACACACACACAGATTCAGGGACTCTCTCTCCCACACAGAATCAGGAACTCTCTCTCTCTCACACGCACACACACAGACTCAGGGACTCTCTCTCCCACACAGAATCAGGGACTCTCTCCCTCTCACACACGCAGACTCAGCTACTCTCTCTCTCTCACACACAGACTTAGGGACTCTCTTTCTCTTACACACAGACTCAGGGACACTCTCTCTCACACACACACAGACTCAGGGACTCTCACTCTCTCACACAGAATCAGGGATTCTCCCTCTCTTACTGACTCAGGGACTCTCACTCTCACACACAGAATCAGGGACTCTCTCTGTCTCACACAGAATCAGGGACACTCTCTCTCTCCAACACAGACTCAGGGACTCTCACAGAAACAGACTCAGGGATTCTCTCTCTCCCACACAGACACAGGGACTCTCTCTCTCTCACACAGACTCAGGGACTCTCTCTCTCTCCCACACAGAATCAGGGACTCTCTCTCTCTCTCTCTCTCCCACACAGACTCAATGACTCTCTCTCTCTCTCTCCCACACAGACTCAGGGACTCTCTCTCTCTCACACACAGACTCAGGGACTCTCTCTCTCTCTGTCACACACAGACTCGGACTCTCACTCTCTCTCACACAGACTCAGGGACTCTCTCTCTCCCACACAGACTCAGGGACTCTCTCTCTCTCTCTCCCACACAGACTCAGGGACTCTCTCTCTCTCACACACAGACTCAGGGACTCTCTCTCTCTCTGTCACACACAGACTCGGACTCTCACTCTCTCACACAGACTCAGGGACTCTCTCTCTCCCACAAAGACTCAGGGACTCTCTCTCTCTCTCTCTCACACAGACTCAGGGACTCTCTCTCTCCCACACAGACTCAGGGTCTCTCTCTCTCCCACACAGACTCAGGGACTCTCACTCTCACGCACAGAATCAGGGACTCTCACAGAAACAGACTCAGGGATTCTCTCTCTCCCACACAGACTCAGGGATTTTCTCTCACACAGACTCAGGGATTTTCTCTCACACAGACTCAGGGACTCTCTCACTCTCTCTCACACAGACTCAGGGACTCTCTCTCTCTCTGTCACACACAGACTCAGGGACTCTCACTCTCTCTCTCACACACACACTCAGGGACTCTCACTCTCTCTCTCACACACAGAATCAGGGACTCTCTCTCTCTCTCTCACAAACAGACTCAGGGACTCTCTCTCACACACAGAATCAAGGACTCTCTCTCACACACGCAGACTCAGCTACTCTCTCTCTCACACACAGACTCTGGGACTCTCTCTGTCACCGACAGACTCAGGGACTCTCTCTGTCACTGACAGACTCAGGGAATCTCTCTGTCATCGACAGACTAAGCGACTCTGTCTGTCACACACAGAATCAGGGACTCTGTCACAGGCAGAATCAGGGACTCTCTCTCTCACACACACACACACACACACACACACACACACACACACACACACACACACACACACACACACACACACACACACACACACACACACACACACACACACACAGATTCAGGGACTCTCTCTCCCACACAGAATCAGGGACTCTCTCCCTCTCACACACGCAGACTCAGCTAATCTCTCTCACACACAGACAAAGGGTCTCTCTCTCTCTCTCTCTCTCTCTCAGCCACACTCAGGGACTCTCTCTCTCACAAACTCAGGGAATCTCTCCCTCTCTCTCACACAGACTCAGGGATTCTCTCTCTCTCACACACAGACTCAGGGATTCTCTCACACACAGACTCAGGGTCTCTCTCTCTCTCTCTCGCAGACTCAGGGAATCTCTCTCTCTCCCACACTGACTCAGGGACTCTCTCTCTCTCTCTCTCCCACACAGACTAAGGGACTCTCTCTCCCCCTCTCCCACATAGACTCAGGGACTCTCACTCTCAAAACAGACTCAGGGACTCTCTCACACACACAAAGACTGAGGGACTCTCTCTCACACACAGACTCAGGGACTCTCTCTCACACACAGACTCAGGGATTCTCTCTCTCTCTCACACACACAGAATCAGGGACTCTCTCTCACACACACAGACTCAGGGACTCTCTCTCACACACACATGCAGACTCAGGGACTCTCTCTCTCTCTCACACAGAATCAGGGACTCTCTTTCACACAGACTCAGGGATTCCCTCACTCACAGACTCAGGGACTCTCTCTCTCTCTCTCATCCAGAATCAGGGACTCTCTCTCACACACAGACTCAGGGACTCTCTCTCTCTCTCTCATCCAGAATCAGGGACTCTCTCTCCCACACAGAATCAGGGACTCTCTCCCTCTCACACACGCAGACTCAGCTACTCTCTCTCTCTCACACACAGACTCAGGGACTCTCTCTCTCTCACACACAGACTCTGGGACTCTCTCTGTCACCGACAGACTCAGGGAATCTCTCTGTCACCGACAGACTAAGCGACTCTGTCTGTCACACACAGAATCAGGGACTCTCTCTCTCACACTCACACGCACACAGATTCAGGGACTCTCTCTCCCACACAGAATCAGGGACTCTCTCCCTCTCACACACGCAGACTCCGGGACTCTCTCTCTCTCACACACAGACTCTGGGACTCTCTCTGTCACCGACAGACTCAGGGACTTTCTCTGTCACCGACAGACTCAGGGAATCTCTCTGTCACCGACAGACTAAGCGACTCTGTCTGTCACACACAGAATCAGGGACTCTGTCACAGACAGAATCAGGGACTCTCTCTCACACACACACACACACAGATTCAGGGACTCTCTCTCCCACACAGAATCAGGGACGCTCTCCCACTCACACACGCAGACTCAGCTAATCTCTCTCACACACAGACAAAGGGTCTCTCTCTCTCTCTCTCTCTCTCACCCAGACTCAGGGACTCTCTCTCACAAACTCAGGGAATCTCTCCCTCTCTCTCACACAGACTCAGGGATTCTCTCTCTCTCACACACAGACTCAGGGATTCTCTCTCTCTCACACACAGACTCAGGGATTCTCTCACACACAGACTCAGGGTCTCTGTCTCACTCACAGACTCAGGGACTCTCTCTCTTGCTCTCTCACCAAGAATCAGGGACTCTCTCTCTCACAAACTCAGGGACTCTCTCTCTCTCTCACACACAGACTCAGGGATTCTGTCACACACAGACTCAGGGTCTCTCTCTCTCTCGCAGACTCAGGCACTCTGTCTCTCTCCCACACAGACTCAGGGACTCTCTCTCTCTCTCTGCCACACAGACTCAGGGAATCTCTCTCTCTCTCTCCCACACAGACTCAGGGACTCTCTCTCTCTCTCTCTCTCTCAACACAGACTCAGGGACTCTCTCACACACACAGACTCAGGGACATTCTCTCACAGAAACAGATGCAGGGACTCTCTCACACACACAGACTCAGGGACTCTGTCTCACAGAAACTGACGCAGGGACTCTCTCACACACACAGAATCAGGGATTCACTCTCTCCCACACAGACTCAGGGACTCTCCCACTCACACACGCAGACGCAGGGACTCTCTCTCTCTCTCACACAGACTCAGGGACTCTCTCTCACACAGACTCAGGGATTCCCTCACTCAGATTCAGGGACTCTCTCTCTCACTCACAGACTCAGGCACTCTCTCTCTCTCTCTCTCTCTCTCACACAGACTCAGGGAGTCTCTCTCTCACACACAGACTCAGGGACTCTCTCTCTCACACAGACTCTGGGACTCTCTCTCTCACACAGACTCAGAGACTCTCTCTCTCTCTCCCACACAGAGTCAGGGACTCTCTCTCTCTCTCTCCCACACAGACTCAGGGACTCTCTCTCTCTCTCGCTCACACAGACTCAGGGACTCTCTCTCTCTCTCTCCCACACAGACTCAGGGACTCTCACAGAAATAGACTCAGGGATTCTCTCTCTCCCCGCACAGACTCAGGGACTCTCTCTCTCCCTCACAGACTCAGGGATGTTCTCTCACACAGACTCAGGGATTCTCTCTCTCTCTCTCCCACACAGACTCAGGGACTCTCACAGAAACAGACTCAGGGATTCTCTCTCTCCCGCACAGACTCAGGGACTCTTTCTCTCCCTCAGAGATTCAGGGATGTTCTCTCACACAGACTCAGGGATTCTCTCTCTCACAGACTCAGGGACAATCACTCTCACACACAGACTCAGGGACTCTCTCTCTCTCTCACACACAGACTCAGGGACTCTCTCTGTCACCGACAGACTCAGGGACTCTCTCTGTCACTGACAGACTCAGGGAATCTCTCTGTCACCGACAGACTAAGCGACTCTGTCTGTCACACACAGAATCAGGGACTCTGTCACAGACAGAATCAGGAACTCTCTCTCTCACACACACACACACACACACACACACACACACACACACACACACACACACACACACACACACACACACACACACACACACACACACACACACACACACACACACACACACACACACACACACACAGATTCAGGGACTCTCTCTCCCACACAGAATCAGGAACTCTCTCTCTCTCACACACACACACACACAGACTCAGGGACTCTCTCTCCCACACAGAATCAGGGACTCTCTCCCTCTCACACACGCAGACTCAGCTACTCTCTCTCTCTCTTACACACAGACTTAGGGACTCTCTCTCACACACACAGACTGAGGGACACTCTCTCTCACACACACACAGACTCAGGGACTCTCACTCTCTCACACAGAATCAGGGACTCTCCCTCTCTTACTGACTCAGGGACTCTCACTCTCACACACAGAATCAGGGACTCTCTCTGTCTCACACAGACTCAGGGACACTCTCTCTCTCCAACACAGACTCAGGGACTCTCACAGAAACAGACTCAGGGATTCTCTCTCTCCCACACAGACTCAGGGACTCTCTCTCTCCCACACAGACTCAGGGGACTCTCACAGAAACAGACTCAGGGACTCTCTCTCTCCCACACAGACTCAGGGACTCTCACAGAAACAGACTCGGGGATTCTCTCACACAGAGACTCAGGGACTCTCTCTCTCGCAGACTCAGGGACTCTCTCTCTCTCCCACACAGAATCAGGGACTCTCTCTCTCTCTCTCTCTCCCACACAGACTCAATGACTCTCTCTCTCTCTCTCCCACACAGACTCAGGGACTCTCTCTCTCTCACACACAGACTCAGGGACTCTCTCTCTCTCTGTCACACACAGACTCGGACTCTCACTCTCTCTCACACAGACTCAGGGACTCTCTCTCTCTCTCTCTCACACAGACTCAGGGACTCTCTCTCTCTCTCTCACACACAGACTCAGGGACTCTCTCTCTCTCACACACAGACTCAGGGACTCTCTCTCTCTCTGTCACACACAGACTCGGACTCTCACTCTCTTTCACACAGACTCAGGGACTCTCTCTCACACACAGAATCAGGGACTCTCTCTCTCTCTCTCACGAACAGACTCAGGGACTCTCTCTCACACACAGACTCAGGGACTTTCTCTGTCACTGACAGACTCAGGGAATCTCTCTGTCATCGACAGACTAAGCGACTCTGTCTGTCACACACAGAATCAGGGACTCTGTCACAGGCAGAATCAGGGACTCTCTCTCTCACACACACACACACACACCACACACACACACACACACACACAGATTCAGGGACTCTCTCTCCCACACAGAATCAGGGACTCTCTCCCTCTCACACACGCAGACTCAGCTAATCTCTCTCACACACAGACAAAGGGTCTCTCTCTCTCTCTCTCTCTCTCTCACCCACACTCAGGGACTCTCTCTCTCACAAACTCAGGGAATCTCTCCCTCTCTCTCACACAGACTCAGGGATTCTCTCTCTCTCACACACAGACTCAGGGATTCTCTCACACACAGACTCAGGGTCTCTCTCTCTCTCTCGCAGACTCAGGGAATCTCTCTCTCTCCCACACTGACTCAGGGACTCTCTCTCTCTCTCTCTCCCACACAGACTAAGGGACTCTCTCTCCCCCTCTCCCACATAGACTCAGGGACTCTCACTCTCAAAACAGACTCAGGGACTCTCTCACACACACAAAGACTGAGGGACTCTCTCACACACACAGACTCAGGGACTCTCTCTCGCTCCCACACAGACTCAGGGACTCTCTCTCACAGAAACAGACTCAGGGACTCTCTCTCACACACAGAATTAGGGATTCACTCTCTCCCACACAGACTCAGGGACTCTCCCACTCACACACGCAGACTCAGGGACTCTCTCTCTCTCTCACACAGACTCAGGGACTCTCTCTTACACAGACTGAGGGATACCCTCACTCACAGACTCAGGGACTCTCTCTCTTGCTCTCTCACCAAGAATCAGGGACTCTCTCTCTCACAAACTCAGGGACTCTCTCTCTCTCTCACACACAGACTCAGGGATTCTGTCACACACAGACTCAGGGTCTCTCTCTCTCTCGCAGACTCAGGCACTCTGTCTCTCTCCCACACAGACTCAGGGACTCTCTCTCTCTCTGTCACACACAGACTCAGGGACTCTCTCTCTCTCTCTCTCTCTCACACACAGACTCAGGGACTCTCTCTCTCTCTCAACACAGACTCAGGGACTCTCTCACACACACAGAAGCAGGGACATTCTCTCACAGAAACAGATGCAGGGACTCTCTCTCCCACACAGACTCAGGGACTCTCTCTCACAGAAACAGATGCAGGGACTCTCTCTCACACACAGAATCAGGGATTCACTCTCACACAGACTCAGGGATTCCCTCACTCACAGACTCAGGGACTCTCTCTCTCACTCACAGACTCAGGCACTCTCTCTCTCTCTTTCTCTCACACACAGAATCAGGGACTCTCTCTCTCACACACACAGACTCAGGGTCTCTCTCTCACACACAGACTCAGGGATTCTCTCTCTCTCTCACACACACAGAATCAGGGATTCACTCTCTCCCACACAGACTCAGGGACTCTCCCACTCACACACGCAGACTCAGGGTCTCTCTCTCTCTCTCACACAGACTCAGGGACTCTCTCTTACACAGACTGAGGGATACCCTCACTCACAGACTCAGGGACTCTCTCTCTTGCTCTCTCACCAAGAATCAGGGACTGTCTCTCTCACAAACTCAGGGACTCTCTCTCTCTCTCACACACAGACTCAGGGATTCTGTCACACACAGACTCAGGGTCTCTCTCTCTCTCGCAGACTCAGGCACTCTGTCTCTCTCCCACACAGACTCAGGGACTCTCTCTCTCTCTCTCCCACACAGACTCAGGGACTCTCTCTCTCTCTGTCACACACAGACTCAGGGACTCTCTCTCTCTCTCTCTCTCTCACACACAGACTCAGGGACTCTCTCTCTCTCTCAACACAGACTCAGGGACTCTCTCACACACACAGAAGCAGGGACATTCTCTCACAGAAACAGATGCAGGGACTCTCTCTCCCACACAGACTCAGGGACTCTCTCTCACAGAAACAGATGCAGGGACTCTCTCTCACACACAGAATCAGGGATTCACTCTCACACAGACTCAGGGATTCCCTCACTCACAGACTCAGGGACTCTCTCTCTCACTCACAGACTCAGGCACTCTCTCTCTCTCTCTCTCTCACAAACAGACTCAGGGAGTCTCTCTCTCACACACAGACTCAGGGACTCTCTCTCTCACATAGACTCTGGGACTCTCTCTCTCACACAGACTCAGGTACTCTCTCTCTCTCCCACACAGAGTCAGGGACTCTCTCTCTCTCTCTCTCCCACACAGACTCAGGGATTCTCTCACTCTCTCGCTCACACAGACTCAGGGACTCTCTCTCTCTCTCTCCCACACAGACTCAGGTACTCTCTCTCCCACACAGACTCGGACTCTCACAGAAACAGACTCAGGGATTCTCTCTCTCCCGCACAGACTCAGGGACTCTCTCTCTCCCTCACAGACTCAGGGATTTTCTCTCACACAGACTCAGGGATTCTCTCACACAGAGATTCAGGGACGCTCACTCTCACACACAGACTCAGGGACTCTGTCACAGACAGAATCAGGGACTCTCTCGGTCTCACACAGACTCAGGGATTCTCTCTCTCTCACTCACAGACACAGGGTCTCCCTCTCTCTCTCTCTCTCTCTCTCACCCAGACTCAGGGACTCTCTCTCTCACAAACTCAGGGACTCTCTCCCTCTCTCTCACACAGACTCAGGGAATCTCTCTCTCTCACACACTGACTCAGGGATTCTCTCACACACAGACTCAGGGTCTCTCTCTCTCTCTCTCTCTCTCTCCCACACAGACTCAGGGACTCTCTCTCTCTCTCTCTCACACAAACTGAGGGACTCTCTCTCTCTCAACACAGACTCAGGGACTCTCACACACACAAAGACTGAGGGACTCTCTCACACACACAGACTCAGGGACTCTCTCTCTGTCCCACACAGACTCAGGGACTCTCGACAGAAACAGACTCAGGGACTCTCTCTCACACACAGATCCAGGGATTCTTTCACACACAGACTCAGGGTCTCTCTCTCTCTCTCACAGACTCAGGGACTCTCTCTCTCTTTCTCTCACACACAGACTCAGGGACTCTCTCTCTCACACACACAGACTCAGGGTCTCTCTCTCACACACAGACTCAGGGATTCTCTCTCTCTCTCACACACACAGAATCAGGGACTCTCTCTCTCTCTCACACACACAGAATCAGGGACTCTTTCTCTCTCTCTCACACACAGACTCAGGGACTCTCTCTCTCACACACACAAATTAGGGACTTTCTTTTACACACAGACTCAGGGACTCTCTCACACACACACGCAGACTCAGGGACTCTCACTCTCACACACAGAATCAGGGACTCTCTCTGTCTCACACAGACTCAGGGACTCTCTCTCTCTCCCACACAGACTCAGGGACTCTCACAGAAACAGACTCAGGGATTCTCTCTCTCCCACACAGACTCAGGGACTCTCTCTCTTTCTCTCACACAGACTCAGGGACTCTCTCTCTCTCCCACACAGACTCAGGGACTCTCTCTCTCTCTCCCACACAGACTCAGGGACTCTCTCTCTCCCACACAGACTCAGGGACTCTCTCTCTTTCTCTCACACAGACTCAGGGACTCTCTCTCTCTCCCACACAGACTCAGGGACTCTCTCTCTCTCTCCCACACAGACTCAGGGACTCTCTCTCTTTCTCTCACACACAGACTCAGGGACTCTCTCTCTCTCCCACACAGACTCAGGGATTCTATAACTCTCTCTCACACCCTGAATCTGGGACTCCCTCTCACACACACACACCCAGTGATTCTCTCACACACAGACTCAGGGTCTCTCTCTCTCTCTCACAGACTCAGGGACTCTCACTCTCTCTCTCTCTCACACAGACTCAGGGACTCTCTCTCTCACACACAGACTCAGGGACTCTATCTCTCACACACACAGACTCAGGGTCTCTCTCTCACACACAGACTCAGGGACTCTCTCTCTCTCACACACACACACAGAATCAGGGACTCTCTCTCTCTCTCTCTCTCAGACTCAGGGACTCTATCTCTCACACACACAGAATCAGGGACTCTCTCTCTCTCTCTCTCTCAGACTCAGGGACTCTCTCTCTCTCACACACAGAATCAGGGACTCTCTTTCTCTTACACACAGACTCAGGGACTCTCACTCTCTCACACAGAATCAGGGACTCTCCCTTACTGACTCAGGGACTCTCACTCACACACAGATTCAGGGACTCTCTCTCCCACACAGAATCAGGGACTCTCTCCCTCTCACACACGCAGACTCAGCTACTCTCTCTCTCTCACACACACAGACTCAGGGACACTCTCTCTCACACACACAGACTCAGGGACTCTCACTCTCTCACACAGAATCAGGGACTCTCCCTTACTGACTCAGGGACTCTCACTCACACACAGATTCAGGGACTCTCTCTCCCACACAGAATCAGGGACTCTCTCCCTCTCACACACGCAGACTCAGCTACTCTCTCTCTCTCTCACACACAGACTTAGGGACTCTCTCTCACACAGACTCAGGGACTCTCTCTCACACAGACTCAGGGACTCTCTCTCTCACACACACACAGACTCAGGGACTCTCACTCTCTCACACAGAATCAGGGACTCTCCCTCTCTTACTGACTCATGGACTCTCACTCTTGCACACAGAATCAGGGACTCTCTCTGTCTCACACAGACTCAGGGACTCTCTCTCTCTCCCACACAGACTCAGGGACTCTCACAGAAACAGACTCAGGGATTCTCTCTCTCCCACACAGACTCAGGGACTCTCTCTCTCTCTGTCACACACAGACTCAGGGAATCTCTCTCTCTGTCACACACAGACTCAGGGACTCTCTCTCTCTCTCTCACACACAGACTCAGGGACTCTCTCTGTCACCGACAGACTCAGGGACTCTCTCTGTCACCGACAGACTCAGGGAATCTCTCTGTCACCCACAGACTAAGCGACTCTGTCTGTCACACACAGAATCCGGGACTCTGTCACAGACAGAATCAGGAACTCTGTCTCTCACACACACACACACACACAGATTCAGGGACTCTCTCTCCCACACAGAATCAGGGACTCTCTCCCTCTCACACACGCAGACTCAGCTAATCTCTCTCTCTCACACTCAGACACAGGGTCTCTCTCTCTCTCTCTCTCTCACCCAGACTCAGGGACTCTCTCTCTCACAAACTCAGCGACTCTCTCCCTCTCTCACACACAGACTCAGGGATTCTCTCACACACAGACTCAGGGTCTCTCTCTCTCTCGCAGACTCAGGGACTCTCTCTCCCACACTGAATCAGGGACTCTCTCTCTCTCTCTCTCCCACACAGACTCAGGGACTCTCTCTCCCCCTCTCCCACACAGACTCAGGGACTCTCTCTCTCTCTCAACACAGACTCAGGGACTCTCTCACACACACAAAGACTGAAGGACTCTCTCACACGCACACACTCAGGGACTCTCTCTCTCTCCCACACAGACTCAGGGACTCTCTCTCACAGAAACAGACTCAGGGACTCTCTCTCACACACAGAATCAGGGATTCACTCTCTCCCACACAGACTCAGGGACTCTCCCACTCACACACGCAGACTCAGGGACTCTCTCTCTCACACAGACTCAGGTACTCTCTCTCTCTCTCCCACACAGAGTCAGGGACTCTCTCTCTCTCTCTCTCTCTCACCCAGACTCAGGGACTCTCTCTCACAAACTCAGGGAATCTCTCCCTCTCTCTCACACAGACTCAGGGATTCTCTCTCTCTCACACACAGACTCAGGGATTCTCTCTCTCTCACACACAGACTCAGGGATTCTCTCACACACAGACTCAGGGTCTCTGTCTCACTCACAGACTCAGGGACTCTCTCTCTTGCTCTCTCACCAAGAATCAGGGACTCTCTCTCTCACAAACTCAGGGACTCTCTCTCTCTCTCACACACAGACTCAGGGATTCTGTCACACACAGACTCAGGGTCTCTCTCTCTCTCGCAGACTCAGGCACTCTGTCTCTCTCCCACACAGACTCAGGGACTCTCTCTCTCTCTGTCACACACAGACTCAGGGACTCTCTCTCTCTCTCTCTCTCCCACACAGAATCAGGGACTCTCTCTCTCTCTCAACACAGACTCAGGGACTCTCTCACACACACAGACTCAGGGACATTCTCTCACAGAAACAGATGCAGGGACTCTCTCACACACACAGACTCAGGGACTCTGTCTCACAGAAACTGACGCAGGGACTCTCTCTCACACACAGAATCAGGGATTCACTCTCTCCCACACAGACTCAGGGACTCTCTCACTCACACACGCAGACGCAGGGACTCTCTCTCTCTCTCACACAGACTCAGGGACTCTCTCTCACACAGACTCAGGGATTCCCTCACTCAGACTCAGGGACTCTCTCTCTCACTCACAGACTCAGGCACTCTCTCTCTCTCTCTCTCTCTCTCACACAGACTCAGGGAGTCTCTCTCTCACACACAGACTCAGAGACTCTCTCTCTCACACAGACTCTGGGACTCTCTCTCTCACACAGACTCAGAGACTCTCTCTCTCTCTCCCACACAGAGTCAGGGACTCTCTCTCTCTCTCTCCCACACAGACTCAGGGACTCTCTCTCTCTCTCGCTCACACAGACTCAGGGACTCTCTCTCTCTCTCTCCACACAGACTCAGGGACTCTCACAGAAATAGACTCAGGGATTCTCTCTCTCCCGCACAGACTCAGGGACTCTCTCTCTCCCTCACAGACTCAGGGATGTTCTCTCACACAGACTCAGGGATTCTCTCTCTCTCTCTCCCACACAGACTCAGGGACTCTCACAGAAACAGACTCAGGGATTCTCTCTCTCCCGCACAGACTCAGGGACTCTTTCTCTCCCTCAGAGATTCAGGGATGTTCTCTCACACAGACTCAGGGATTCTGTCTCTCACAGACTCAGGGACTCTCACTCTCACACACAGACTCAGGGACTCTCTCTCTCTCTCTCTCACACACAGACTCAGGGATTCTCTCTCTCACAGACTCAGGGACAATCACTCTCACACACAGACTCAGGGACTCTCTCTCTCTCTCTCTCACACACAGACTCTGGGACTCTCTCTGTCACCGACAGACTCAGGGACTCTCTCTGTCACTGACAGACTCAGGGAATCTCTCTGTCACCGACAGACTAAGCGACTCTGTCTGTCACACACAGAATCAGGGACTCTGTCACAGACAGAATCAGGAACTCTCTCTCACACACACACACACACACACACACACACACACACACACACACACACACACAGATTCAGGGACTCTCTCTCCCACACAGAATCAGGAACTCTCTCTCTCACACTCACACACACACAGACTCAGGGACTCTCTCTCCCACACAGAATCAGGGACTCTCTCCCTCTCACACACGGAGACTCAGCTACTCTCTCTCTCTCTCACACACAGACTTAGGGACTTTCTTTCTCTTACACACAGACTCAGGGACTCTCTCTCCCACACAGACTCTGGGACTCTCTCTCTCACACAGACTCAGGTACTCTCTCTCTCTCTCCCACACAGACTCAATGACTCTCTCTCTCTCTCTCCCACACAGACTCAGGGACTCTCTCTCTTTCTCTCCCACACAGACTCAGGGACTCTCTCTCTCTCTGTCACACACAGACTCGGACTCTCACTCTCTCTCACACAGACTCAGGGACTCTCTCTCTCCCACACAGACTCAGGGACTCTCTCTCTCTCTCTCTCCCACACAGACTCAGGGACTCTCTCTCTCTCTCACACAGACTCAGGGACTCTCTCTCTCTCTGTCACACACAGACTCGGACTCTCACTCTCTCTCACACAGACTCAGGGACTCTCTCTCTCTCTCTCTCACACAGACTCAGGGACTCTCTCTCTCCCACACAGACTCAGGGTCTCTCTCTCTCCCACACAGACTCAGGGACTCTCACTCTCACGCACAGAATCAGGGACTCTCACAGAAACAGACTCAGGGATTCTCTCTCTCCCACACAGACTCAGGGATTTTCTCTCACACAGACTCAGGGGTTTTCTCTCACACAGACTCAGGGACTCTCACTCTCACACACAGACTCAGGGACTCTCTCACTCTCTCTCACACACAGACTCAGGGACTCTCTCACTCTCTCTCACACAGACTCAGGGACTCTCTCTCTCTCTCACACACAGACTCAGGGACTCTCACTCTCTCTCTCACACACAGACTCAGGGACTCTCTCTCACACACAGAATCAGGGACTCTCTCTCACACACGCAGACTCAGGGACTCTCTCTCTCTCACACACAGACTCTGGGACTCGCTCTGTTACCGACAGACTCAGGGACTTTCTCTGTCACTGACAGACTCAGGGAATCTCTCTGTCATCGACAGACTAAGCGACTCTGTCTGTCACACACAGAATCAGGGACTCTGTCACAGGCAGAATCAGGGACACTCTCTCTCACACACACACACACAAACACACACACACAGATTCAGGGACTCTCTCTCCCACACAGAATCAGGGACTCTCTCCCTCTCACACACGCAGACTCAGCTAATCTCTCTCTCTCTCACACAGACGCAGGGAGTCTCTCTCACACACAGACTCAGAGACTCTCTCTCTCACACACAGACTCAGGGACACTCTCTCTCACACACACAGACTCAGGGACTCTCACTCTCTCACACAGAATCAGGGACTCTCCCTTACTGACTCAGGGACTCTCACTCACACACAGATTCAGGGACTCTCTCTCCCACACAGAATCAGGGACTCTCTCCCTCTCACACACGCAGACTCAGCTACTCTCTCTCTCTCTCACACACAGACTTAGGGACTCTCTCTCACACAGACTCAGGGACTCTCTCTCACACAGACTCAGGGACTCTCTCTCTCACACACACACAGACTCAGGGACTCTCACTCTCTCACACAGAATCAGGGACTCTCCCTCTCTTACTGACTCATGGACTCTCACTCTTGCACACAGAATCAGGGACTCTCTCTGTCTCACACAGACTCAGGGACTCTCTCTCTCTCCCACACAGACTCAGGGACTCTCACAGAAACAGACTCAGGGATTCTCTCTCTCCCACACAGACTCAGGGACTCTCTCTCTCTCTGTCACACACAGACTCAGGGAATCTCTCTCTCTGTCACACACAGACTCAGGGACTCTCTCTCTCTCTCTCACACACAGACTCAGGGACTCTCTCTGTCACCGACAGACTCAGGGACTCTCTCTGTCACCGACAGACTCAGGGAATCTCTCTGTCACCCACAGACTAAGCGACTCTGTCTGTCACACACAGAATCCGGGACTCTGTCACAGACAGAATCAGGAACTCTGTCTCTCACACACACACACACACACAGATTCAGGGACTCTCTCTCCCACACAGAATCAGGGACTCTCTCCCTCTCACACACGCAGACTCAGCTAATCTCTCTCTCTCACACTCAGACACAGGGTCTCTCTCTCTCTCTCTCTCTCACCCAGACTCAGGGACTCTCTCTCTCACAAACTCAGCGACTCTCTCCCTCTCTCACACACAGACTCAGGGATTCTCTCACACACAGACTCAGGGTCTCTCTCTCTCTCGCAGACTCAGGGACTCTCTCTCCCACACTGAATCAGGGACTCTCTCTCTCTCTCTCTCCCACACAGACTCAGGGACTCTCTCTCCCCCTCTCCCACACAGACTCAGGGACTCTCTCTCTCTCTCAACACAGACTCAGGGACTCTCTCACACACACAAAGACTGAAGGACTCTCTCACACGCACACACTCAGGGACTCTCTCTCTCTCCCACACAGACTCAGGGACTCTCTCTCACAGAAACAGACTCAGGGACTCTCTCTCACACACAGAATCAGGGATTCACTCTCTCCCACACAGACTCAGGGACTCTCCCACTCACACACGCAGACTCAGGGACTCTCTCTCTCACACAGACTCAGGTACTCTCTCTCTCTCTCCCACACAGAGTCAGGGACTCTCTCTCTCTCTCTCTCTCTCACCCAGACTCAGGGACTCTCTCTCACAAACTCAGGGAATCTCTCCCTCTCTCTCACACAGACTCAGGGATTCTCTCTCTCTCACACACAGACTCAGGGATTCTCTCTCTCTCACACACAGACTCAGGGATTCTCTCACACACAGACTCAGGGTCTCTGTCTCACTCACAGACTCAGGGACTCTCTCTCTTGCTCTCTCACCAAGAATCAGGGACTCTCTCTCTCACAAACTCAGGGACTCTCTCTCTCTCTCACACACAGACTCAGGGATTCTGTCACACACAGACTCAGGGTCTCTCTCTCTCTCGCAGACTCAGGCACTCTGTCTCTCTCCCACACAGACTCAGGGACTCTCTCTCTCTCTGTCACACACAGACTCAGGGACTCTCTCTCTCTCTCTCTCTCCCACACAGAATCAGGGACTCTCTCTCTCTCTCAACACAGACTCAGGGACTCTCTCACACACACAGACTCAGGGACATTCTCTCACAGAAACAGATGCAGGGACTCTCTCACACACACAGACTCAGGGACTCTGTCTCACAGAAACTGACGCAGGGACTCTCTCTCACACACAGAATCAGGGATTCACTCTCTCCCACACAGACTCAGGGACTCTCTCACTCACACACGCAGACGCAGGGACTCTCTCTCTCTCTCACACAGACTCAGGGACTCTCTCTCACACAGACTCAGGGATTCCCTCACTCAGACTCAGGGACTCTCTCTCTCACTCACAGACTCAGGCACTCTCTCTCTCTCTCTCTCTCTCTCACACAGACTCAGGGAGTCTCTCTCTCACACACAGACTCAGAGACTCTCTCTCTCACACAGACTCTGGGACTCTCTCTCTCACACAGACTCAGAGACTCTCTCTCTCTCTCCCACACAGAGTCAGGGACTCTCTCTCTCTCTCTCCCACACAGACTCAGGGACTCTCTCTCTCTCTCGCTCACACAGACTCAGGGACTCTCTCTCTCTCTCTCCCACACAGACTCAGGGACTCTCACAGAAATAGACTCAGGGATTCTCTCTCTCCCGCACAGACTCAGGGACTCTCTCTCTCCCTCACAGACTCAGGGATGTTCTCTCACACAGACTCAGGGATTCTCTCTCTCTCTCTCCCACACAGACTCAGGGACTCTCACAGAAACAGACTCAGGGATTCTCTCTCTCCCGCACAGACTCAGGGACTCTTTCTCTCCCTCAGAGATTCAGGGATGTTCTCTCACACAGACTCAGGGATTCTGTCTCTCACAGACTCAGGGACTCTCACTCTCACACACAGACTCAGGGACTCTCTCTCTCTCTCTCTCACACACAGACTCAGGGATTCTCTCTCTCACAGACTCAGGGACAATCACTCTCACACACAGACTCAGGGACTCTCTCTCTCTCTCTCTCACACACAGACTCTGGGACTCTCTCTGTCACCGACAGACTCAGGGACTCTCTCTGTCACTGACAGACTCAGGGAATCTCTCTGTCACCGACAGACTAAGCGACTCTGTCTGTCACACACAGAATCAGGGACTCTCTCCCTCTCACACACGCAGACTCAGCTACTCTCTCTCTCTCTCACACACAGACTTAGGGACTCTCTCTCACACAGACTCAGGGACTCTCTCTCACACAGACTCAGGGACTCTCTCTCTCACACACACACAGACTCAGGGACTCTCACTCTCTCACACAGAATCAGGGACTCTCCCTCTCTTACTGACTCATGGACTCTCACTCTTGCACACAGAATCAGGGACTCTCTCTGTCTCACACAGACTCAGGGACTCTCTCTCTCTCCCACACAGACTCAGGGACTCTCACAGAAACAGACTCAGGGATTCTCTCTCTCCCACACAGACTCAGGGACTCTCTCTCTCTCTGTCACACACAGACTCAGGGAATCTCTCTCTCTGTCACACACAGACTCAGGGACTCTCTCTCTCTCTCTCACACACAGACTCAGGGACTCTCTCTGTCACCGACAGACTCAGGGACTCTCTCTGTCACCGACAGACTCAGGGAATCTCTCTGTCACCCACAGACTAAGCGACTCTGTCTGTCACACACAGAATCCGGGACTCTGTCACAGACAGAATCAGGAACTCTGTCTCTCACACACACACACACACACAGATTCAGGGACTCTCTCTCCCACACAGAATCAGGGACTCTCTCCCTCTCACACACGCAGACTCAGCTAATCTCTCTCTCTCACACTCAGACACAGGGTCTCTCTCTCTCTCTCTCTCTCACCCAGACTCAGGGACTCTCTCTCTCACAAACTCAGCGACTCTCTCCCTCTCTCACACACAGACTCAGGGATTCTCTCACACACAGACTCAGGGTCTCTCTCTCTCTCGCAGACTCAGGGACTCTCTCTCCCACACTGAATCAGGGACTCTCTCTCTCTCTCTCTCCCACACAGACTCAGGGACTCTCTCTCCCCCTCTCCCACACAGACTCAGGGACTCTCTCTCTCTCTCAACACAGACTCAGGGACTCTCTCACACACACAAAGACTGAAGGACTCTCTCACACGCACACACTCAGGGACTCTCTCTCTCTCCCACACAGACTCAGGGACTCTCTCTCACAGAAACAGACTCAGGGACTCTCTCTCACACACAGAATCAGGGATTCACTCTCTCCCACACAGACTCAGGGACTCTCCCACTCACACACGCAGACTCAGGGACTCTCTCTCTCACACAGACTCAGGTACTCTCTCTCTCTCTCCCACACAGAGTCAGGGACTCTCTCTCTCTCTCTCTCTCTCACCCAGACTCAGGGACTCTCTCTCACAAACTCAGGGAATCTCTCCCTCTCTCTCACACAGACTCAGGGATTCTCTCTCTCTCACACACAGACTCAGGGATTCTCTCTCTCTCACACACAGACTCAGGGATTCTCTCACACACAGACTCAGGGTCTCTGTCTCACTCACAGACTCAGGGACTCTCTCTCTTGCTCTCTCACCAAGAATCAGGGACTCTCTCTCTCACAAACTCAGGGACTCTCTCTCTCTCTCACACACAGACTCAGGGATTCTGTCACACACAGACTCAGGGTCTCTCTCTCTCTCGCAGACTCAGGCACTCTGTCTCTCTCCCACACAGACTCAGGGACTCTCTCTCTCTCTGTCACACACAGACTCAGGGACTCTCTCTCTCTCTCTCTCTCCCACACAGAATCAGGGACTCTCTCTCTCTCTCAACACAGACTCAGGGACTCTCTCACACACACAGACTCAGGGACATTCTCTCACAGAAACAGATGCAGGGACTCTCTCACACACACAGACTCAGGGACTCTGTCTCACAGAAACTGACGCAGGGACTCTCTCTCACACACAGAATCAGGGATTCACTCTCTCCCACACAGACTCAGGGACTCTCTCACTCACACACGCAGACGCAGGGACTCTCTCTCTCTCTCACACAGACTCAGGGACTCTCTCTCACACAGACTCAGGGATTCCCTCACTCAGACTCAGGGACTCTCTCTCTCACTCACAGACTCAGGCACTCTCTCTCTCTCTCTCTCTCTCTCACACAGACTCAGGGAGTCTCTCTCTCACACACAGACTCAGAGACTCTCTCTCTCACACAGACTCTGGGACTCTCTCTCTCACACAGACTCAGAGACTCTCTCTCTCTCTCCCACACAGAGTCAGGGACTCTCTCTCTCTCTCTCCCACACAGACTCAGGGACTCTCTCTCTCTCTCGCTCACACAGACTCAGGGACTCTCTCTCTCTCTCTCCCACACAGACTCAGGGACTCTCACAGAAATAGACTCAGGGATTCTCTCTCTCCCGCACAGACTCAGGGACTCTCTCTCTCCCTCACAGACTCAGGGATGTTCTCTCACACAGACTCAGGGATTCTCTCTCTCTCTCTCCCACACAGACTCAGGGACTCTCACAGAAACAGACTCAGGGATTCTCTCTCTCCCGCACAGACTCAGGGACTCTTTCTCTCCCTCAGAGATTCAGGGATGTTCTCTCACACAGACTCAGGGATTCTGTCTCTCACAGACTCAGGGACTCTCACTCTCACACACAGACTCAGGGACTCTCTCTCTCTCTCTCTCACACACAGACTCAGGGATTCTCTCTCTCACAGACTCAGGGACAATCACTCTCACACACAGACTCAGGGACTCTCTCTCTCTCTCTCTCACACACAGACTCTGGGACTCTCTCTGTCACCGACAGACTCAGGGACTCTCTCTGTCACTGACAGACTCAGGGAATCTCTCTGTCACCGACAGACTAAGCGACTCTGTCTGTCACACACAGAATCAGGGACTCTCTCCCTCTCACACACGCAGACTCAGCTACTCTCTCTCTCTCTCACACACAGACTTAGGGACTCTCTCTCACACAGACTCAGGGACTCTCTCTCACACAGACTCAGGGACTCTCTCTCTCACACACACACAGACTCAGGGACTCTCACTCTCTCACACAGAATCAGGGACTCTCCCTCTCTTACTGACTCATGGACTCTCACTCTTGCACACAGAATCAGGGACTCTCTCTGTCTCACACAGACTCAGGGACTCTCTCTCTCTCCCACACAGACTCAGGGACTCTCACAGAAACAGACTCAGGGATTCTCTCTCTCCCACACAGACTCAGGGACTCTCTCTCTCTCTGTCACACACAGACTCAGGGAATCTCTCTCTCTGTCACACACAGACTCAGGGACTCTCTCTCTCTCTCTCACACACAGACTCAGGGACTCTCTCTGTCACCGACAGACTCAGGGACTCTCTCTGTCACCGACAGACTCAGGGAATCTCTCTGTCACCCACAGACTAAGCGACTCTGTCTGTCACACACAGAATCCGGGACTCTGTCACAGACAGAATCAGGAACTCTGTCTCTCACACACACACACACACACAGATTCAGGGACTCTCTCTCCCACACAGAATCAGGGACTCTCTCCCTCTCACACACGCAGACTCAGCTAATCTCTCTCTCTCACACTCAGACACAGGGTCTCTCTCTCTCTCTCTCTCTCACCCAGACTCAGGGACTCTCTCTCTCACAAACTCAGCGACTCTCTCCCTCTCTCACACACAGACTCAGGGATTCTCTCACACACAGACTCAGGGTCTCTCTCTCTCTCGCAGACTCAGGGACTCTCTCTCCCACACTGAATCAGGGACTCTCTCTCTCTCTCTCTCCCACACAGACTCAGGGACTCTCTCTCCCCCTCTCCCACACAGACTCAGGGACTCTCTCTCTCTCTCAACACAGACTCAGGGACTCTCTCACACACACAAAGACTGAAGGACTCTCTCACACGCACACACTCAGGGACTCTCTCTCTCTCCCACACAGACTCAGGGACTCTCTCTCACAGAAACAGACTCAGGGACTCTCTCTCACACACAGAATCAGGGATTCACTCTCTCCCACACAGACTCAGGGACTCTCCCACTCACACACGCAGACTCAGGGACTCTCTCTCTCACACAGACTCAGGTACTCTCTCTCTCTCTCCCACACAGAGTCAGGGACTCTCTCTCTCTCTCTCTCTCTCACCCAGACTCAGGGACTCTCTCTCACAAACTCAGGGAATCTCTCCCTCTCTCTCACACAGACTCAGGGATTCTCTCTCTCTCACACACAGACTCAGGGATTCTCTCTCTCTCACACACAGACTCAGGGATTCTCTCACACACAGACTCAGGGTCTCTGTCTCACTCACAGACTCAGGGACTCTCTCTCTTGCTCTCTCACCAAGAATCAGGGACTCTCTCTCTCACAAACTCAGGGACTCTCTCTCTCTCTCACACACAGACTCAGGGATTCTGTCACACACAGACTCAGGGTCTCTCTCTCTCTCGCAGACTCAGGCACTCTGTCTCTCTCCCACACAGACTCAGGGACTCTCTCTCTCTCTGTCACACACAGACTCAGGGACTCTCTCTCTCTCTCTCTCTCCCACACAGAATCAGGGACTCTCTCTCTCTCTCAACACAGACTCAGGGACTCTCTCACACACACAGACTCAGGGACATTCTCTCACAGAAACAGATGCAGGGACTCTCTCACACACACAGACTCAGGGACTCTGTCTCACAGAAACTGACGCAGGGACTCTCTCTCACACACAGAATCAGGGATTCACTCTCTCCCACACAGACTCAGGGACTCTCTCACTCACACACGCAGACGCAGGGACTCTCTCTCTCTCTCACACAGACTCAGGGACTCTCTCTCACACAGACTCAGGGATTCCCTCACTCAGACTCAGGGACTCTCTCACTCACTCACAGACTCAGGCACTCTCTCTCTCTCTCTCTCTCTCTCACACAGACTCAGGGAGTCTCTCTCTCACACACAGACTCAGAGACTCTCTCTCTCACACAGACTCTGGGACTCTCTCTCTCACACAGACTCAGAGACTCTCTCTCTCTCTCCCACACAGAGTCAGGGACTCTCTCTCTCTCTCTCCCACACAGACTCAGGGACTCTCTCTCTCTCTCGCTCACACAGACTCAGGGACTCTCTCTCTCTCTCTCCCACACAGACTCAGGGACTCTCACAGAAATAGACTCAGGGATTCTCTCTCTCCCGCACAGACTCAGGGACTCTCTCTCTCCCTCACAGACTCAGGGATGTTCTCTCACACAGACTCAGGGATTCTCTCTCTCTCTCTCCCACACAGACTCAGGGACTCTCACAGAAACAGACTCAGGGATTCTCTCTCTCCCGCACAGACTCAGGGACTCTTTCTCTCCCTCAGAGATTCAGGGATGTTCTCTCACACAGACTCAGGGATTCTGTCTCTCACAGACTCAGGGACTCTCACTCTCACACACAGACTCAGGGACTCTCTCTCTCTCTCTCTCACACACAGACTCAGGGATTCTCTCTCTCACAGACTCAGGGACAATCACTCTCACACACAGACTCAGGGACTCTCTCTCTCTCTCTCTCACACACAGACTCTGGGACTCTCTCTGTCACCGACAGACTCAGGGACTCTCTCTGTCACTGACAGACTCAGGGAATCTCTCTGTCACCGACAGACTAAGCGACTCTGTCTGTCACACACAGAATCAGGGACTCTGTCACAGACAGAATCAGGAACTCTCTCTCACACACACACACACACACACACACACACACACACACACACACACACACACACACACACACACACACACAGATTCAGGGACTCTCTCTCCCACACAGAATCAGGAACTCTCTCTCTCACACTCACACACACACAGACTCAGGGACTCTCTCTCCCACACAGAATCAGGGACTCTCTCCCTCTCACACACGGAGACTCAGCTACTCTCTCTCTCTCTCACACACAGACTTAGGGACTTTCTTTCTCTTACACACAGACTCAGGGACTCTCTCTCACACACAGAATCAGGGACTCTCTCCCTCTCACACACGGAGACTCAGCTACTCTCTCTCTCTCTCACACACAGACTTAGGGACTTTCTTTCTCTTACACACAGACTCAGGGACTCTCTCTCCCACACAGACTCTGGGACTCTCTCTCTCACACAGACTCAGGTACTCTCTCTCTCTCTCCCACACAGACTCAATGACTCTCTCTCTCTCTCTCCCACACAGACTCAGGGACTCTCTCTCTTTCTCTCCCACACAGACTCAGGGACTCTCTCTCTCTCTGTCACACACAGACTCGGACTCTCACTCTCTCTCACACAGACTCAGGGACTCTCTCTCTCCCACACAGACTCAGGGACTCTCTCTCTCTCTCTCCCACACAGACTCAGGGACTCTCTCTCTCTCTCACACAGACTCAGGGACTCTCTCTCTCTCTGTCACACACAGACTCGGACTCTCACTCTCTCTCACACAGACTCAGGGACTCTCTCTCTCTCTCTCTCTCACACAGACTCAGGGACTCTCTCTCTCCCACACAGACTCAGGGTCTCTCTCTCTCCCACACAGACTCAGGGACTCTCACTCTCACGCACAGAATCAGGGACTCTCACAGAAACAGACTCAGGGATTCTCTCTCTCCCACACAGACTCAGGGATTTTCTCTCACACAGACTCAGGGGTTTTCTCTCACACAGACTCAGGGACTCTCACTCTCACACACAGACTCAGGGACTCTCTCACTCTCTCTCACACACAGACTCAGGGACTCTCTCACTCTCTCTCACACAGACTCAGGGACTCTCTCTCTCTCTCACACACAGACTCAGGGACTCTCACTCTCTCTCTCACACACAGACTCAGGGACTCTCTCTCACACACAGAATCAGGGACTCTCTCTCACACACGCAGACTCTGGGACTCGCTCTGTTACCGACAGACTCAGGGACTTTCTCTGTCACTGACAGACTCAGGGAATCTCTCTGTCATCGACAGACTAAGCGACTCTGTCTGTCACACACAGAATCAGGGACTCTGTCACAGGCAGAATCAGGGACACTCTCTCTCACACACACACACACAAACACACACACACAGATTCAGGGACTCTCTCTCCCACACAGAATCAGGGACTCTCTCCCTCTCACACACGCAGACTCAGCTAATCTCTCTCTCTCTCACACAGACGCAGGGAGTCTCTCTCACACACAGACTCAGAGACTCTCTCTCTCTCACACAGACTCAGGGACTCTCTCTCTCACACACATAGACTCAGGGACTCTCACACACACAGAAACAGGGAATCACTCTCTCTCACACACAGACTCAGGGACTCTCTCTCTCACAGACAGACTCAGGGACTCTGTCACACACGGACTCAGGGATTCTCTCTCACATAGAGAAACAGGGACTCTCTCACTCTCAGACACAGACTCAGGGACTCTCTCTCACACAGACTCAGGGACTCTCTCTCACACAGACTCAGGGACTCTCTCACACAGACTCAGGGACTCTCTCTTTCTCTCTCTCTCACACAGACTCTGGGACTCTCTCCCTCTCTCCCACACAGACTCAGGGACTCTCTCTCTCTCAACACAGACTCAGGGACTGTCTCTCACACACACAAAGACTGAGGGACTCTCTCACACACACAGACTCAGGGACTCTCTCTCTCCCCACACAGACTCAGGGACTCTCTCTCACAGAAACAGAATCAGGGACTCTCTCTCACACACAGAATCAGGGATTCACTCTCTCCCACACAGACTCAGGGACTCTCCCACTCACACACGCAGACTCAGGGACTCTCTCTCTCTCACACAGACTCAGCGACTCTCTCTCACACAGACTGAGGGATTCCCTCACTCACAGACTCAGGGACTCTCTCTCTCACTCACAGACTCAGCGACTCTCTCTCTCGCTCTCTCACCCAGAATCAGGGACTCTCTCTCTCACAAACTCTGGGACTCTCTCTCTCTCACAGAATCTGGGACTCTCGCTTTCACACAGACTCTGGGACTCTCTCTGTTACACAGACTCTGGGTCTCTCTCTCACACACTGATTCAGGGATTCACTCTCTCTCACACACAGACTCAGGGACTCTCTCACAGACAGACTCAGGGCCTCTCTGTCACACACGGACTCAGGGATTCTCTCTCACACAGAGAAACAGGGACTCTCTCACTCTCTCACACACAGACCCATGGACTCTCTCACACAGAGACTCAGGGACTCTCTCTCTCACTCAGACTCAGGGACTCTCTCTCTCCCACACAGACTCAGGGATTTTCTCTCACACAGACTCAGGGATTCTCTCTCTCACAGACTCAGGGACTCACTCTCACACACAGACTCAGGGACTCTCTCTCTCTCTCTCTCACACACAGACTCAGGGACTCTCTCTGACACCGACAGACTCAGGGAACCTCTCTGTCACCGACAGACTAAGCGACTCTGTCTGTCACACACAGACTCAGGGACTCTCTCTCTCTCACAAGCAGACTCAGGGACTCTCTCGCTCTCAATCAGACTCAGGGACTCTCTCTCACACACAGACTCAGGGAATCTCTCTCTCTCACACACTGACTCAGGGACTCTCTCTGTCACCGGCAGACTCAGGGACTCTCTCTGTCATGCACAGAATCAGGGACCCTCTCTCTCACACACACACACACACACACACACAGACACACACAGATTCAGGGACTCTCTCTCACTCTCTCTCTCTCTCTCACACAGAATCAGGGACTCTCTCCCTCTCACACACCCATACTCAGCTACTCTCTCTCTCTCTCACACAGACACTGGGTCTCTCTCTCTCTCTCTCTCTCTCTCACCCAGACTCAGGGACTCTCTCTCTCACAAACTCAGGGACTCTCTCCCTCTCTCTCACACAGACTCAGGGAATCTCTCTCTCTCACACACAGACTCAGGGACTCTCTCTGTCACCGACAGACTCAGGGACTCTCTCTGTCACCGACAGACTCAGGGAATCTCTCTGTCACCGACAGACTAAGCGACTCTGTCTGTCACACACAGAATCAGGGACTCTGTCACAGACAGAATCAGGGACTCTCTCTCGCTCACACAAACACACACACACACACACACACACACACACACACACAGATTCAGGGACTCTCTCTCCCACACAGAATCAGGGACTCTCTCCCTCTCACACACGCAGACTCAGCTAATGTCTCTCGCTCACACACAGACACAGGGTCTCTCTCTCTCTCTCTCTCTCTCACCCAGACTCAGGGAATCTCTCTCTCACACACAGACTCAGGGATTCTCTCACACACAGACTCAGGGTCTCTCTCTCTCTCGCAGACACAGGGACTCACTCTCTCTCACACACAGACTCAGGACTCTCTCTCACTCACACACAGACTCAGAGACTCACTCTGTCTCACACACAGACTCAGGGAGTCTCTCTCGCTCACACAGACTCAGGGACTCTCGCTCACTCACACACAGACTCAGGGACTCTCTCTCACACACGCACAGACTCACGGACTCTCTCTCTCTCTCTCTCTCACACACACAGAATCAGGGACTCTCTCTCTCACACAGACCCAGGGACTCTCTCACACACACACACAGAATCAGGGACTCTCTCTCTCTCACACAGACTCAGGGACTCTCTCTCTCACACACACAGACTAGGGACTCTCTCTCACACACACAGACTCAGGGTCTCTCTCTCTCACACACACAGACTCAGGGATTCTCTCTTTCTCACACACAGACTCAGGGACTCTCACGTTCTCACACAGACTCAGGGACTCTCTCACACTGAGACACAGGGCCTCTCTCTCTCACACCGACGAAGGGAATCTCTCTCTCTCTCTCTCTCACACAGAGTCAGTGACTCTCTCTCTCTCACACACAGACTCAGGGACTCTCACACACACAGAAACAGGGAATCACTCTCTCTCACACACAGACTCAGGGACTCTCTCTCTCACAGACAGACTCAGGGTCTCTGTCACACACGGACTCAGGGACTCTCTCTCACACAGAGAAACAGGGATTCTCACTCTCAGACACAGACTCAGGGACTCTCTCACACAGAGAAACAGGGACACTGTCTCTCTCACTCTCTCACACACAGGCTCAGGGACTCTCTCTCTCTCTCGCACACACAAACTCAGGGACTCTCTCACACAGACTCAGGGACCCTCTCTCACAGAAACAGATGCAGGGACTCTCTCACACACACAGACTCAGGGACTCCCTCTCACAGAAACAGACGCAGGGACTGTCTCTCACACACAGAATCAGGAATTCACTCTCTCCCACACAGTCTCAGGGACTCTCCCACTCACACACGCATTCTCAGGGACTCTCTCTCTCTCTCTCACACAGACTCAGTGATTCCCTCACTCACAGACTCAGGGACTCTCTCTCTCACTCACAGACTCAGGGACTCTCTCTCTCTCTCACACACAGACTCAGGGACTCTCTCTCTCACACAGACTCTGGGACTCTCTCTCTCTCACAGACTCTGGGACTCTCGCTTTCACACAGACTCTGGGACTCTCACTGTTACACAGACTGGGACTCTCTCTCACACACTGATTCAGGGATTCACTCTCTCTCACACACAGACTCAGGGACTCTCTCACAGACAGACTCAGGGCCTCTCTGTCACACACGGACTCAGGGATTCTCTCTCACACAGAGAAACAGGGATTCTCTCACTCTCTCACACACAGACCCATGGACTCTCTCACACAGAGACTCAGGGACTCTCTCTCTCACTCAGACTCAGGGACTCACTCTCTCTCACACACAGACTCAGGACTCTCTCTCACTCACACACAGACTCAGGGATTCACTCTGTCTCACAGAGACTCAGGGAGTCTCTCTCGCTCACACACAGACTCAGGGACTCTCGCTCACTCACACACAGACTCAGGGACTCTCTCTCTCACACGCACAGACTCAGGGACTCTCTCTCTCTCTCTCTCACACACACAGAATCAGGGACTCTCTCTCTCTCACACAGACTCAGGGACTCTCTCTCTCACACACACACAGAATCAGGGACTCTCTCTCTCACACAGACTCAGGGACTCTCTCTCTCACACACAGACTCAGGGACTCTCTCTCTCTCTCTCTCTCTCTCTCACAGACACACAGAATCAGGGACTCTCTCTCTCTCTCACACAGACTCAGGGACTCTCTCTCACACACACAGACTAGGGACTCTCTCTCACACACACAGACTCAGGGTCTCTCTCTCTCACACACACAGACTCAGGGAGTCTCTCTTTCTCACACACAGACTCAGGGACTCTCACGTTCTCACACAGACTCAGGGTCTCTCTCAAACTGAGACACAGGGCCTCTCTCTCTCACACTCAGACACACAGACTCAGGGACTCTCTCTCTCTCACTCACACAGACTCAGGGACTCTCTCACACTGAGACACAGGGCCTCTCTCTCTCACACTCAGACACACAGACTCAGGGACTCTCTCTCTCTCTCACACAGACTCAGGGACTCTCTCTCTCTCTCTCTCTCACACAGACTCTGGGACTCTCTCTCTCTCTCTCACACAGAGTCAGTGACTCTCTCGCTCTCACACCGACGAAGGGAATCTCTCTCTCTCTCTCACACACACAGACTCAGGGATTGTCTCTCACACAGACTCAGAGACTCTCTCTCTCACACAGACGCAGGGAGTCTCTCTCACACACATAGACTCAGGGACTCTCACACACACAGAAACAGGGAATCACTCTCTCTCACACACAGACTCAGGGACTCTCTCTCTCACAGACAGACTCAGGGACTCTGTCACACACGGACTCAGGGACTCTCACACAGAGAAACAGGGACTCTCTCACTCTCAGACACAGACTGAGGGACTCTCTCACACAGAGAAACAGGGACACTCTCTCTCTCACTCTCTCACACACAGGCTCAGGGACTCTCTCTCACACACACAGACTCAGGGAATCTCCTTCCCACACAGACTCGGGGACTCTCTCCCTCTCACACATGCAGACTCAGGGACTCTCTCTCACACAGAATAAGGGAATCTCTCTCACACAGACAAAGGGACTCTCTCTCTCACTCTCACACAGACTCAGGGACTCTCTCTCTCTCACACACAGAAACAGGGACTCACTCTCTCTCACACACAGATTCAGGGACTCTCTCTGTCACCGACAGACTCAGGGACTCTCTCTGTCACCGACAGACTAAGCGACTCTGTCTGTCACACACAGAATCAGGGACTCTGTCACAGACAGAATCAGGG
Source organism: Isurus oxyrinchus (assembly GCA_026770705.1). Classification (NCBI taxonomy): domain Eukaryota; kingdom Metazoa; phylum Chordata; class Chondrichthyes; order Lamniformes; family Lamnidae; genus Isurus; species Isurus oxyrinchus. Next base: position 276,374 of record JANJGN010000637.1, read on the forward strand.
ACTCTCTCTCTCTCACACACACACACACACACACACACACACACACACACACACACACACACACACACACACACACACACACACACACACACACACACACACACACACACACACACACACACACACACACACACACACACACACAGATTCAGGGACTCTCTCTCCCACACAGAATCAGGGACTCTCTCCCTCTCACACACGCAGACTCAGCTAATCTCTCTCTCTCACACTCAGACACAGGGTCTCTCTCTCTCTCTCTCTCTCTCTCTCACCCAGACTCAGGGACTCTCTCACAAACTCAGGGACTCTCTCCCTCTCTCTCACACAGACTCAGGGAATCTCTCTCTCACACACAGACTCAGGGATTCTCTCACACACAGACTCAGGGTCTCTCTCTCTCTCGCAGACACAGGGACTCTCTCTCTCTCCCACACTGACTCTGGAACTCTCTCTCTCTCTCTCTCCCACACAGACTCAGGGAATCTCTCTCCCTCTCTCCCACACAGACTCAGGGACTCTCTCTCTCAACACAGACTCAGGGACTCTCTCGCACACACAAAGACTGAGGGACTCTCTCACACACACAGACTCAGGGACTCTCTCTCTCCCCACACAGACTCAGGGACTCTCTCTCACAGAAACAGACTCAGGGACTCTCTCTCACACACAGAATCAGGGATTCACTCTCTCCCACACAGACTCAGGGACTCTCCCACTCACACACGCAGACTCAGGGACTCTCTCTCTCACACAGACTCAGCGACTCTCTCTCACACAGACTGAGGGATTCCCTCACTCACAGATTCAGGGACTCTCTCTCTCACTCACAGACTCAGGGACTCTCTCTCTCTCTCACACACAGACTCAGGGACTCTCTCTCTCACACAGACTCTGGGACTCTCTCTCTCTCACAGAATCTGGGACTCTCGCTTTCACACAGACTCTGGGACTCTCTCTGTTACACAGACTCTGGGTCTCTCTCTCACACACTGATTCAGGGATTCACTCTCTCTCACACACAGACTCAGGGACTCTCTCACAGACAGACTCAGGGCCTCTCTGTCACACACGGACTCAGGGATTCTCTCTCACACAGAGAAACAGGGACTCTCTCACTCTCTCACACACAGACCCATGGACTCTCTCACACAGAGACTCAGGGACTCTCTCTCTCACTCAGACTCAGGGACTCACTCTCTCTCACACACAGACTCAGGACTCTCTCTCACTCACACAGACTCAGGGATTCACTCTGTCTCACACACAGACTCAGGGAGTCTCTCTCGCTCACACACAGACTCAGGGACTCTCGCTCACTCACACACAGACTCAGGGACTCTCTCACACGCACAGACTCAGCGACTCTCTCTCTCTCACACACACACAGAATCAGGGACTCTCTCTCCCTCACACAGACTCAGGGACTCTCTCTCACACGCACACACAGAATCAGGGACTCTCTCTCTCTCACACAGACTCAGGGACTCTCTCTTTCACACACACAGACTAGGGACTCTCTCTCACACACAGACTCATGGTCTCTCTCTCTCACACACACAGACTCAGGGACTCTCTCTTTCTCACACACAGACTCAGGGACTCTCACGTTCTCACACAGACTCAGGGACTCTCTCACACTGAGACACAGGGCCTCTCTCTCTCACACTCAGAAACACAGACTCAGGGACTCTCTCTCTCTCTCTCACACAGACTCAGGGACTCTCTCTCTCTCTCTCTCTCTCTCTCTCTCACACAGACTCTGGGCCTCTCTCTCTCTCTCTCACACAGACTCAGGGACTCTCTCTCTGTCTCTCACACAGACTCAGGGACTCACTCTCTCTCACACAGACTCAGGGACTCTCTCTCTCACACACACACACAGAATCAGGGACTCTCTCTCTCTCACACAGACTCAGGGACTCTCTCTCACACACACAGAATCAGGGACTCTCTCTCTCTCACACAGACTCAGGGACTCTCTGTCTCACACACACAGACTAGGGACTCTCTCTCACACACAGACTCAGGGTCTCTCTCTCTCTCACACAGACTCAGGGACTCTCTCTCTCACACACACACACAGAATCAGGGACTCTCTCTCTCACACAGACTCAGGGACTCTCTCTCTCTCACACAGACTCAGGGATTCTCTCTCACACACACACAGAATCAGGGACTCTCTCTCTCTCACACAGACTCAGGGACGCTCTCTCTCACACACACAGACTAGGGACTCACTCTCACACACACAGACTCAGGTCTCTCTCTCTCACACACACAGACTCAGGGACTCTCTCTTTCTCACACACAGACTCAGGGACTCTCACGTTCTCACACAGACTCAGGGACTCTCTCAAACTGAGACACAGGGCCTCTCTCACTCACACTCAGACTCAGGGACTCTCTCTCTCACACACAGACTCAGGGACTCTCTCTCTCTCTCTCTCTCTCTCTCACAGACACACAGAATCAGGGACTCTCTCTCTCTCTCACACAGACTCAGGGACTCTCTCTCACACACACAGACTAGGGACTCTCTCTCACACACACAGACTCAGGGTCTCTCTCTCTCACACACACAGACTCAGGGAGTCTCTCTTTCTCACACACAGACTCAGGGACTCTCACGTTCTCACACAGACTCAGGGTCTCTCTCAAACTGAGACACAGGGCCTCTCTCTCTCACACTCAGACACACAGACTCAGGGACTCTCTCTCTCTCACTCACACAGACTCAGGGACTCTCTCACACTGAGACACAGGGCCTCTCTCTCTCACACTCAGACACACAGACTCAGGGACTCTCTCTCTCTCTCACACAGACTCAGGGACTCTCTCTCTCTCTCTCTCTCACACAGACTCTGGGACTCTCTCTCTCTCTCTCACACAGAGTCAGTGACTCTCTCGCTCTCACACCGACGAAGGGAATCTCTCTCTCTCTCTCACACACACAGACTCAGGGATTGTCTCTCACACAGACTCAGAGACTCTCTCTCTCACACAGACGCAGGGAGTCTCTCTCACACACATAGACTCAGGGACTCTCACACACACAGAAACAGGGAATCACTCTCTCTCACACACAGACTCAGGGACTCTCTCTCTCACAGACAGACTCAGGGACTCTGTCACACACGGACTCAGGGACTCTCTCTCACATAGAGAAACAGGGACTCTCTCACTCTCAGACACAGACTGAGGGACTCTCTCACACAGAGAAACAGGGACACTCTCTCTCTCACTCTCTCACACACAGGCTCAGGGACTCTCTCTCACACACACAGACTCAGGGAATCTCCCTCCCACACAGACTCAGGGACTCTCTCCCTCTCACACATGCAGACTCAGGGACTCTCTCTCACACAGAATAAGGGAATCTCTCTCACACAGACAAAGGGACTCTCTCTCTCACTCTCACACAGACTCAGGGACTCTCTCTCTCTCACACACAGAAACAGGGACTCACTCTCTCTCACACACAGATTCAGGGACTCTCTCTGTCACCGACAGACTCAGGGAATCTCTCTGTCACCGACAGACTAAGCGACTCTGTCTGTCACACACAGAATCAGGGACTCTGTCACAGACAGAATCAGGGACTCTCTCTCTCTCTCACACACACACACACACACACACACAGATTCAGGGACTCTCTCTCCCACACAGAATCAGGGACTCTCTCCCTCTCACACACGCAGACTCAGCTAATCTCTCTCTCTCACACTCAGACACAGGGTCTCTCTCTCTCTCTCTCTCTCTCTCACCCAGACTCAGGGACTCTCTCACAAACTCAGGGACTCTCTCCCTCTCTCTCACACAGACTCAGGGAATCTCTCTCTCACACACAGACTCAGGGATTCTCTCACACACAGACTCAGGGTCTCTCTCTCTCTCGCAGACACAGGGACTCTCTCTCTCTCCCACACTGACTCTGGAACTCTCTCTCTCTCTCTCTCCCACACAGACTCAGGGAATCTCTCTCCCTCTCTCCCACACAGACTCAGGGACTCTCTCTCTCTCAACACAGACTCAGGGACTCTCTCGCACACACAAAGACTGAGGGACTCTCTCACACACACAGACTCAGGGACTCTCTCTCTCCCCACACAGACTCAGGGACTCTCTCTCACAGAAACAGACTCAGGGACTCTCTCTCACACACAGAATCAGGGATTCACTCTCTCCCACACAGACTCAGGGTCTCTCTCTCTCACACACACAGACTCAGGGACTCTCTCTTTCTCACACACAGACTCAGGGACTCTCACGTTCTCACACAGACTCAGGGACTCTCTCACACTGAGACACAGGGCCTCTCTCACTCACACTCAGACACACAGACTCAGGGACTCTCTCTCTCTCTCTCTCACACAGACTCAGGGACTCTCTCTCTCTCTCTCTCACACAGAGTCAGTGACTCTCTCGCTCTCACACCGACGAAGGGAATCTCTCTCTCTCTCTCACACACACAGACTCAGGGATTGTCTCTCACACAGACTCAGAGACTCTCTCTCTCACACAGACGCAGGGAGTCTCTCTCACACACATAGACTCAGGGACTCTCACACACACAGAAACAGGGAATCACTCTCTCTCACACACAGACTCACTCAGGGACTCTCTCTCTCACAGACAGACTCAGGGACTCTGTCACACACGGACTCAGGGACTCTCTCTCACACAGAGAAACAGGGACTCTCTCACTCTCAGACACAGACTGAGGGACTCTCACACAGAGAAACAGGGACACTCTCTCTCTCACTCTCTCACACACAGGCTCAGGGACTCTCTCTCACACACACAGACTCAGGGAATCTCCCTCCCACACAGACTCAGGGACTCTCTCTCTCTCACACATGCAGACTCAGGGACTCTCTCTCACACAGAATAAGGGAATCTCTCTCACACAGACAAAGGGACTCTCTCTCTCACTCTCACACAGACTCAGGGAATCTCTCTCTCTCACACAGAAACAGGGACTCACTCTCTGGCACACACAGATTCAGGGACTCTCTCTGTCACCGACAGACTCAGGGAGTCTCTCTGTCACAGACAGAATCAGGGACTCGCTCCCTCTCACACACGCAGACTCAGCTAATCTCTCTCTCTCACACTCAGACACAGGGTCTCTCTCTCTGTCTCTCTCTCTCTCACCCAGACTCAGGGACTCTCTCACAAACTCAGGGACTCTGTCCCTCTCTCTCACACAGACTCAGGGAATCTCTCTCTCACACACAGACTCAGGGTCTCTCTCTCTCACACAGACTAAGGGACTCTCTCTCTCACACAGACTCAGAGACTCTCTCTCTCACACAGACTCAGGGACTCTCTCCCTCACAGAGATTCAGGGACCCTCTCTCTCACACAGACTCAGGGACTCTCCCTGTCTCTCTCTCTCACACACAGACTCAGGGACTCTCTCTCTCTCACACATCCTCAGGGAATCTCTCTCTCTCTCACACACACAGAATCAGCGACTCTCTAAGTCTCTCAGACCCATGGACTCTCTCTCTCACACAACCTCAGGGACTCACTCTCTCACACAGACTAAGGGACTCTCTCTCTCACGCAGACTCAGGGACTCTCTCTCTCACACAGACTCTGGGACTCTCTCTCTCCCAAAGATTCTGGGACACTCTCTCTCCCACAGATTCTGGGACTCTCGCTCTCCCACAGATTCTGGGACTCGCTCTCTCTCTCTCTCCCACAGATTCTGGGAATCTCTCTCTCCCACAGATTCTGGGAATCTCTCTCTCTCTCCCACAGATTCAGGGACTCTCTCTCTCTCCCACAGATTCTGGGACTCTCTCTCTCTCTCACACAGATTCTGGGAATCTCTCTCTCTCTCCCACAGATTCTGGGAGTCTCTCGCTCTCTCCCACAGATTCTTGGACTCTCTCTCTCTCTCCCACAGATTCTAGGACTCTCTCTCTCTCTCCCACAGATTCTGGGACTCTCTCTCTCTCTCCCACAGATTCTGGGACTCTTTCTCCCACAGATTCTGGGACTCTCTCTCTCTACCACAGATTCTGGGACTCTCTCTCTCTCCCACAGATTCTGGTACTCTCTCTCTCTCACACAGGTACTGGGACTGTCTCTCTCTCATACAGGTTCTGGGACTCCCTCTCTCTTCCACAGATTCTGGGACTCTCTCTCTTTCACACAGATTCTGGGTCTCTCTCTCTCTCCCACACAGACTCAGGAATCGCTCACACAGATACAGGGACTCTCTCTCACTCACAAAGACTCAGGGTCTCTCTCTCTCTCACACAGACTCAGGGATACTCTCTCACACAGATTCTGGGACTCTCTCTCTCTCACACACATATTCTGGGACTCTCTCTCTCTCCCACAGATTCTGGGACCCTCTCTCTCCCTCCCACAGATTCTGGGACTCTCTCTCTCTCCCACAGATTCTGGGACTCTCTCTGTCTCTCTCTCACACAGACTCTGGGACTATCTCTCTCACACAGACTCAGGGACTCTCTCTCACACAAGGATTCAGGGACTTTCTCTCTCTCACACAGACTCTGGGACTCTCTCTCTCTCACACAGATTCTGGGACTCTCTCTCTTTCCCACAGATTCTGGGACTCCCTCTCTCCCCCAGATTCTGGGACACTCTCTCTCCCACAGATTCTGGGACTCTCTCTCGCTCTCCCACAGATTCTGGGACTCTCTCTCTCTCTCTCTCCCACAGATTCTGGGACTCTCTCTCTCTCTCTCTCCCACAGATTCTGGGACTCTCTCTCTCCCACAGATTCAGGGACTCTCTCTCCCACAGATTCTGGGATTCTCTCTCTCTCTCCCACAGACTCTGGGAATCTCTCTCTCTCACCCAGATTCTGGGACTCTCTATCTCTCTCCCACAGATTCTTGGACTCTCTCTCTCTCTCTCCCACAGATTCTGGGACTCTCTCTCTCTCTCGCACAGATTCTGGGAATCTCTCTCTATCTCCCACAGATTCTGGGACTCTCCCTCTCTCTCCCACATATTCTGGGACTCTCTCTCTCTCCCACAGATTCTTGGACTCTCTCTCTCTCTCTCCCACAGATTCTGGGACTCTCTCTCTCTCTCCCACAGATTCTGGGACTCTCTCTCTATCTCCCACAGATTCTGGGACTCTCCCTCTCTCTCCCACATATTCTGGGACTCTCTCTCTCTCTCACAGATTCTGGGACTCTCTCTCTCTCTCTCTCACACAGACTCTGGGACTATCTCTCTCATACAGACTCAGGGACTCTCACTCACACAAGGATTCAGGGACTTTCTCTCTCTCACACAGACTCTGGGACTCTCTCTCTTTCCCACAGATTCTGGGACACTCTCTCTCCCACAGATTCTGGGACTCTGTCTCGCTCTCCCACAGATTCTGGGACTCTCTCTCTCTCTCCCACAGATTCAGGGACTCTCTCTCTCTCCCAACAGATTCTGGGATTCTCTGTCTCTCTCTCCCACAGATTCTGGGAATCTCTCTCTCTCCCACAGATTCTGGGACTCTCTATCTCTCTCCCACAGATTCTGGGACTCTCTCTCTCTCTCAAACACAGATTCTGGGACTCTCTCTCTCTCTCCCACAGATTCTGGGACTCTCTCTCTCTCTCCCACAGATTCTGGGACGCTCTCTCTCTCTCCCACAGATTCTGGGACTATCTCTCTCACACAGACTCAGGGACTCTCTCTCACCCACAGATTCAGGGACTTTCTCTCTCTCACACAGACTCAGGGTCTCTCTCTCTCTCACACAGACTCAGGGTCTCTCTCTCTCTCACACAGACTCTGGGACTCTCTCTCTCTCACACAGATTCTGGGACTCTCTCTCTCTCCCACAGATTCTGGGACTCTCTCTCTCCCACAGATTTTGGGACTCACTCTCTCACACAGATTCTGGGACTCTCTCTCTCTCCCACAGATTCTGGGACTCTCTCTCTCTCCCACAGATTCTGGGACTCTCTCTCTCTCACACAGATTCTGGGACTCTCTCTCTCACTCTCCCACAGATTCTGGGATTCTCTCTCTCTCTCTCCCTCAGATTCTGGGACTCTCTCTCTCTCTACCACAGATTCTGTGACTCTGTCTCCATCTCTCCCACAGATTCAGGGACTCGCTCTCTCTCTCTCCCACAGATTCTGGGTCTCTCTCTCTCTCTCACACAGATTCTGGGACTCTCGCTCTCTCTCCCACACAGATTCAGGGACTCTGCTCTCACACAGACTCAATTAGTCTCTTTCTCACACAGACTCAGGGACTCTCTCCCTCACACAGTCTCTGAGACTCTATCTCTCAAACAGACTCAGGGACTGACTCACACAGACTCAGCGACTCTCTCTCTCACACGGACTCAGGGACTCTCTCTCTCTCACACAGTCTCAGGGACACTCTCTCTCTCACACAGACTCAGGGACTCCCTCTCTCACACAGACTCATGGAATCTCTCTCACACAGACTCAGGGACTCGCTCTCTCACACAGACTCTGGGACTCTCTCTCTCCCACAGATTTTGGGACACTCTCTCTCCCACCGATTCTGGGACTCTCTCTCGCTCTCCCACGGATTCTGGGACTCTCTCTCTCTCCCACAGATTCTGGGACTCTCTCACTCTCTCCCACAGATTCTGGGACTCTCTCTCTCTCCCACAGATTTTGGGACTCTCTATCTCTCTCCCACAGATTCTGGGAGTCTCTTGCTCTCTCCCACAGATTCTTGGACTCTCTCTCTCTCTCTCTCCCACAGATTCTGGGACTCTCTCTCTCTCTCCCACAGATTCTGGGAATCTCTCTCTCTCTCCCACATATTCTGGGACTCTCTCTCTCTCCCACAGATTCTGGGACTCTCTCTCTCTCTCTCACACAGACGCTGGGACTATCTCTCTCATACAGACTCAGGGACTCTCACTCACACAAGCATTCAGGGACTTTCTCTCTCTCACACAGACTCTGGGACTCTCTCTCTCTCCCACAGATTCTGGGACTCTCTCTCTTTCCCACAGATTCTGGGACTCTCTCTCTCCCACAGATTCTAGGACAATCTCTCTCCCACAGATTCTGGGACTCTCTCTCGCTCTCCCACAGATTCTGGGACTCTCTCTCTCTCTCTCTCTCTCTCTCCCACAGATTCTGGGACTCTCTCTCACCCACAGATTCAGGGACTTTCTCTCTCTCACACAGACTCAGGGTCTCTCTCTCTCTCACACAGTCTCTGGGACTCTCTCTCTCTCCCACAGATTCTGGGACTCTCTCTCTCTCTCACACAGATTCTGGGACTCTCTCTCTCTCCCACAGATTCTGGGACTCTCTCTCTCCCACAGATTTTGGGACTCTCTCTCTCTCTCTCCCACAGATTCTGGGACTCTCTCTCTCTCCCACAGATTCTGGGACTCTCTCTCTCTCCCACAGATTCAGCGAATCTCTCTCTCTCACACAGATTCTGGGATCTCTCTCTCTCTCCCACAGATTCTGGGACTCTCTCTCTCTCCCACAGACTCTGGGACTCTCTCTCTCTCACACAGATTCTGGGACTCTCTCTCTCACTCTCCCACAGATTCTGGGATTCTCTCTCTCTCTCTCCCACAGATTCTGGGGCTCTCTCTCACACAGATTCTGGGACTCTCGCTCTCTCTCCCACACAGACTCAGGGACTCTGCTCTCACACAGACTCAGGGACTCTCTCCCTCACACAGTCTCTGAGACTCTATCTCTCAAACAGACTCAGGGACTCTCTCACACAGACTCAGGAACTCTCTCTCTCACACAGACTCAGGGACTCTCTCTCTCACACAGACTCAGGGACACTCTCTCTCTCACACAGACTCAGGGACTCTCTCTCTCACACAGACTCAGCGACTCTCTCACACCGACTCAGGGACTCGCTCTCTCACACAGACTCTGGGACTCTCTCTCTCCCACCGATTCTGGGACTCTCTCTCGCTCTCCCACGGATTCTGGGACTCTCTCTCTCTCTCCCCCACAGATTCTGGGACTCTCTCACTCTCTCCCACAGATTCTGGGACTCTCTCTCTCTCACACAGATTCTGGGACTCTCTCTCTCTCACACAGATTCTGGGACTCTCTCTCTCTCTCCCTCAGATTCCTGGAAAATCTCAATCCCACAGATTCTGGGACTCTCTCTCTCTCTTCCCCACAGATTCTGGGACTCTCTCACTCTCTCGCACAGATTCTGGGACTCTCTCTCTCTCCCACAGATTCTGGGACTCTCTCTCTCTCTCCAACAGATTCTGTGACTCTCTCTCTGCCTCAGATTCCTGGAAAATCTCTCTCCCACAGATTCTGGGACTCTCTCGCTATCCCACAGATTCTGGGAGTCTCTCTGTCTCTCTCCCACAGATTCTGAGACTCTCTCTCTCTCTCTCCCTCAGATTCTGGGACTCTCTCTCTCTCCCACAGATTCTGGGACACTCTCTCTCTCTCCCACAGATTCTGGGATTCTCTCTCTCCCACAGACTCTGGGACACTCTCTCTCTCTCCCAGTGATTCTGGTACTCTCTCTCTCTCTTCCACAGATTATGGTACTCTCTCTCTCTCCCACAGATTCTGGGATTCTCTCTCTCCCACAGACTCTGGGACACTCTCTCTCTCTCCCAGTGATTCTGGTACTCTCTCTCTCTCTTCCACAGATTCTGGGACTCTCTCACTCTCTCCCACTGATTCTGGGACTCTCTCTCTCTCTCACACAGACTCAGAGTCTCTCTCTCCCTCACATAGACTCAGGGAATCTCTCCCTCACAGAGATTCAGGGACCCTCTCTCTCACACAGACTCAGGGACTCTCTCTGTCTCTCTCTCACACACAGACTCAGGGACTCTCTCTCTCTCGCACATCCTCAGGGACTCTCTCTCTCTCTCTCTCACACAGAGAATCAGGGACTAAGTCTCTCAGACCCATGGACTCTCTCTCTCACACAACCTCAGGGACTCACTCTCTCATACAGACTAAGGGACTCTCTCTCTCACGCAGACTCAGGGACTCTCTCTCTCACACAGACTCTGGGACTCTCTCTCTCCCAAAGATTCTGGGACACTCTCTCTCCCACAGATTCTGGGACTCTCTCTCGATCTCCCACAGATTCTGGGACTCACTCTCTCTCTCTCTCCCACAGATTCTGGGACTCTCTCTGTCTCCTACAGATTCTGGGACTCCCTCTCTCTCTCCCACAGATTCTGGGACTCTCTCTCTCTTCCACAGATTCTAGGACTCTCTCTCTCTCCCACAGATTCTGGGACTCTCTCTCCCACAGATTCTGGGACTCTCTCTCTCTACCACAGATTCTGGGACTCTCTCTCTCTCTCCCACAGATTCTGGGACTCTCTCTCTCTCCCACAGATTCTGGGACTCTCTCTCTCTCACACAGATACTGGGACTCTCTCTCTCTCTCACACAGGTTCTGGGACTCTCTCTCTCTCTCTCTCACACAGATACTGGGACTCTCTCTCTCTCTCACACAGATTCTGGGACTCTCTCTCTCTTCCACAGATTCTGGGTCTCTCTCTCTCTCCCACACAGACTCAGGGAATCGCTCACACAGATACAGGGACTCTCTCTCTCTCACACAGACGCAGGGTCTCTCTGTCTCTCACACTGACTCAGGGATACTCTCTCACACAGATTCTGGGACTCTCTCTCTCTCTCTCCCACAGATTCTGGGACTCTCTCTCTCTCTCTCCCACAGATTCTGGGACCCTCTCTCTCCCTCCCACAGATTCTGGGACTCTCTCTCTCTCTCCCACAGATTCTGGGACTCTCTCTCTCTCCCACAGATTCTGGGACTCTCTCTCTCTCTCTCTCACACAGACTCTGGGACTATCTCTCTCACACAGACTCAGGGACTCTCTCTCACACAAGGATTCAGGGACTTTCTCTCTCTCACACAGACTCTGGGACTCTCTCTCTCTCACACAGATTCTGGGACTCTCTCTCTTTCCCACAGATTCTGGGACTCTCTCTCTCCCACAGATTCTGGGACACTCTCTCTCCCACAGATTCTGGGACTCTCTCTCGCTCTCCCACAGATTCTGGGACTCTCTCTCTCTCTCTCTCTCTCTCTCCCACAGATTCTGGGACTCTCTCTCTCTCTCTCCCACAGATTCAGGGACACTCTCTCTCTCCCACAGATTCTGGGATTCTCTCTCTCTCTCCCACAGATTCTGGGAATCTCTCTCTCTCCCACAGATTCTGGGACTCTCTATCTCTCTCCCACAGATTCTGGGACTCTCTCGCTCTCACACAGATACTGGGACTCTCTGTCTCTCACACAGATTCTGGGACTCTCTCTCTCTCCCACACAGACTCAGGGAATCTCTCACAAAGATACCGGGACTCTCTCTCTCTCACACAGACTCAGGGTCTCTCTCTCTCTCACACAGACTCAGGGATACTCTCTCACACAGATTCTGGGACTCTCTATCTCTCACACAGATTCTGGGAGTCTCTCTCTCTCCCACAGATTCTGGGACTCTCTCTCTCTCTCCCACAGATTCTGGGACTCTCTCTCTCTCCCACAGATTCTGGGATCTCTCTCTCTCTCTCTCCCACAGATTCTGGGACTATCTCTCTCACACAGACTCAGGGACTCTCTCTCACCCACAGATTCAGGGACATTCTCTCTCTCACACAGACTCAGGATCTCTCTCTCTCACACAGACTCTGGGACTCTCTCTCTCTCACACAGATTCTGGGACTCTCTCTCTCTCCCACAGATTCTGGGACTCTCTCTCTCCCACAGATTTTGGGACTCTCTCTCTCTCTCTCCCACAGATTCTGGGACTCTCAATCTCTCCCACAGATTCTGGGAATCTCTCTCTCTCTCCAACAGATTCTGTGACTCTCTCTCTCCCTCAGATTCCTGGAAAATCTCTCTCCCACAGATTCTGGGACTCTCTCTCTCTCTCCCCCACAGATTCTGGGACTCTCTCACTCTCTCCCACAGATTCTGGGACTCTCTCTCTCTCCCACAGATTCTGGGACTCTCTCTCTCTCCCACAGATTCTGGGACTCTCTCTCTCTCTCCCCCAGAGATTCTGGGACTCTCTCACTCTCTCCCACAGATTCTGGGACTCGCTCTCTCTCCCACAGATTCTGGGACTCTCTCTCTCTCCCACAGATTCTGGGACTCTCTCTCTCTCTCCAACAGATTCTGTGACTCTCTCTCTGCCTCAGATTCCTGGAAAATCTCTCTCCCACAGATTCTGGGACTCTCTCGCTATCCCACAGATTCTGGGAGTCTCTCTGTCTCTCTCCTACAGATTCTGGGACTCTCTCTCTCTCTCCCTCAGATTCTGGGACTCTCTCGCTATCCCACAGATTCTGGGAGTCTCTCTCTCTCTCCCCCACAGATTCTGGGAGTCTCTCTCTCTCTTTCCCACAGATTCTGGGACTCTCTCTCTCTCTCCACCACAGATTCTGGGACTCTCTCACTCTCTCCCACTGATTCTGGGACTCTCTCTCTCTCTCACACAGACTCAGAGTCTCTCTCTCCCTCACATAGACTCAGGGAATCTCTCCCTCACAGAGATTCAGGGACCCTCTCTCTCACACAGACTCAGGGACTCTCTCTGTCTCTCTCTCACACACAGACTCAGGGACTCTCTCTCTCTCGCACATCCTCAGGGACTCTCTCTCTCTCTCTCTCACACAGAGAATCAGGGACTAAGTCTCTCAGACCCATGGACTCTCTCTCTCACACAACCTCAGGGACACACTCTCTCATACAGACTAAGGGACTCTCTCTCTCACGCAGACTCAGGGACTCTCTCTCTCACACAGACTCTGGGACTCTCTCTCTCCCAAAGATTCTGGGACACTCTCTCTCCCACAGATTCTGGGACTCTCTCTCGTTCTCCCACAGATTCTGGGACTCACTCTCTCTCTCTCTCCCACAGATTCTGGGACTCTCTCTCTCTCCCACAGATTCTGGGACTCTCTCTCTCTCACACAGATACTGGGACTCTCTCTCTCTCTCACACAGGTTCTGGGACTCTCTCTCTCTCTCTCTCACACAGATACTGGGACTCTCTCTCTCTCTCACACAGATTCTGGGACTCTCTCTCTCTTCCACAGATTCTGGGTCTCTCTCTCTCTCCCACACAGACTCAGGGAATCGCTCACACAGATACAGGGACTCTCTCTCTCTCACACAGACGCAGGGTCTCTCTGTCTCTCACACTGACTCAGGGATACTCTCTCACACAGATTCTGGGACTCTCTCTCTCTCTCTCCCACAGATTCTGGGACTCTCTCTCTCTCTCCCACAGATTCTGGGACCCTCTCTCTCTCTCCCACAGATTCTGGGACTCTCTCTCTCTCTCCCACAGATTCTGGGACTCTCTCTCTCTCTCCCACAGATTCTGGGACTCTCTCTCTCTCTCTCTCACACAGACTCTGGGACTATCTCTCTCACACAGACTCAGGGACTCTCTCTCACACAAGGATTCAGGGACTTTCTCTCTCTCACACAGACTCTGGGACTCTCTCTCTTTCCCACAGATTCTGGGACTCTCTCTCTCCCACAGATTCTGGGACACTCTCTCTCCCACAGATTCTGGGACTCTCTCTCTCTCTCCCACAGATTCTGGGACTCTCTCTCTCTCTCTCTCCCACAGATTCTGGGACTCTCTCTCTCTCTCCCACAGATTCAGGGACACTCTCTCTCTCCCACAGATTCTGGGATTCTCTCTCTCTCTCCCACAGATTCTGGGAATCTCTCTCTCTCCCACAGATTCTGGGACTCTCTATCTCTCTCCCACAGATTCTGGTAGTCTCTCGCTCTCTCCCACAGATTCTTGGAGTCTCTCTCTCTCTCTCCCACAGATTCTGGGACTCTCTCTCTCTCTCCCACAGATTCTGGGAATCTCTCGCTCTCTCCCACAGATTCTGGGACTCTCTCTCTCCCTCCCACATATTCTGGGACACTCTCTCTCTCCCACAGATTCTGGGACTCTCTCTCTCTCTCTCTCACACAGACTCTGGGACTATCTCTCTCACACAGACTCAGGGACTCTCACTCACACAAGGATTCAGGGACTTTCTCTCTCTCACACAGACTCTGGGACTCTCTCTCTCTCACACAGATTCTGGGACTCTCTCTCTCTCACACAGATACTGGGACTCTCTGTCTCTCACACAGATTCTGGGACTCTCTCTCTCTCCCACACAGACTCAGGGAATCTCTCACAAAGATACCGGGACTCTCTCTCTCTCACACAGACTCAGGGTCTCTCTCTCTCTCACACAGACTCAGGGATCCTCTCTCACACAGATTCTGGAACTCTCTATCTCTCACACAGATTCTGGGAGTCTCTCTCTCTCCCACAGATTCTGGGACTCTCTCTCTCTCTCCCACAGATTCTGGGACTCTCTCTCTCTCCCACAGATTCTGGGATCTCTCTCTCTCTCTCCCACAGATTCTGGGACTATCTCTCTCACACAGACTCTGGGACTCTCTCTCTCTCACACAGATTCTGGGACTCTCTCTCTCTCCCACAGATTCTGGGACTCTCTCTCTCCCACAGATTTTGGGACTCTCTCTCTCTCTCTCCCACAGATTCTGGGACTCTCAATCTCTCCCACAGATTCTGGGAATCTCTCTCTCTCTCCAACAGATTCTGTGACTCTCTCCCTCAGATTCCTGGAAAATCTCTCTCCCACAGATTCTGGGACTCTCTCTCTCCCACAGATTCAGGGACTCTCTCTCCCACAGTTTCTGGGATTCTCTCTCTCTCTCCCACAGACTCTGGGAATCTCTCTCTCTCACCCAGATTCTGGGACTCTCTATCTCTCTCCCACAGATTCTTGGACTCTCTCTCTCTCTCTCCCACAGATTCTGGGACTCTCTCTCTCTCTCGCACAGATTCTGGGAATCTCTCTCTATCTCCCACAGATTCTGGGACTCTCCCTCTCTCTCCCACATATTCTGGGACTCTCTCTCTCTCCCACAGATTCTTGGACTCTCTCTCTCTCTCTCCCACAGATTCTGGGACTCTCTCTCTCTCTCTCCCACAGATTCTGGGACTCTCTCTCTATCTCCCACAGATTCTGGGACTCTCCCTCTCTCTCCCACATATTCTGGGACTCTCTCTCTCTCTCACAGATTCTGGGACTCTCTCTCTCTCTCTCTCACACAGACTCTGGGACTATCTCTCTCATACAGACTCAGGGACTCTCACTCACACAAGGATTCAGGGACTTTCTCTCTCTCACACAGACTCTGGGACTCTCTCTCTTTCCCACAGATTCTGGGACACTCTCTCTCCCACAGATTCTGGGACTCTGTCTCGCTCTCCCACAGATTCTGGGACTCTCTCTCTCTCTCCCACAGATTCAGGGACTCTCTCTCTCTCCCAACAGATTCTGGGATTCTCTGTCTCTCTCTCCCACAGATTCTGGGAATCTCTCTCTCTCCCACAGATTCTGGGACTCTCTATCTCTCTCCCACAGATTCTGGGACTCTCTCTCTCTCTCACACACAGATTCTGGGACTCTCTCTCTCTCTCCCACAGATTCTGGGACTCTCTCTCTCTCTCCCACAGATTCTGGGACGCTCTCTCTCTCTCCCACAGATTCTGGGACTATCTCTCTCACACAGACTCAGGGACTCTCTCTCACCCACAGATTCAGGGACTTTCTCTCTCTCACACAGACTCAGGGTCTCTCTCTCTCTCACACAGACTCTGGGACTCTCTCTCTCTCACACAGATTCAGGACTCTCTCTCTCTCCCACAGATTCTGGGACTCTCTCTCTCCCACAGATTTTGGGACTCACTCTCTCACACAGATTCTGGGACTCTCTCTCTCTCCCACAGATTCTGGGACTCTCTCTCTCTCCCACAGATTCTGGGACTCTCTCTCTCTCACACAGATTCTGGGACTCTCTCTCTCACTCTCCCACAGATTCTGGGATTCTCTCTCTCTCTCTCCCTCAGATTCTGGGACTCTCTCTCTCTCTACCACAGATTCTGTGACTCTGTCTCCATCTCTCCCACAGATTCAGGGACTCGCTCTCTCTCTCTCCCACAGATTCTGGGTCTCTCTCTCTCTCTCACACAGATTCTGGGACTCTCGCTCTCTCTCCCACACAGATTCAGGGACTCTGCTCTCACACAGACTCAATTAGTCTCTTTCTCACACAGACTCAGGGACTCTCTCCCTCACACAGTCTCTGAGACTCTATCTCTCAAACAGACTCAGGGACTGACTCACACAGACTCAGCGACTCTCTCTCTCACACGGACTCAGGGACTCT
Source organism: Isurus oxyrinchus (assembly GCA_026770705.1). NCBI lineage: Eukaryota > Metazoa > Chordata > Chondrichthyes > Lamniformes > Lamnidae > Isurus > Isurus oxyrinchus. Next base: position 293,627 of record JANJGN010000637.1, read on the forward strand.
CTCTCTCTCACACAGTCTCAGGGACACTCTCTCTCTCACACAGACTCAGGGACTCCCTCTCTCACACAGACTCATGGAATCTCTCTCACACAGACTCAGGGACTCGCTCTCTCACACAGACTCTGGGACTCTCTCTCTCCCACAGATTTTGGGACACTCTCTCTCCCACCGATTCTGGGACTCTCTCTCGCTCTCCCACGGATTCTGGGACTCTCTCTCTCTCCCACAGATTCTGGGACTCTCTCACTCTCTCCCACAGATTCTGGGACTCTCTCTCTCTCCCACAGATTTTGGGACTCTCTATCTCTCTCCCACAGATTCTGGGAGTCTCTTGCTCTCTCCCACAGATTCTTGGACTCTCTCTCTCTCCCACAGATTCTGGGACTCTCTCTCTCTCTCCAACAGATTCTGTGACTCTCTCTCTGCCTCAGATTCCTGGAAAATCTCTCTCCCACAGATTCTGGGACTCTCTCGCTATCCCACAGATTCTGGGAGTCTCTCTGTCTCTCTCCCACAGATTCTGAGACTCTCTCTCTCTCTCTCCATCAGATTCTGGTACTCTCTCTCTCTCTTCCACAGATTCTGGGACACTCTCTCTCTCTCCCACAGATTCTGGGATTCTCTCTCTCCCACAGACTCTGGGACACTCTCTCTCTCTCCCAGTGATTCTGGTACTCTCTCTCTCTCTTCCACAGATTATGGTACTCTCTCTCTCTCCCACAGATTCTGGGATTCTCTCTCTCCCACAGACTCTGGGACACTCTCTCTCTCTCCCAGTGATTCTGGTACTCTCTCTCTCTCTTCCACAGATTCTGGGACTCTCTCACTCTCTCCCACTGATTCTGGGACTCTCTCTCTCTCTCACACAGACTCAGAGTCTCTCTCTCCCTCACATAGACTCAGGGAATCTCTCCCTCACAGAGATTCAGGGACCCTCTCTCTCACACAGACTCAGGGACTCTCTCTGTCTCTCTCTCACACACAGACTCAGGGACTCTCTCTCTCTCGCACATCCTCAGGGACTCTCTCTCTCTCTCTCTCACACAGAGAATCAGGGACTAAGTCTCTCAGACCCATGGACTCTCTCTCTCACACAACCTCAGGGACTCACTCTCTCATACAGACTAAGGGACTCTCTCTCTCACGCAGACTCAGGGACTCTCTCTCTCACACAGACTCTGGGACTCTCTCTCTCCCAAAGATTCTGGGACACTCTCTCTCCCACAGATTCTGGGACTCTCTCTCGATCTCCCACAGATTCTGGGACTCACTCTCTCTCTCTCTCCCACAGATTCTGGGACTCTCTCTGTCTCCTACAGATTCTGGGACTCCCTCTCTCTCTCCCACAGATTCTGGGACTCTCTCTCTCTTCCACAGATTCTAGGACTCTCTCTCTCTCCCACAGATTCTGGGACTCTCTCTCCCACAGATTCTGGGACTCTCTCTCTCTACCACAGATTCTGGGACTCTCTCTCTCTCTCCCACAGATTCTGGGACTCTCTCTCTCTCCCACAGATTCTGGGACTCTCTCTCTCTCACACAGATACTGGGACTCTCTCTCTCTCTCACACAGGTTCTGGGACTCTCTCTCTCTCTCTCTCACACAGATACTGGGACTCTCTCTCTCTCTCACACAGATTCTGGGACTCTCTCTCTCTTCCACAGATTCTGGGTCTCTCTCTCTCTCCCACACAGACTCAGGGAATCGCTCACACAGATACAGGGACTCTCTCTCTCTCACACAGACGCAGGGTCTCTCTGTCTCTCACACTGACTCAGGGATACTCTCTCCCACAGATTCTGGGACTCTCTCTCTCTCTCTCCCACAGATTCTGGGACCCTCTCTCTCCCTCCCACAGATTCTGGGACTCTCTCTCTCTCTCCCACAGATTCTGGGACTCTCTCTCTCTCCCACAGATTCTGGGACTCTCTCTCTCTCTCTCTCACACAGACTCTGGGACTATCTCTCTCACACAGACTCAGGGACTCTCTCTCACACAAGGATTCAGGGACTTTCTCTCTCTCACACAGACTCTGGGACTCTCTCTCTCTCACACAGATTCTGGGACTCTCTCTCTTTCCCACAGATTCTGGGACTCTCTCTCTCCCACAGATTCTGGGACACTCTCTCTCCCACAGATTCTGGGACTCTCTCTCGCTCTCCCACAGATTCTGGGACTCTCTCTCTCTCTCTCTCTCTCTCTCCCACAGATTCTGGGACTCTCTCTCTCTCTCTCCCACAGATTCTGGGACTCTCTCTCTCTCTCCCACAGATTCAGGGACACTCTCTCTCTCCCACAGATTCTGGGATTCTCTCTCTCTCTCCCATAGATTCTGGGAATCTCTCTCTCTCCCACAGATTCTGGGACTCTCTATCTCTCTCCCACAGATTCTGGGACTCTCTCGCTCTCACACAGATACTGGGACTCTCTGTCTCTCACACAGATTCTGGGACTCTCTCTCTCTCCCACACAGACTCAGGGAATCTCTCACAAAGATACCGGGACTCTCTCTCTCTCACACAGACTCAGGGTCTCTCTCTCTCTCACACAGACTCAGGGATACTCTCTCACACAGATTCTGGGACTCTCTATCTCTCACACAGATTCTGGGAGTCTCTCTCTCTCCCACAGATTCTGGGACTCTCTCTCTCTCTCCCACAGATTCTGGGACTCTCTCTCTCTCCCACAGATTCTGGGATCTCTCTCTCTCTCTCTCCCACAGATTCTGGGACTATCTCTCTCACACAGACTCAGGGACTCTCTCTCACCCACAGATTCAGGGACATTCTCTCTCTCACACAGACTCAGGATCTCTCTCTCTCACACAGACTCTGGGACTCTCTCTCTCTCACACAGATTCTGGGACTCTCTCTCTCTCCCACAGATTCTGGGACTCTCTCTCTCCCACAGATTTTGGGACTCTCTCTCTCTCTCTCCCACAGATTCTGGGACTCTCAATCTCTCCCACAGATTCTGGGAATCTCTCTCTCTCTCCAACAGATTCTGTGACTCTCTCTCTCCCTCAGATTCCTGGAAAATCTCTCTCCCACAGATTCTGGGACTCTCTCTCTCTCTCCCCCACAGATTCTGGGACTCTCTCACTCTCTCCCACAGATTCTGGGACTCTCTCTCTCTCCCACAGATTCTGGGACTCTCTCTCTCTCCCACAGATTCTGGGACTCTCTCTCTCTCTCCCCCAGAGATTCTGGGACTCTCTCACTCTCTCCCACAGATTCTGGGACTCGCTCTCTCTCCCACAGATTCTGGGACTCTCTCTCTCTCCCACAGATTCTGGGACTCTCTCTCTCTCTCCAACAGATTCTGTGACTCTCTCTCTGCCTCAGATTCCTGGAAAATCTCTCTCCCACAGATTCTGGGACTCTCTCGCTATCCCACAGATTCTGGGAGTCTCTCTGTCTCTCTCCTACAGATTCTGGGACTCTCTCTCTCTCTCCCTCAGATTCTGGGACTCTCTCGCTATCCCACAGATTCTGGGAGTCTCTCTCTCTCTCCCCCACAGATTCTGGGAGTCTCTCTCTCTCTTTCCCACAGATTCTGGGACTCTCTCTCTCTCTCCACCACAGATTCTGGGACTCTCTCACTCTCTCCCACTGATTCTGGGACTCTCTCTCTCTCTCACACAGACTCAGAGTCTCTCTCTCCCTCACATAGACTCAGGGAATCTCTCCCTCACAGAGATTCAGGGACCCTCTCTCTCACACAGACTCAGGGACTCTCTCTGTCTCTCTCTCACACACAGACTCAGGGACTCTCTCTCTCTCGCACATCCTCAGGGACTCTCTCTCTCTCTCTCTCACACAGAGAATCAGGGACTAAGTCTCTCAGACCCATGGACTCTCTCTCTCACACAACCTCAGGGACTCACTCTCTCATACAGACTAAGGGACTCTCTCTCTCACGCAGACTCAGGGACTCTCTCTCTCACACAGACTCTGGGACTCTCTCTCTCCCAAAGATTCTGGGACACTCTCTCTCCCACAGATTCTGGGACTCTCTCTCGCTCTCCCACAGATTCTGGGACTCACTCTCTCTCTCTCTCCCACAGATTCTGGGACTCTCTCTCTCTCCCACAGATTCTGGGACTCTCTCTCTCTCACACAGATACTGGGACTCTCTCTCTCTCTCACACAGGTTCTGGGACTCTCTCTCTCTCTCTCTCACACAGATACTGGGACTCTCTCTCTCTCTCACACAGATTCTGGGACTCTCTCTCTCTTCCACAGATTCTGGGTCTCTCTCTCTCTCCCACACAGACTCAGGGAATCGCTCACACAGATACAGGGACTCTCTCTCTCTCACACAGACGCAGGGTCTCTCTGTCTCTCACACTGACTCAGGGATACTCTCTCACACAGATTCTGGGACTCTCTCTCTCTCTCTCCCACAGATTCTGGGACTCTCTCTCTCTCTCCCACAGATTCTGGGACCCTCTCTCTCCCTCCCACAGATTCTGGGACTCTCTCTCTCTCTCCCACAGATTCTGGGACTCTCTCTCTCTCTCCCACAGATTCTGGGACTCTCTCTCTCTCTCTCTCACACAGACTCTGGGACTATCTCTCTCACACAGACTCAGGGACTCTCTCTCACACAAGGATTCAGGGACTTTCTCTCTCTCACACAGACTCTGGGACTCTCTCTCTCTCACACAGATTCTGGGACTCTCTCTCTTTCCCACAGATTCTGGGACTCTCTCTCTCCCACAGATTCTGGGACACTCTCTCTCCCACAGATTCTGGGACTCTCTCTCTCTCTCCCACAGATTCTGGGACTCTCTCTCTCTCTCTCTCCCACAGATTCTGGGACTCTCTCTCTCTCTCCCACAGATTCAGGGACACTCTCTCTCTCCCACAGATTCTGGGATTCTCTCTCTCTCTCCCACAGATTCTGGGAATCTCTCTCTCTCCCACAGATTCTGGGACTCTCTATCTCTCTCCCACAGATTCTGGTAGTCTCTCGCTCTCTCCCACAGATTCTTGGAGTCTCTCTCTCTCTCTCCCACAGATTCTGGGACTCTCTCTCTCTCTCCCACAGATTCTGGGAATCTCTCGCTCTCTCCCACAGATTCTGGGACTCTCTCTCTCCCTCCCACATATTCTGGGACACTCTCTCTCTCCCACAGATTCTGGGACTCTCTCTCTCTCTCCCACAGATTCTGGGAATCTCTCGCTCTCTCCCACAGATTCTGGGACTCTCTCTCTCCCTCCCACATATTCTGGGACACTCTCTCTCTCCCACAGATTCTGGGACTCTCTCTCTCTCTCTCTCACACAGACTCTGGGACTATCTCTCTCACACAGACTCAGGGACTCTCACTCACACAAGGATTCAGGGACTTTCTCTCTCTCACACAGACTCTGGGACTCTCTCTCTCTCACACAGATTCTGGGACTCTCTCTCTCTCACACAGATACTGGGACTCTCTGTCTCTCACACAGATTCTGGGACTCTCTCTCTCTCCCACACAGACTCAGGGAATCTCTCACAAAGATACCGGGACTCTCTCTCTCTCACACAGACTCAGGGTCTCTCTCTCTCTCACACAGACTCAGGGATCCTCTCTCACACAGATTCTGGAACTCTCTATCTCTCACACAGATTCTGGGACTCTCTCTCTCTCTCCCACAGATTCTGGGACTCTCTCTCTCTCCCACAGATTCTGGGACTCTCTCTCTCTCACACAGATTCTGGGACTCTCTCTCTCCCACAGATTCTGAGACTCTCTCTCTCCCACAGATTCTGGGACTCTCAATCTCTCCCACAGATTCTGGGAATCTCTCTCTCTCTCCAACAGATTCTGTGACTCTCTCCCTCAGATTCCTGGAAAATCTCTCTCCCACAGATTCTGGGACTCTCTCTCCCACAGATTCTGGGATTCTCTCTCTCTCTCCCACAGACTCTGGGAATCTCTCTCTCTCACCCAGATTCTGGGACTCTCTATCTCTCTCCCACAGATTCTTGGACTCTCTCTCTCTCTCTCCCACAGATTCTGGGACTCTCTCTCTCTCTCTCGCACAGATTCTGGGAATCTCTCTCTATCTCCCACAGATTCTGGGACTCTCCCTCTCTCTCCCACATATTCTGGGACTCTCTCTCTCTCCCACAGATTCTTGGACTCTCTCTCTCTCTCTCCCACAGATTCTGGGACTCTCTCTCTCTCTCCCACAGATTCTGGGACTCTCTCTCTCTCCCACAGATTCTGGGACTCTCTCTCTATCTCCCACAGATTCTGGGACTCTCCCTCTCTCTCCCACATATTCTGGGACTCTCTCTCTCTCACACAGACTCTGGGACTATCTCTCTCATACAGACTCAGGGACTCTCACTCACACAAGGATTCAGGGACTTTCTCTCTCTCACACAGACTCTGGGACTCTCTCTCTCTCACACAGATTCTGGGACTCTCTCTCTTTCCCACAGATTCTGGGACACTCTCTCTCCCACAGATTCTGGGACTCTGTCTCGCTCTCCCACAGATTCTGGGACTCTCTCTCTCTCTCCCACAGATTCAGGGACTCTCTCTCTCTCCCAACAGATTCTGGGATTCTCTGTCTCTCTCTCCCACAGATTCTGGGAATCTCTCTCTCTCCCACAGATTCTGGGACTCTCTATCTCTCTCCCACAGATTCTGGGACTCTCTCTCTCTCTCACACACAGATTCTGGGACTCTCTCTCTCTCTCCCACAGATTCTGGGACTCTCTCTCTCTCTCCCACAGATTCTGGGACGCTCTCTCTCTCTCCCACAGATTCTGGGACTATCTCTCTCACACAGACTCAGGGACTCTCTCTCACCCACAGATTCAGGGACTTTCTCTCTCTCACACAGACTTAGGGTCTCTCTCTCTCTCACACAGACTCTGGGACTCTCTCTCTCTCCCACAGATTCTGGGACTCTCTCTCTCCCACAGATTTTGGGACTCACTCTCTCACACAGATTCTGGGACTCTCTCTCTCTCCCACAGATTCTGGGACTCTCTCTCACTCTCCCACAGATTCTGGGATTCTCTCTCTCTCTCTCCCTCAGATTCTGGGACTCTCTCTCTCTCTCTCCCACAGATTCTGGGACTCTCTCTCTCTCTCCCACAGATTCAGGGACACTCTCTCTCTCCCACAGATTCTGGGACTCTCTCTCTCTCCCACAGATTCTGGGACTCTCTCTCTCTCACACAGATTCTGGGACTCTCTCTCTCACTCTCCCACAGATTCTGGGATTCTCTCTCTCTCTCTCCCTCAGATTCTGGGACTCTCTCTCTCTCTACCACAGATTCTGTGACTCTGTCTCCATCTCTCCCACAGATTCAGGGACTCGCTCTCTCTCTCTCCCACAGATTCTGGGTCTCTCTCTCTCTCTCACACAGATTCTGGGACTCTCGCTCTCTCTCCCACACAGATTCAGGGACTCTGCTCTCACACAGACTCAATTAGTCTCTTTCTCACACAGACTCAGGGACTCTCTCCCTCACACAGTCTCTGAGACTCTATCTCTCAAACAGACTCAGGGACTGACTCACACAGACTCAGCGACTCTCTCTCTCACACGGACTCAGGGACTCTCTCTCTCTCACACAGTCTCAGGGACACTCTCTCTCTCACACAGACTCAGGGACTCCCTCTCTCACACAGACTCATGGAATCTCTCTCACACAGACTCAGGGACTCGCTCTCTCACACAGACTCTGGGACTCTCTCTCTCCCACAGATTTTGGGACACTCTCTCTCCCACCGATTCTGGGACTCTCTCTCGCTCTCCCACGGATTCTGGGACTCTCTCTCTCTCCCACAGATTCTGGGACTCTCTCACTCTCTCCCACAGATTCTGGGACTCTCTCTCTCTCCCACAGATTTTGGGACTCTCTATCTCTCTCCCACAGATTCTGGGAGTCTCTTGCTCTCTCCCACAGATTCTTGGACTCTCTCTCTCTCTCTCTCCCACAGATTCTGGGACTCTCTCTCTCTCTCCCACAGATTCTGGGAATCTCTCTCTCTCTCCCACATATTCTGGGACTCTCTCTCTCTCCCACAGATTCTGGGACTCTCTCTCTCTCTCTCACACAGACGCTGGGACTATCTCTCTCATACAGACTCAGGGACTCTCACTCACACAAGCATTCAGGGACTTTCTCTCTCTCACACAGACTCTGGGACTCTCTCTCTCTCCCACAGATTCTGGGACTCTCTCTCTTTCCCACAGATTCTGGGACTCTCTCTCTCCCACAGATTCTAGGACAATCTCTCTCCCACAGATTCTGGGACTCTCTCTCGCTCTCCCACAGATTCTGGGACTCTCTCTCTCTCTCTCTCTCTCTCTCCCACAGATTCTGGGACTCTCTCTCTCTCTCCCACAGATTCAGGGACTCTCTCTCTGTCCCACAGATTCTGGGATTCTCTCTCTCTCTCCCACAGATTCTGGGAATCTCTCTCTCTCCCACAGATTCTGGGACTCTCTATCTCTCTCCCACAGATTCTTGGACTCTCTCTTTCTCTCTCCCACAGATTCTGGGACTCTCTCTCTCTCTCACACAGATTCTGGGAGTTTCTCTCTCTCCCACAGATTCTGGGACGCTCTCTCTCTCTCCCACAGATTCTGGGACTATCTCTCTCACACAGACTCAGGGACTCTCTCTCACCCACAGATTCAGGGACTTTCTCTCTCTCACACAGACTCAGGGTCTCTCTCTCTCTCACACAGTCTCTGGGACTCTCTCTCTCTCCCACAGATTCTGGGACTCTCTCTCTCTCTCACACAGATTCTGGGACTCTCTCTCTCTCCCACAGATTCTGGGACTCTCTCTCTCCCACAGATTTTGGGACTCTCTCTCTCTCTCTCCCACAGATTCTGGGACTCTCTCTCTCTCCCACAGATTCTGGGACTCTCTCTCTCTCCCACAGATTCAGCGAATCTCTCTCTCTCACACAGATTCTGGGATCTCTCTCTCTCTCCCACAGATTCTGGGACTCTCTCTCTCTCCCACAGACTCTGGGACTCTCTCTCTCTCACACAGATTCTGGGACTCTCTCTCTCACTCTCCCACAGATTCTGGGATTCTCTCTCTCTCTCTCTCCCACAGATTCTGGGGCTCTCTCTCACACAGATTCTGGGACTCTCGCTCTCTCTCCCACACAGACTCAGGGACTCTGCTCTCACACAGACTCAGGGACTCTCTCCCTCACACAGTCTCTGAGACTCTATCTCTCAAACAGACTCAGGGACTCTCTCACACAGACTCAGGAACTCTCTCTCTCACACAGACTCAGGGACTCTCTCTCTCACACAGACTCAGGGACACTCTCTCTCTCACACAGACTCAGGGACTCTCTCTCTCACACAGACTCAGCGACTCTCTCACACCGACTCAGGGACTCGCTCTCTCACACAGACTCTGGGACTCTATCTCTCCCACCGATTCTGGGACTCTCTCTCGCTCTCCCACGGATTCTGGGACTCTCTCTCTCTCTCCCCCACAGATTCTGGGACTCTCTCACTCTCTCCCACAGATTCTGGGACTCTCTCTCTCTCACACAGATTCTGGGACTCTCTCTCTCTCACACAGATTCTGGGACTCTCTCTCTCTCTCCCTCAGATTCCTGGAAAATCTCAATCCCACAGATTCTGGGACTCTCTCTCTCTCTTCCCCACAGATTCTGGGACTCTCTCACTCTCTCGCACAGATTCTGGGACTCTCTCTCTCTCCCACAGATTCTGGGACTCTCTCTCTCTCTCCAACAGATTCTGTGACTCTCTCTCTGCCTCAGATTCCTGGAAAATCTCTCTCCCACAGATTCTGGGACTCTCTCGCTATCCCACAGATTCTGGGAGTCTCTCTGTCTCTCTCCCACAGATTCTGAGACTCTCTCTCTCTCTCTCCATCAGATTCTGGGACTCTCTCTCTCTCTTCCACAGATTCTGGGACACTCTCTCTCTCTCCCACAGATTCTGGGATTCTCTCTCTCCCACAGACTCTGGGACACTCTCTCTCTCTCCCAGTGATTCTGGTACTCTCTCTCTCTCTTCCACAGATTATGGTACTCTCTCTCTCTCCCACAGATTCTGGGATTCTCTCTCTCCCACAGACTCTGGGACACTCTCTCTCTCTCCCAGTGATTCTGGTACTCTCTCTCTCTCTTCCACAGATTCTGGGACTCTCTCACTCTCTCCCACTGATTCTGGGACTCTCTCTCTCTCTCACACAGACTCAGAGTCTCTCTCTCCCTCACATAGACTCAGGGAATCTCTCCCTCACAGAGATTCAGGGACCCTCTCTCTCACACAGACTCAGGGACTCTCTCTGTCTCTCTCTCACACACAGACTCAGGGACTCTCTCTCTCTCGCACATCCTCAGGGACTCTCTCTCTCTCTCTCTCACACAGAGAATCAGGGACTAAGTCTCTCAGACCCATGGACTCTCTCTCTCACACAACCTCAGGGACTCACTCTCTCATACAGACTAAGGGACTCTCTCTCTCACGCAGACTCAGGGACTCTCTCTCTCACACAGACTCTGGGACTCTCTCTCTCCATCAGATTCTGGGACACTCTCTCTCCCACAGATTCTGGGACACTCTCTCTCTCTCCCACAGATTCTGGGATTCTCTCTCTCCCACAGACTCTGGGACACTCTCTCTCTCTCCCAGTGATTCTGGTACTCTCTCTCTCTCTTCCACAGATTATGGTACTCTCTCTCTCTCCCACAGATTCTGGGATTCTCTCTCTCCCACAGACTCTGGGACACTCTCTCTCTCTCCCAGTGATTCTGGTACTCTCTCTCTCTCTTCCACAGATTCTGGGACTCTCTCACTCTCTCCCACAGATTCTGGGACTCTCTCTCTCTCTCCCACAGATTCTGGGAATCTCTCTCTCTCTCCCACATATTCTGGGACTCTCTCTCTCTCCCACAGATTCTGGGACTCTCTCTCTCTCTCTCACACAGACGCTGGGACTATCTCTCTCATACAGACTCAGGGACTCTCACTCACACAAGCATTCAGGGACTTTCTCTCTCTCACACAGACTCTGGGACTCTCTCTCTCTCCCACAGATTCTGGGACTCTCTCTCTTTCCCACAGATTCTGGGACTCTCTCTCTCCCACAGATTCTAGGACAATCTCTCTCCCACAGATTCTGGGACTCTCTCTCGCTCTCCCACAGATTCTGGGACTCTCTCTCTCTCTCTCTCTCTCTCTCTCCCACAGATTCTGGGACTCTCTCTCTCTCTCCCACAGATTCAGGGACTCTCTCTCTGTCCCACAGATTCTGGGATTCTCTCTCTCTCTCCCACAGATTCTGGGAATCTCTCTCTCTCCCACAGATTCTGGGACTCTCTATCTCTCTCCCACAGATTCTTGGACTCTCTCTTTCTCTCTCCCACAGATTCTGGGACTCTCTCTCTCTCTCCCACAGATTCTGGGACTATCTCTCTCACACAGACTCAGGGACTCTCTCTCACCCACAGATTCAGGGACTTTCTCTCTCTCACACAGACTCAGGGTCTCTCTCTCTCTCACACAGTCTCTGGGACTCTCTCTCTCTCCCACAGATTCTGGGATTCTCTCTCTCCCACAGACTCTGGGACACTCTCTCTCTCTCCCAGTGATTCTGGTACTCTCTCTCTCTCTTCCACAGATTCTGGGACTCTCTCACTCTCTCCCACAGATTCTGGGACTCTCTCTCTCTCTCCCACAGATTCTGGGAATCTCTCTCTCTCTCCCACATATTCTGGGACTCTCTCTCTCTCCCACAGATTCTGGGACTCTCTCTCTCTCTCTCACACAGACGCTGGGACTATCTCTCTCATACAGACTCAGGGACTCTCACTCACACAAGCATTCAGGGACTTTCTCTCTCTCACACAGACTCTGGGACTCTCTCTCTCTCCCACAGATTCTGGGACTCTCTCTCTTTCCCACAGATTCTGGGACTCTCTCTCTCCCACAGATTCTAGGACAATCTCTCTCCCACAGATTCTGGGACTCTCTCTCGCTCTCCCACAGATTCTGGGACTCTCTCTCTCTCTCTCTCTCTCTCTCCCACAGATTCTGGGACTCTCTCTCTCTCTCCCACAGATTCAGGGACTCTCTCTCTGTCCCACAGATTCTGGGATTCTCTCTCTCTCTCCCACAGATTCTGGGAATCTCTCTCTCTCCCACAGATTCTGGGACTCTCTATCTCTCTCCCACAGATTCTTGGACTCTCTCTTTCTCTCTCCCACAGATTCTGGGACTCTCTCTCTCTCTCACACAGATTCTGGGAGTTTCTCTCTCTCCCACAGATTCTGGGACGCTCTCTCTCTCTCCCACAGATTCTGGGACTATCTCTCTCACACAGACTCAGGGACTCTCTCTCACCCACAGATTCAGGGACTTTCTCTCTCTCACACAGACTCAGGGTCTCTCTCTCTCTCACACAGTCTCTGGGACTCTCTCTCTCTCCCACAGATTCTGGGACTCTCTCTCTCCCACAGATTTTGGGACTCTCTCTCTCTCTCTCCCACAGATTCTGGGACTCTCTCTCTCTCCCACAGATTCTGGGACTCTCTCTCTCTCCCACAGATTCAGCGAATCTCTCTCTCTCACACAGATTCTGGGATCTCTCTCTCTCTCCCACAGATTCTGGGACTCTCTCTCTCTCCCACAGACTCTGGGACTCTCTCTCTCTCACACAGATTCTGGGACTCTCTCTCTCACTCTCCCACAGATTCTGGGATTCTCTCTCTCTCTCTCTCCCACAGATTCTGGGGCTCTCTCTCCCACAGATTCTGGGATTCTCTCTCTCTCTCTCTCCCACAGACTCAGGGACTCTGCTCTCACACAGACTCAGGGACTCTCTCCCTCACACAGTCTCTGAGACTCTATCTCTCAAACAGACTCAGGGACTCTCTCACACAGACTCAGGAACTCTCTCTCTCACACAGACTCAGGGACTCTCTCTCTCACACAGACTCAGGGACACTCTCTCTCTCACACAGACTCAGGGACTCTCTCTCTCACACAGACTCAGCGACTCTCTCACACCGACTCAGGGACTCGCTCTCTCACACAGACTCTGGGACTCTATCTCTCCCACCGATTCTGGGACTCTCTCTCGCTCTCCCACGGATTCTGGGACTCTCTCTCTCTCTCCCCCACAGATTCTGGGACTCTCTCACTCTCTCCCACAGATTCTGGGACTCTCTCTCTCTCACACAGATTCTGGGACTCTCTCTCTCTCACACAGATTCTGGGACTCTCTCTCTCTCTCCCTCAGATTCCTGGAAAATCTCAATCCCACAGATTCTGGGACTCTCTCTCTCTCTTCCCCACAGATTCTGGGACTCTCTCACTCTCTCGCACAGATTCTGGGACTCTCTCTCTCTCCCACAGATTCTGGGACTCTCTCTCTCTCTCCAACAGATTCTGTGACTCTCTCTCTGCCTCAGATTCCTGGAAAATCTCTCTCCCACAGATTCTGGGACTCTCTCGCTATCCCACAGATTCTGGGAGTCTCTCTGTCTCTCTCCCACAGATTCTGAGACTCTCTCTCTCTCTCTCCATCAGATTCTGGGACTCTCTCTCTCTCTTCCACAGATTCTGGGACACTCTCTCTCTCTCCCACAGATTCTGGGATTCTCTCTCTCCCACAGACTCTGGGACACTCTCTCTCTCTCCCAGTGATTCTGGTACTCTCTCTCTCTCTTCCACAGATTATGGTACTCTCTCTCTCTCCCACAGATTCTGGGATTCTCTCTCTCCCACAGACTCTGGGACACTCTCTCTCTCTCCCAGTGATTCTGGTACTCTCTCTCTCTCTTCCACAGATTCTGGGACTCTCTCACTCTCTCCCACTGATTCTGGGACTCTCTCTCTCTCTCACACAGACTCAGAGTCTCTCTCTCCCTCACATAGACTCAGGGAATCTCTCCCTCACAGAGATTCAGGGACCCTCTCTCTCACACAGACTCAGGGACTCTCTCTGTCTCTCTCTCACACACAGACTCAGGGACTCTCTCTCTCTCGCACATCCTCAGGGACTCTCTCTCTCTCTCTCTCACACAGAGAATCAGGGACTAAGTCTCTCAGACCCATGGACTCTCTCTCTCACACAACCTCAGGGACTCACTCTCTCATACAGACTAAGGGACTCTCTCTCTCACGCAGACTCAGGGACTCTCTCTCTCACACAGACTCTGGGACTCTCTCTCTCCCAAAGATTCTGGGACACTCTCTCTCCCACAGATTCTGGGACTCTCTCTCGCTCTCCCACAGATTCTGGGACTCACTCTCTCTCTCTCTCCCACAGATTCTGGGACTCTCTCTGTCTCCTACAGATTCTGGGACTCCCTCTCTCTCTCCCACAGATTCTGGGACTCTCTCTCTCTTCCACAGATTCTAGGACTCTCTCTCTCTCCCACAGATTCTGGGACTCTCTCTCCCACAGATTCTGGGACTCTCTCTCTCTACCACAGATTCTGGGACTCTCTCTCTCTCTCCCACAGATTCTGGGACTCTCTCTCTCTCCCACAGATTCTGGGACTCTCTCTCTCTCACACAGATACTGGGACTCTCTCTCTCTCTCACACAGGTTCTGGGACTCTCTCTCTCTCTCTCTCACACAGACTCAGGGTCTCTCTCTCTCTCACACAGTCTCTGGGACTCTCTCTCTCTCCCACAGATTCTGGGATTCTCTCTCTCCCACAGACTCTGGGACACTCTCTCTCTCTCCCAGTGATTCTGGTACTCTCTCTCTCTCTTCCACAGATTCTGGGACTCTCTCACTCTCTCCCACAGATTCTGGGACTCTCTCTCTCTCTCCCACAGATTCTGGGAATCTCTCTCTCTCTCCCACATATTCTGGGACTCTCTCTCTCTCCCACAGATTCTGGGACTCTCTCTCTCTCTCTCACACAGACGCTGGGACTATCTCTCTCATACAGACTCAGGGACTCTCACTCACACAAGCATTCAGGGACTTTCTCTCTCTCACACAGACTCTGGGACTCTCTCTCTCTCCCACAGATTCTGGGACTCTCTCTCTTTCCCACAGATTCTGGGACTCTCTCTCTCCCACAGATTCTAGGACAATCTCTCTCCCACAGATTCTGGGACTCTCTCTCGCTCTCCCACAGATTCTGGGACTCTCTCTCTCTCTCTCTCTCTCTCTCTCCCACAGATTCTGGGACTCTCTCTCTCTCTCCCACAGATTCAGGGACTCTCTCTCTGTCCCACAGATTCTGGGATTCTCTCTCTCTCTCCCACAGATTCTGGGAATCTCTCTCTCTCCCACAGATTCTGGGACTCTCTATCTCTCTCCCACAGATTCTTGGACTCTCTCTTTCTCTCTCCCACAGATTCTGGGACTCTCTCTCTCTCTCCCACAGATTCTGGGACTATCTCTCTCACACAGACTCAGGGACTCTCTCTCACCCACAGATTCAGGGACTTTCTCTCTCTCACACAGACTCAGGGTCTCTCTCTCTCTCACACAGTCTCTGGGACTCTCTCTCTCTCCCACAGATTCTGGGATTCTCTCTCTCCCACAGACTCTGGGACACTCTCTCTCTCTCCCAGTGATTCTGGTACTCTCTCTCTCTCTTCCACAGATTCTGGGACTCTCTCACTCTCTCCCACAGATTCTGGGACTCTCTCTCTCTCTCCCACAGATTCTGGGAATCTCTCTCTCTCTCCCACATATTCTGGGACTCTCTCTCTCTCCCACAGATTCTGGGACTCTCTCTCTCTCTCTCACACAGACGCTGGGACTATCTCTCTCATACAGACTCAGGGACTCTCACTCACACAAGCATTCAGGGACTTTCTCTCTCTCACACAGACTCTGGGACTCTCTCTCTCTCCCACAGATTCTGGGACTCTCTCTCTTTCCCACAGATTCTGGGACTCTCTCTCTCCCACAGATTCTAGGACAATCTCTCTCCCACAGATTCTGGGACTCTCTCTCGCTCTCCCACAGATTCTGGGACTCTCTCTCTCTCTCTCTCTCTCTCTCCCACAGATTCTGGGACTCTCTCTCTCTCTCCCACAGATTCAGGGACTCTCTCTCTGTCCCACAGATTCTGGGATTCTCTCTCTCTCTCCCACAGATTCTGGGAATCTCTCTCTCTCCCACAGATTCTGGGACTCTCTATCTCTCTCCCACAGATTCTTGGACTCTCTCTTTCTCTCTCCCACAGATTCTGGGACTCTCTCTCTCTCTCACACAGATTCTGGGAGTTTCTCTCTCTCCCACAGATTCTGGGACGCTCTCTCTCTCTCCCACAGATTCTGGGACTATCTCTCTCACACAGACTCAGGGACTCTCTCTCACCCACAGATTCAGGGACTTTCTCTCTCTCACACAGACTCAGGGTCTCTCTCTCTCTCACACAGTCTCTGGGACTCTCTCTCTCTCCCACAGATTCTGGGACTCTCTCTCTCCCACAGATTTTGGGACTCTCTCTCTCTCTCTCCCACAGATTCTGGGACTCTCTCTCTCTCCCACAGATTCTGGGACTCTCTCTCTCTCCCACAGATTCAGCGAATCTCTCTCTCTCACACAGATTCTGGGATCTCTCTCTCTCTCCCACAGATTCTGGGACTCTCTCTCTCTCCCACAGACTCTGGGACTCTCTCTCTCTCACACAGATTCTGGGACTCTCTCTCTCACTCTCCCACAGATTCTGGGATTCTCTCTCTCTCTCTCTCCCACAGATTCTGGGGCTCTCTCTCCCACAGATTCTGGGATTCTCTCTCTCTCTCTCTCCCACAGACTCAGGGACTCTGCTCTCACACAGACTCAGGGACTCTCTCCCTCACACAGTCTCTGAGACTCTATCTCTCAAACAGACTCAGGGACTCTCTCACACAGACTCAGGAACTCTCTCTCTCACACAGACTCAGGGACTCTCTCTCTCACACAGACTCAGGGACACTCTCTCTCTCACACAGACTCAGGGACTCTCTCTCTCACACAGACTCAGCGACTCTCTCACACCGACTCAGGGACTCGCTCTCTCACACAGACTCTGGGACTCTATCTCTCCCACCGATTCTGGGACTCTCTCTCGCTCTCCCACGGATTCTGGGACTCTCTCTCTCTCTCCCCCACAGATTCTGGGACTCTCTCACTCTCTCCCACAGATTCTGGGACTCTCTCTCTCTCACACAGATTCTGGGACTCTCTCTCTCTCACACAGATTCTGGGACTCTCTCTCTCTCTCCCTCAGATTCCTGGAAAATCTCAATCCCACAGATTCTGGGACTCTCTCTCTCTCTTCCCCACAGATTCTGGGACTCTCTCACTCTCTCGCACAGATTCTGGGACTCTCTCTCTCTCCCACAGATTCTGGGACTCTCTCTCTCTCTCCAACAGATTCTGTGACTCTCTCTCTGCCTCAGATTCCTGGAAAATCTCTCTCCCACAGATTCTGGGACTCTCTCGCTATCCCACAGATTCTGGGAGTCTCTCTGTCTCTCTCCCACAGATTCTGAGACTCTCTCTCTCTCTCTCCATCAGATTCTGGGACTCTCTCTCTCTCTTCCACAGATTCTGGGACACTCTCTCTCTCTCCCACAGATTCTGGGATTCTCTCTCTCCCACAGACTCTGGGACACTCTCTCTCTCTCCCAGTGATTCTGGTACTCTCTCTCTCTCTTCCACAGATTATGGTACTCTCTCTCTCTCCCACAGATTCTGGGATTCTCTCTCTCCCACAGACTCTGGGACACTCTCTCTCTCTCCCAGTGATTCTGGTACTCTCTCTCTCTCTTCCACAGATTCTGGGACTCTCTCACTCTCTCCCACTGATTCTGGGACTCTCTCTCTCTCTCACACAGACTCAGAGTCTCTCTCTCCCTCACATAGACTCAGGGAATCTCTCCCTCACAGAGATTCAGGGACCCTCTCTCTCACACAGACTCAGGGACTCTCTCTGTCTCTCTCTCACACACAGACTCAGGGACTCTCTCTCTCTCGCACATCCTCAGGGACTCTCTCTCTCTCTCTCTCACACAGAGAATCAGGGACTAAGTCTCTCAGACCCATGGACTCTCTCTCTCACACAACCTCAGGGACTCACTCTCTCATACAGACTAAGGGACTCTCTCTCTCACGCAGACTCAGGGACTCTCTCTCTCACACAGACTCTGGGACTCTCTCTCTCCCAAAGATTCTGGGACACTCTCTCTCCCACAGATTCTGGGACTCTCTCTCGCTCTCCCACAGATTCTGGGACTCACTCTCTCTCTCTCTCCCACAGATTCTGGGACTCTCTCTGTCTCCTACAGATTCTGGGACTCCCTCTCTCTCTCCCACAGATTCTGGGACTCTCTCTCTCTTCCACAGATTCTAGGACTCTCTCTCTCTCCCACAGATTCTGGGACTCTCTCTCCCACAGATTCTGGGACTCTCTCTCTCTACCACAGATTCTGGGACTCTCTCTCTCTCTCCCACAGATTCTGGGACTCTCTCTCTCTCCCACAGATTCTGGGACTCTCTCTCTCTCACACAGATACTGGGACTCTCTCTCTCTCTCACACAGGTTCTGGGACTCTCTCTCTCTCTCTCTCACACAGATACTGGGACTCTCTCTCTCTCTCACACAGATTCTGGGACTCTCTCTCTCTTCCACAGATTCTGGGTCTCTCTCTCTCTCCCACACAGACTCAGGGAATCGCTCACACAGATACAGGGACTCTCTCTCTCTCACACAGACGCAGGGTCTCTCTGTCTCTCACACTGACTCAGGGATACTCTCTCACACAGATTCTGGGACTCTCTCTCTCTCTCTCCCACAGATTCTGGGACTCTCTCTCTCTCTCTCCCACAGATTCTGGGACCCTCTCTCTCCCTCCCACAGATTCTGGGACGCTCTCTCTCTCTCCCACAGATTCTGGGACCATCTCTCTCACACAGACTCAGGGACTCTCTCTCACCCACAGATTCAGGGACTTTCTCTCTCTCACACAGACTCAGGGTCTCTCTCTCTCTCACACAGTCTCTGGGACTCTCTCTCTCTCCCACAGATTCTGGGACTCTCTCTCTCTCTCACACAGATTCTGGGACTCTCTCTCTCTCCCACAGATTCTGGGACTCTCTCTCTCCCACAGATTTTGGGACTCTCTCTCTCTCTCTCCCACAGATTCTGGGACTCTCTCTCTCTCCCACAGATTCTGGGACTCTCTCTCTCTCCCACAGATTCAGCGAATCTCTCTCTCTCACACAGATTCTGGGATCTCTCTCTCTCTCCCACAGATTCTGGGACTCTCTCTCTCTCCCACAGACTCTGGGACTCTCTCTCTCTCACACAGATTCTGGGACTCTCTCTCTCACTCTCCCACAGATTCTGGGATTCTCTCTCTCTCTCTCCCACAGATTCTGGGGCTCTCTCTCACACAGATTCTGGGACTCTCGCTCTCTCTCCCACACAGACTCAGGGACTCTGCTCTCACACAGACTCAGGGACTCTCTCCCTCACACAGTCTCTGAGACTCTATCTCTCAAACAGACTCAGGGACTCTCTCACACAGACTCAGGAACTCTCTCTCTCACACAGACTCAGGGACTCTCTCTCTCACACAGACTCAGGGACACTCTCTCTCTCACACAGACTCAGGGACTCTCTCTCTCACACAGACTCAGCGACTCTCTCACACCGACTCAGGGACTCGCTCTCTCACACAGACTCTGGGACTCTCTCTCTCCCACCGATTCTGGGACTCTCTCTCGCTCTCCCACGGATTCTGGGACTCTCTCTCTCTCTCCCCCACAGATTCTGGGACTCTCTCACTCTCTCCCACAGATTCTGGGACTCTCTCTCTCTCACACAGATTCTGGGACTCTCTCTCTCTCACACAGATTCTGGGACTCTCTCTCTCTCTCCCTCAGATTCCTGGAAAATCTCAATCCCACAGATTCTGGGACTCTCTCTCTCTCTTCCCCACAGATTCTGGGACTCTCTCACTCTCTCGCACAGATTCTGGGACTCTCTCTCTCTCCCACAGATTCTGGGACTCTCTCTCTCTCTCCAACAGATTCTGTGACTCTCTCTCTGCCTCAGATTCCTGGAAAATCTCTCTCCCACAGATTCTGGGACTCTCTCGCTATCCCACAGATTCTGGGAGTCTCTCTGTCTCTCTCCCACAGATTCTGAGACTCTCTCTCTCTCTCTCCATCAGATTCTGGGACTCTCTCTCTCTCTTCCACAGATTCTGGGACACTCTCTCTCTCTCCCACAGATTCTGGGATTCTCTCTCTCCCACAGACTCTGGGACACTCTCTCTCTCTCCCAGTGATTCTGGTACTCTCTCTCTCTCTTCCACAGATTATGGTACTCTCTCTCTCTCCCACAGATTATGGGATTCTCTCTCTCCCACAGACTCTGGGACACTCTCTCTCTCTCCCAGTGATTCTGGTACTCTCTCTCTCTCTTCCACAGATTCTGGGACTCTCTCACTCTCTCCCACAGATTCTGGGACTCTCTCTCTCTCTCCCACAGATTCTGGGAATCTCTCTCTCTCTCCCACATATTCTGGGACTCTCTCTCTCTCCCACAGATTCTGGGACTCTCTCTCTCTCTCTCTCACACAGACGCTGGGACTATCTCTCTCATACAGACTCAGGGACTCTCACTCACACAAGCATTCAGGGACTTTCTCTCTCTCACACAGACTCTGGGACTCTCTCTCTCTCCCACAGATTCTGGGACTCTCTCTCTTTCCCACAGATTCTGGGACTCTCTCTCTCCCACAGATTCTAGGACAATCTCTCTCCCACAGATTCTGGGACTCTCTCTCGCTCTCCCACAGATTCTGGGACTCTCTCTCTCTCTCTCTCTCTCTCTCCCACAGATTCTGGGACTCTCTCTCTCTCTCCCACAGATTCAGGGACTCTCTCTCTGTCCCACAGATTCTGGGATTCTCTCTCTCTCTCCCACAGATTCTGGGAATCTCTCTCTCTCCCACAGATTCTGGGACTCTCTAT
Source organism: Isurus oxyrinchus (assembly GCA_026770705.1). Taxonomy (NCBI): domain Eukaryota; kingdom Metazoa; phylum Chordata; class Chondrichthyes; order Lamniformes; family Lamnidae; genus Isurus; species Isurus oxyrinchus. The sequence continues at coordinate 314,596 of JANJGN010000637.1, forward strand.
CTCTCTCCCACAGATTCTTGGACTCTCTCTTTCTCTCTCCCACAGATTCTGGGACTCTCTCTCTCTCTCACACAGATTCTGGGAGTTTCTCTCTCTCCCACAGATTCTGGGACGCTCTCTCTCTCTCCCACAGATTCTGGGACTATCTCTCTCACACAGACTCAGGGACTCTCTCTCACCCACAGATTCAGGGACTTTCTCTCTCTCACACAGACTCAGGGTCTCTCTCTCTCTCACACAGTCTCTGGGACTCTCTCTCTCTCCCACAGATTCTGGGACTCTCTCTCTCTCTCACACAGATTCTGGGACTCTCTCTCTCTCCCACAGATTCTGGGACTCTCTCTCTCCCACAGATTTTGGGACTCTCTCTCTCTCTCTCCCACAGATTCTGGGACTCTCTCTCTCTCCCACAGATTCTGGGACTCTCTCTCTCTCCCACAGATTCAGCGAATCTCTCTCTCTCACACAGATTCTGGGATCTCTCTCTCTCTCCCACAGATTCTGGGACTCTCTCTCTCTCCCACAGACTCTGGGACTCTCTCTCTCTCACACAGATTCTGGGACTCTCTCTCTCACTCTCCCACAGATTCTGGGATTCTCTCTCTCTCTCTCTCCCACAGATTCTGGGGCTCTCTCTCACACAGATTCTGGGACTCTCGCTCTCTCTCCCACACAGACTCAGGGACTCTGCTCTCACACAGACTCAGGGACTCTCTCCCTCACACAGTCTCTGAGACTCTATCTCTCAAACAGACTCAGGGACTCTCTCACACAGACTCAGGAACTCTCTCTCTCACACAGACTCAGGGACTCTCTCTCTCACACAGACTCAGGGACACTCTCTCTCTCACACAGACTCAGGGACTCTCTCTCTCACACAGACTCAGCGACTCTCTCACACCGACTCAGGGACTCGCTCTCTCACACAGACTCTGGGACTCTATCTCTCCCACCGATTCTGGGACTCTCTCTCGCTCTCCCACGGATTCTGGGACTCTCTCTCTCTCTCCCCCACAGATTCTGGGACTCTCTCACTCTCTCCCACAGATTCTGGGACTCTCTCTCTCTCACACAGATTCTGGGACTCTCTCTCTCTCACACAGATTCTGGGACTCTCTCTCTCTCTCCCTCAGATTCCTGGAAAATCTCAATCCCACAGATTCTGGGACTCTCTCTCTCTCTTCCCCACAGATTCTGGGACTCTCTCACTCTCTCGCACAGATTCTGGGACTCTCTCTCTCTCCCACAGATTCTGGGACTCTCTCTCTCTCTCCAACAGATTCTGTGACTCTCTCTCTGCCTCAGATTCCTGGAAAATCTCTCTCCCACAGATTCTGGGACTCTCTCGCTATCCCACAGATTCTGGGAGTCTCTCTGTCTCTCTCCCACAGATTCTGAGACTCTCTCTCTCTCTCTCCATCAGATTCTGGGACTCTCTCTCTCTCTTCCACAGATTCTGGGACACTCTCTCTCTCTCCCACAGATTCTGGGATTCTCTCTCTCCCACAGACTCTGGGACACTCTCTCTCTCTCCCAGTGATTCTGGTACTCTCTCTCTCTCTTCCACAGATTATGGTACTCTCTCTCTCTCCCACAGATTCTGGGATTCTCTCTCTCCCACAGACTCTGGGACACTCTCTCTCTCTCCCAGTGATTCTGGTACTCTCTCTCTCTCTTCCACAGATTCTGGGACTCTCTCACTCTCTCCCACTGATTCTGGGACTCTCTCTCTCTCTCACACAGACTCAGAGTCTCTCTCTCCCTCACATAGACTCAGGGAATCTCTCCCTCACAGAGATTCAGGGACCCTCTCTCTCACACAGACTCAGGGACTCTCTCTGTCTCTCTCTCACACACAGACTCAGGGACTCTCTCTCTCTCGCACATCCTCAGGGACTCTCTCTCTCTCTCTCTCACACAGAGAATCAGGGACTAAGTCTCTCAGACCCATGGACTCTCTCTCTCACACAACCTCAGGGACTCACTCTCTCATACAGACTAAGGGACTCTCTCTCTCACGCAGACTCAGGGACTCTCTCTCTCACACAGACTCTGGGACTCTCTCTCTCCCAAAGATTCTGGGACACTCTCTCTCCCACAGATTCTGGGACTCTCTCTCGCTCTCCCACAGATTCTGGGACTCACTCTCTCTCTCTCTCCCACAGATTCTGGGACTCTCTCTCTCTTCCACAGATTCTAGGACTCTCTCTCTCTCCCACAGATTCTGGGACTCTCTCTCCCACAGATTCTGGGACTCTCTCTCTCTACCACAGATTCTGGGACTCTCTCTCTCTCTCCCACAGATTCTGGGACTCTCTCTCTCTCCCACAGATTCTGGGACTCTCTCTCTCTCACACAGATACTGGGACTCTCTCTCTCTCTCACACAGGTTCTGGGACTCTCTCTCTCTCTCTCTCACACAGATACTGGGACTCTCTCTCTCTCTCACACAGATTCTGGGACTCTCTCTCTCTTCCACAGATTCTGGGTCTCTCTCTCTCTCCCACACAGACTCAGGGAATCGCTCACACAGATACAGGGACTCTCTCTCTCTCACACAGACGCAGGGTCTCTCTGTCTCTCACACTGACTCAGGGATACTCTCTCACACAGATTCTGGGACTCTCTCTCTCTCTCTCCCACAGATTCTGGGACTCTCTCTCTCTCTCTCCCACAGATTCTGGGACCCTCTCTCTCCCTCCCACAGATTCTGGGACTCTCTCTCTCTCTCCCACAGATTCTGGGACTCTCTCTCTCTCCCACAGATTCTGGGACTCTCTCTCTCTCTCTCTCACACAGACTCTGGGACTATCTCTCTCACACAGACTCAGGGACTCTCTCTCACACAAGGATTCAGGGACTTTCTCTCTCTCACACAGACTCTGGGACTCTCTCTCTCTCACACAGACTCTGGGACTCTCTCTCTCTCACACAGATTCTGGGACTCTCTCTCTTTCCCACAGATTCTGGGACTCTCTCTCTCCCACAGATTCTGGGACACTCTCTCTCCCACAGATTCTGGGACTCTCTCTCGCTCTCCCACAGATTCTGGGACTCTCTCTCTCTCTCTCTCTCCCACAGATTCTGGGACTCTCTCTCTCTCTCTCCCACAGATTCTGGGACTCTCTCTCTCTCTCCCACAGATTCAGGGACACTCTCTCTCTCCCACAGATTCTGGGATTCTCTCTCTCTCCCACAGATTCTGGGACTCTCTCTCTCTCACACAGATTCTGGGACTCTCTCTCTCACTCTCCCACAGATTCTGGGATTCTCTCTCTCTCTCTCCCTCAGATTCTGGGACTCTCTCTCTCTCTACCACAGATTCTGTGACTCTGTCTCCATCTCTCCCACAGATTCAGGGACTCGCTCTCTCTCTCTCCCACAGATTCTGGGTCTCTCTCTCTCTCTCACACAGATTCTGGGACTCTCGCTCTCTCTCCCACACAGATTCAGGGACTCTGCTCTCACACAGACTCAATTAGTCTCTTTCTCACACAGACTCAGGGACTCTCTCCCTCACACAGTCTCTGAGACTCTATCTCTCAAACAGACTCAGGGACTGACTCACACAGACTCAGCGACTCTCTCTCTCACACGGACTCAGGGACTCTCTCTCTCTCACACAGTCTCAGGGACACTCTCTCTCTCACACAGACTCAGGGACTCCCTCTCTCACACAGACTCATGGAATCTCTCTCACACAGACTCAGGGACTCGCTCTCTCACACAGACTCTGGGACTCTCTCTCTCCCAAAGATTCTGGGACACTCTCTCTCCCACAGATTCTGGGACTCTCTCTCGCTCTCCCACAGATTCTGGGACTCACTCTCTCTCTCTCTCCCACAGATTCTGGGACTCTCTCTGTCTCCTACAGATTCTGGGACTCCCTCTCTCTCTCCCACAGATTCTGGGACTCTCTCTCTCTTCCACAGATTCTAGGACTCTCTCTCTCTCCCACAGATTCTGGGACTCTCTCTCCCACAGATTCTGGGACTCTCTCTCTCTACCACAGATTCTGGGACTCTCTCTCTCTCTCCCACAGATTCTGGGACTCTCTCTCTCTCCCACAGATTCTGGGACTCTCTCTCTCTCACACAGATACTGGGACTCTCTCTCTCTCTCACACAGGTTCTGGGACTCTCTCTCTCTCTCTCTCACACAGATACTGGGACTCTCTCTCTCTCTCACACAGATTCTGGGACTCTCTCTCTCTTCCACAGATTCTGGGTCTCTCTCTCTCTCCCACACAGACTCAGGGAATCGCTCACACAGATACAGGGACTCTCTCTCTCTCACACAGACGCAGGGTCTCTCTGTCTCTCACACTGACTCAGGGATACTCTCTCACACAGATTCTGGGACTCTCTCTCTCTCTCTCCCACAGATTCTGGGACTCTCTCTCTCTCTCTCCCACAGATTCTGGGACCCTCTCTCTCCCTCCCACAGATTCTGGGACTCTCTCTCTCTCTCCCACAGATTCTGGGACTCTCTCTCTCTCCCACAGATTCTGGGACTCTCTCTCTCTCTCTCTCACACAGACTCTGGGACTATCTCTCTCACACAGACTCAGGGACTCTCTCTCACACAAGGATTCAGGGACTTTCTCTCTCTCACACAGACTCTGGGACTCTCTCTCTCTCACACAGATTCTGGGACTCTCTCTCTCCCACAGATTCTGGGACACTCTCTCTCCCACAGATTCTGGGACTCTCTCTCGCTCTCCCACAGATTCTGGGACTCTCTCTCTCTCTCTCTCTCTCTCTCCCACAGATTCTGGGACTCTCTCTCTCTCTCTCCCACAGATTCTGGGACTCTCTCTCTCTCTCCCACAGATTCAGGGACACTCTCTCTCTCCCACAGATTCTGGGATTCTCTCTCTCTCCCACAGATTCTGGGACTCTCTCTCTCTCACACAGATTCTGGGACTCTCTCTCTCACTCTCCCACAGATTCTGGGATTCTCTCTCTCTCTCTCCCTCAGATTCTGGGACTCTCTCTCTCTCTACCACAGATTCTGTGACTCTGTCTCCATCTCTCCCACAGATTCAGGGACTCGCTCTCTCTCTCTCCCACAGATTCTGGGTCTCTCTCTCTCTCTCACACAGATTCTGGGACTCTCGCTCTCTCTCCCACACAGATTCAGGGACTCTGCTCTCACACAGACTCAATTAGTCTCTTTCTCACACAGACTCAGGGACTCTCTCCCTCACACAGTCTCTGAGACTCTATCTCTCAAACAGACTCAGGGACTGACTCACACAGACTCAGCGACTCTCTCTCTCACACGGACTCAGGGACTCTCTCTCTCTCACACAGTCTCAGGGACACTCTCTCTCTCACACAGACTCAGGGACTCCCTCTCTCACACAGACTCATGGAATCTCTCTCACACAGACTCAGGGACTCGCTCTCTCACACAGACTCTGGGACTCTCTCTCTCCCACAGATTTTGGGACACTCTCTCTCCCACCGATTCTGGGACTCTCTCTCGCTCTCCCACGGATTCTGGGACTCTCTCTCTCTCCCACAGATTCTGGGACTCTCTCACTCTCTCCCACAGATTCTGGGACTCTCTCTCTCTCCCACAGATTTTGGGACTCTCTATCTCTCTCCCACAGATTCTGGGAGTCTCTTGCTCTCTCCCACAGATTCTTGGACTCTCTCTCTCTCTCTCTCCCACAGATTCTGGGACTCTCTCTCTCTCTCCCACAGATTCTGGGAATCTCTCTCTCTCTCCCACATATTCTGGGACTCTCTCTCTCTCCCACAGATTCTGGGACTCTCTCTCTCTCTCTCACACAGACGCTGGGACTATCTCTCTCATACAGACTCAGGGACTCTCACTCACACAAGCATTCAGGGACTTTCTCTCTCTCACACAGACTCTGGGACTCTCTCTCTCTCCCACAGATTCTGGGACTCTCTCTCTTTCCCACAGATTCTGGGACTCTCTCTCTCCCACAGATTCTAGGACAATCTCTCTCCCACAGATTCTGGGACTCTCTCTCGCTCTCCCACAGATTCTGGGACTCTCTCTCTCTCTCTCTCTCTCTCTCCCACAGATTCTGGGACTCTCTCTCTCTCTCCCACAGATTCAGGGACTCTCTCTCTGTCCCACAGATTCTGGGATTCTCTCTCTCTCTCCCACAGATTCTGGGAATCTCTCTCTCTCCCACAGATTCTGGGACTCTCTATCTCTCTCCCACAGATTCTTGGACTCTCTCTCTCTCTCACACAGATTCTGGGAGTTTCTCTCTCTCTCACACAGATTCTGGGAGTTTCTCTCTCTCCCACAGATTCTGGGACGCTCTCTCTCTCTCCCACAGATTCTGGGACTATCTCTCTCACACAGACTCAGGGACTCTCTCTCACCCACAGATTCAGGGACTTTCTCTCTCTCACACAGACTCAGGGTCTCTCTCTCTCTCACACAGTCTCTGGGACTCTCTCTCTCTCCCACAGATTCTGGGACTCTCTCTCTCTCTCACACAGATTCTGGGACTCTCTCTCTCTCCCACAGATTCTGGGACTCTCTCTCTCCCACAGATTTTGGGACTCTCTCTCTCTCTCTCCCACAGATTCTGGGACTCTCTCTCTCTCCCACAGATTCTGGGACTCTCTCTCTCTCCCACAGATTCAGCGAATCTCTCTCTCTCACACAGATTCTGGGATCTCTCTCTCTCTCCCACAGATTCTGGGACTCTCTCTCTCTCCCACAGACTCTGGGACTCTCTCTCTCTCACACAGATTCTGGGACTCTCTCTCTCACTCTCCCACAGATTCTGGGATTCTCTCTCTCTCTCTCCCACAGATTCTGGGGCTCTCTCTCACACAGATTCTGGGACTCTCGCTCTCTCTCCCACACAGACTCAGGGACTCTGCTCTCACACAGACTCAGGGACTCTCTCCCTCACACAGTCTCTGAGACTCTATCTCTCAAACAGACTCAGGGACTCTCTCACACAGACTCAGGAACTCTCTCTCTCACACAGACTCAGGGACTCTCTCTCTCACACAGACTCAGGGACACTCTCTCTCTCACACAGACTCAGGGACTCTCTCTCTCACACAGACTCAGCGACTCTCTCACACCGACTCAGGGACTCGCTCTCTCACACAGACTCTGGGACTCTCTCTCTCCCACCGATTCTGGGACTCTCTCTCGCTCTCCCACGGATTCTGGGACTCTCTCTCTCTCTCCCCCACAGATTCTGGGACTCTCTCACTCTCTCCCACAGATTCTGGGACTCTCTCTCTCTCACACAGATTCTGGGACTCTCTCTCTCTCACACAGATTCTGGGACTCTCTCTCTCTCTCCCTCAGATTCCTGGAAAATCTCAATCCCACAGATTCTGGGACTCTCTCTCTCTCTTCCCCACAGATTCTGGGACTCTCTCACTCTCTCGCACAGATTCTGGGACTCTCTCTCTCTCCCACAGATTCTGGGACTCTCTCTCTCTCTCCAACAGATTCTGTGACTCTCTCTCTGCCTCAGATTCCTGGAAAATCTCTCTCCCACAGATTCTGGGACTCTCTCGCTATCCCACAGATTCTGGGAGTCTCTCTGTCTCTCTCCCACAGATTCTGAGACTCTCTCTCTCTCTCTCCATCAGATTCTGGGACTCTCTCTCTCTCTTCCACAGATTCTGGGACACTCTCTCTCTCTCCCACAGATTCTGGGATTCTCTCTCTCCCACAGACTCTGGGACACTCTCTCTCTCTCCCAGTGATTCTGGTACTCTCTCTCTCTCTTCCACAGATTATGGTACTCTCTCTCTCTCCCACAGATTCTGGGATTCTCTCTCTCCCACAGACTCTGGGACACTCTCTCTCTCTCCCAGTGATTCTGGTACTCTCTCTCTCTCTTCCACAGATTCTGGGACTCTCTCACTCTCTCCCACTGATTCTGGGACTCTCTCTCTCTCTCACACAGACTCAGAGTCTCTCTCTCCCTCACATAGACTCAGGGAATCTCTCCCTCACAGAGATTCAGGGACCCCCTCTCTCACACAGACTCAGGGACTCTCTCTGTCTCTCTCTCACACACAGACTCAGGGACTCTCTCTCTCTCGCACATCCTCAGGGACTCTCTCTCTCTCTCTCTCACACAGAGAATCAGGGACTAAGTCTCTCAGACCCATGGACTCTCTCTCTCACACAACCTCAGGGACTCACTCTCTCATACAGACTAAGGGACTCTCTCTCTCACGCAGACTCAGGGACTCTCTCTCTCACACAGACTCTGGGACTCTCTCTCTCCCAAAGATTCTGGGACACTCTCTCTCCCACAGATTCTGGGACTCTCTCTCGCTCTCCCACAGATTCTGGGACTCACTCTCTCTCTCTCTCCCACAGATTCTGGGACTCTCTCTGTCTCCTACAGATTCTGGGACTCCCTCTCTCTCTCCCACAGATTCTGGGACTCTCTCTCTCTTCCACAGATTCTAGGACTCTCTCTCTCTCCCACAGATTCTGGGACTCTCTCTCTCTCTCCCACAGATTCTGGGACTCTCTCTCTCTACCACAGATTCTGGGACTCTCTCTCTCTCTCCCACAGATTCTGGGACTCTCTCTCTCTCCCACAGATTCTGGGACTCTCTCTCTCTCACACAGATACTGGGACTCTCTCTCTCTCTCACACAGGTTCTGGGACTCTCTCTCTCTCTCTCTCACACAGATACTGGGACTCTCTCTCTCTCTCACACAGATTCTGGGACTCTCTCTCTCTTCCACAGATTCTGGGTCTCTCTCTCTCTCCCACACAGACTCAGGGAATCGCTCACACAGATACAGGGACTCTCTCTCTCTCACACAGACGCAGGGTCTCTCTGTCTCTCACACTGACTCAGGGATACTCTCTCACACAGATTCTGGGACTCTCTCTCTCTCTCTCCCACAGATTCTGGGACTCTCTCTCTCTCTCTCCCACAGATTCTGGGACCCTCTCTCTCCCTCCCACAGATTCTGGGACTCTCTCTCTCTCTCCCACAGATTCTGGGACTCTCTCTCTCTCCCACAGATTCTGGGACTCTCTCTCTCTCTCTCTCACACAGACTCTGGGACTATCTCTCTCACGCAGACTCAGGGACTCTCTCTCACACAAGGATTCAGGGACTTTCTCTCTCTCACACAGACTCTGGGACTCTCTCTCTCTCACACAGATTCTGGGACTCTCTCTCTTTCCCACAGATTCTGGGACTCTCTCTCTCCCACAGATTCTGGGACACTCTCTCTCCCACAGATTCTGGGACTCTCTCTCGCTCTCCCACAGATTCTGGGACTCTCTCTCTCTCTCTCTCTCTCTCTCCCACAGATTCTGGGACTCTCTCTCTCTCTCTCCCACAGATTCTGGGACTCTCTCTCTCTCTCCCACAGATTCAGGGACACTCTCTCTCTCCCACAGATTCTGGGATTCTCTCTCTCTCTCCCACAGATTCTGGGAATCTCTCTCTCTCCCACAGATTCTGGGACTCTCTATCTCTCTCCCACACATTCTGGGACTCTCTCGCTCTCACACAGATACTGGGACTCTCTGTCTCTCACACAGATTCTGGGACTCTCTCTCTCTCCCACACAGACTCAGGGAATCTCTCACAAAGATACCGGGACTCTCTCTCTCTCACACAGACTCAGGGTCTCTCTCTCTCTCACACAGACTCAGGGATACTCTCTCACACAGATTCTGGGACTCTCTATCTCTCACACAGATTCTGGGAGTCTCTCTCTCTCCCACAGATTCTGGGACTCTCTCTCTCTCTCCCACAGATTCTGGGACTCTCTCTCTCTCCCACAGATTCTGGGATCTCTCTCTCTCTCTCCCACAGATTCTGGGACTATCTCTCTCACACAGACTCAGGGACTCTCTCTCACCCACAGATTCAGGGACATTCTCTCTCTCACACAGACTCAGGATCTCTCTCTCTCACACAGACTCTGGGACTCTCTCTCTCTCACACAGATTCTGGGACTCTCTCTCTCTCCCACAGATTCTGGGACTCTCTCTCTCCCACAGATTTTGGGACTCTCTCTCTCTCTCTCCCACAGATTCTGGGACTCTCTCTCTCTCTCCCACAGATTCTGGGACTCTCAATCTCTCCCACAGATTCTGGGAATCTCTCTCTCTCTCCAACAGATTCTGTGACTCTCTCTCTCCCTCAGATTCCTGGAAAATCTCTCTCCCACAGATTCTGGGACTCTCTCTCTCTCTCCCCCACAGATTCTGGGACTCTCTCACTCTCTCCCACAGATTCTGGGACTCTCTCTCTCTCCCACAGATTCTGGGACTCTCTCTCTCTCCCACAGATTCTGGGACTCTCTCTCTCTCTCCCCCAGAGATTCTGGGACTCTCTCACTCTCTCCCACAGATTCTGGGACTCGCTCTCTCTCCCACAGATTCTGGGACTCTCTCTCTCTCCCACAGATTCTGGGACTCTCTCTCTCTCTCCAACAGATTCTGTGACTCTCTCTCTGCCTCAGATTCCTGGAAAATCTCTCTCCCACAGATTCTGGGACTCTCTCGCTATCCCACAGATTCTGGGAGTCTCTCTGTCTCTCTCCTACAGATTCTGGGACTCTCTCTCTCTCTCCCTCAGATTCTGGGACTCTCTCGCTATCCCACAGATTCTGGGAGTCTCTCTCTCTCTCCCCCACAGATTCTGGGAGTCTCTCTCTCTCTTTCCCACAGATTCTGGGACTCTCTCTCTCTCTCCACCACAGATTCTGGGACTCTCTCACTCTCTCCCACTGATTCTGGGACTCTCTCTCTCTCTCACACAGACTCAGAGTCTCTCTCTCCCTCACATAGACTCAGGGAATCTCTCCCTCACAGAGATTCAGGGACCCTCTCTCTCACACAGACTCAGGGACTCTCTCTCTCTCGCACATCCTCAGGGACTCTCTCTCTCTCTCTCTCACACAGAGAATCAGGGACTAAGTCTCTCAGACCCATGGACTCTCTCTCTCACACAACCTCAGGGACTCACTCTCTCATACAGACTAAGGGACTCTCTCTCTCACGCAGACTCAGGGACTCTCTCTCTCACACAGACTCTGGGACTCTCTCTCTCCCAAAGATTCTGGGACACTCTCTCTCCCACAGATTCTGGGACTCTCTCTCGCTCTCCCACAGATTCTGGGACTCACTCTCTCTCTCTCTCCCACAGATTCTGGGACTCTCTCTCTCTCCCACAGATTCTGGGACTCTCTCTCTCTCACACAGATACTGGGACTCTCTCTCTCTCTCACACAGGTTCTGGGACTCTCTCTCTCTCTCTCTCACACAGATACTGGGACTCTCTCTCTCTCTCACACAGATTCTGGGACTCTCTCTCTCTTCCACAGATTCTGGGTCTCTCTCTCTCTCCCACACAGACTCAGGGAATCGCTCACACAGATACAGGGACTCTCTCTCTCTCACACAGACGCAGGGTCTCTCTGTCTCTCACACTGACTCAGGGATACTCTCTCACACAGATTCTGGGACTCTCTCTCTCTCTCTCCCACAGATTCTGGGACTCTCTCTCTCTCTCCCACAGATTCTGGGACCCTCTCTCTCCCTCCCACAGATTCTGGGACTCTCTCTCTCTCTCTCCCACAGATTCTGGGACTCTCTCTCTCTCTCCCACAGATTCTGGGACTCTCTCTCTCTCTCTCTCACACAGACTCTGGGACTATCTCTCTCACACAGACTCAGGGACTCTCTCTCACACAAGGATTCAGGGACTTTCTCTCTCTCACACAGACTCTGGGACTCTCTCTCTCTCACACAGATTCTGGGACTCTCTCTCTTTCCCACAGATTCTGGGACTCTCTCTCTCCCACAGATTCTGGGACACTCTCTCTCCCACAGATTCTGGGACTCTCTCTCTCTCTCCCACAGATTCTGGGACTCTCTCTCTCTCTCTCTCCCACAGATTCTGGGACTCTCTCTCTCTCTCCCACAGATTCAGGGACACACTCTCTCTCCCACAGATTCTGGGATTCTCTCTCTCTCTCCCACAGATTCTGGGAATCTCTCTCTCTCCCACAGATTCTGGGACTCTCTATCTCTCTCCCACAGATTCTGGTAGTCTCTCGCTCTCTCCCACAGATTCTTGGAGTCTCTCTCTCTCTCTCCCACAGATTCTGGGACTCTCTCTCTCTCTCCCACAGATTCTGGGAATCTCTCGCTCTCTCCCACAGATTCTGGGACTCTCTCTCTCCCTCCCACATATTCTGGGACACTCTCTCTCTCCCACAGATTCTGGGACTCTCTCTCTCTCTCTCTCACACAGACTCTGGGACTATCTCTCTCACACAGACTCAGGGACTCTCACTCACACAAGGATTCAGGGACTTTCTCTCTCTCACACAGACTCTGGGACTCTCTCTCTCTCACACAGATTCTGGGACTCTCTCTCTCTCACACAGATACTGGGACTCTCTGTCTCTCACACAGATTCTGGGACTCTCTCTCTCTCCCACACAGACTCAGGGAATCTCTCACAAAGATACCGGGACTCTCTCTCTCTCACACAGACTCAGGGTCTCTCTCTCTCTCACACAGACTCAGGGATCCTCTCTCACACAGATTCTGGGACTCTCTATCTCTCACACAGATTCTGGGAGTCTCTCTCTCTCCCACAGATTCTGGGACTCTCTCTCTCTCTCCCACAGATTCTGGGACTCTCTCTCTCTCCCACAGATTCTGGGATCTCTCTCTCTCTCTCCCACAGATTCTGGGACTATCTCTCTCACACAGACTCAGGGACTCTCTCTCACCCACAGATTCAGGGAATTTCTCTCTCTCACACAGACTCAGGGTCTCTCTCTCTCACACAGACTCTGGGACTCTCTCTCTCTCACACAGATTCTGAGACTCTCTCTCTCTCCCACAGATTCTGGGACTCTCTCTCTCCCACAGATTTTGGGACTCTCTCTCTCCCACAGATTTTGGGACTCTCTCTCTCTCTCTCCCACAGATTCTGGGACTCTCAATCTCTCCCACAGATTCTGGGAATCTCTCTCTCTCTCCAACAGATTCTGTGACTCTCTCCCTCAGATTCCGGGAAAATCTCTCTCCCACAGATTCTGGGACTCTCTCTCTCTCTCCCCCACAGATTCTGGGACTCTCTCACTCTCTCCCACAGATTCTGGGACTCTCTCTCTCTCCCACAGATTCTGGGACTCTCTCTCTCTCCCACAGATTCTGGGACTCTCTCTCTCTCTCCCCCAGAGATTCTGGGACTCTCTCACTCTCTCCCACAGATTCTGGGACTCGCTCTCTCTCCCACAGATTCTGGGACTCTCTCTCTTTCCCACAGATTCTGGGACTCTCTCGCTATCCCACAGATTCTGGGAGTCTCTCTGTCTCTCTCCTACAGATTCTGGGACTCTCTCTCTCTCTCTCCCTCATATTCTGGGACTCACCCTCTCTATCCCACAGATTCCGGGACTCTCTCTCTCTCTCCCACAGATTCCGGGACTCTCTCTCTCTCTCCCACAGATTCTGGGACACTCTCTCTCTCTCCCAGTGATTCTGGTACTCTCTCTCTCTCTCCCACAGATTCTGGGACTCTCTCTCTCTCTCTCCCACAGATTCTGGGACTCTCTCTCTCTCTCCCCCACAGATTCTGGGACTCTCTCACTCTCTCCCACAAATTCTGGGACTCTCTCTCTCTCCCACAGATTCTGGGACTCTCTATCTCTCTCCCACAGATTCTGGGAGTCTCTTGCTCTCTCCCACAGATTCTTGGACTCTCTCTCTCTCTCTCTCTCCCACAGATTCTGGGACTCTCTCTCTCTCTCTCCCACAGATTCTGGGAATCTCTCTCTCTCTCCCACAGATTCTGGGACTCTCTCTCTCTCTCCCACATATTCTGGGACTCTCTCTCTCACCCACAGATTCTGGGACTCTCTATCTCTCTCCCACAGATTCTTGGACTCTCTCTCTCTCTCTCCCACAGAATCTGGGACTCTCTCTCTCTCACCCACAGATTCTGGGACTCTCTCACACAGATTCTGGGAGTTTCTCTCTCTCCCACAGATTCTGGGACGCTCTCTCTCTCTCCCACAGATTCTGGGACTATCTCTCTCACACAGACTCAGGGATTCTCTCTCACCCACAGATTCAGGGACTTTCTCTCTCTCTCTCTCTCACACAGACTCTGGGACTCTCTCTCTCTCACACAGATTCTGGGACTCTCTCTCTCCCACAGATTCTGGGACTCTCTCTCTCCCACAGATTTTGGGACTCTCTCTCTCTCTCTCCCACAGATTCTGGGACTCTCTCTCTCTCTCCCACAGATTCTGGGACTCTCTCTCTCTCCCACAGATTCTGCGACTCTCTCTCTCTCACACAGATTCTGGGACTCTCTCTCTCTCCCACAGATTCTGGGACTCTCTCTCTCTCTCTCCCACAGATTCTGGGACTCTCTCTCTCTCACACATAGTCTGGGACTCTCTCTCTCACTCTCCCACAGATTCTGGGATTCTCTCTCTCTCTCTCCCACATATTCTGGGGCTCTCTCTCTCTCTCTCTCTCTCTCCCACACATTCTGGGAATTTCTTTCTCTCTCCCACAGATTCAGGGACTCTCTCTCTCTCCCACAGATTCTGGGACTCTCTATCTCTCTCCCACAGATTCTGGGAGTCTCTCGCTCTCTCCCACAGATTATTGGACTCTCTCTCTCTCGTTCCCACAGATTCTGGGACTCTCTCTCTCTCTCCCACAGATTCTGGGACTCTCTCTCTCTCTCCCACGGATTCTGGGACTCTCTCTCTCTCTCCCCCACAGATTCTGGGACTCTCTCACTCTCTCCCACAGATTCTGGGACTCTCTCTCTCTCACACAGATTCTGGGACTCTCTCTCTCTCACACAGATTCTGGGACTCTCTCTCTCTCTCCCTCAGATTCCTGGAAAATCTCAATCCCACAGATTCTGGGACTCTCTCTCTCTCTTCCCCACAGATTCTGGGACTCTCTCACTCTCTCGCACAGATTCTGGGACTCTCTCTCTCTCCCACAGATTCTGGGACTCTCTCTCTCTCTCCAACAGATTCTGTGACTCTCTCTCTGCCTCAGATTCCTGGAAAATCTCTCTCCCACAGATTCTGGGACTCTCTCGCTATCCCACAGATTCTGGGAGTCTCTCTGTCTCTCTCCCACAGATTCTGAGACTCTCTCTCTCTCTCTCCATCAGATTCTGGGACTCTCTCTCTCTCTTCCACAGATTCTGGGACACTCTCTCTCTCTCCCACAGATTCTGGGATTCTCTCTCTCCCACAGACTCTGGGACACTCTCTCTCTCTCCCAGTGATTCTGGTACTCTCTCTCTCTCTTCCACAGATTATGGTACTCTCTCTCTCTCCCACAGATTCTGGGATTCTCTCTCTCCCACAGACTCTGGGACACTCTCTCTCTCTCCCAGTTATTCTGGTACTCTCTCTGATCTCTTCCACAGATTCTGGGACTCTCTCGCTATCCCACAGATTCTGGGAGTCTCTCTCTCTCTCCCCCACAGATTCTGGGAGTCTCTCTCTCTCTTTCCCACAGATTCTGGGACTCTCTCTCTCTCTCCACCACAGATTCTGGGACTCTCTCACTCTCTCCCACTGATTCTGGGACTCTCTCTCTCTCTCACACAGACTCAGAGTCTCTCTCTCCCTCACATAGACTCAGGGAATCTCTCCCTCACAGAGATTCAGGGACCCTCTCTCTCACACAGACTCAGGGACTCTCTCTGTCTCTCTCTCACACACAGACTCAGGGACTCTCTCTCTCTCGCACATCCTCAGGGACTCTCTCTCTCTCTCTCTCACACAGAGAATCAGGGACTAAGTCTCTCAGACCCATGGACTCTCTCTCTCACGCAGACTCAGGGACTCTCTCTCTCACACAGACTCTGGGACTCTCTCTCTCCCAAAGATTCTGGGACACTCTCTCTCCCACAGATTCTGGGACTCTCTCTCGCTCTCCCACAGATTCTGGGACTCACTCTCTCTCTCTCTCCCACAGATTCTGGGACTCTCTCTGTCTCCTACAGATTCTGGGACTCCCTCTCTCTCTCCCACAGATTCTGGGACTCTCTCTCTCTTCCACAGATTCTGGGACTCTCTCTCTCTCCCACAGATTCTGGGACTCTCTCTCCCACAGATTCTGGGACTCTCTCTCTCTACCACAGATTCTGGGACTCTCTCTCTCTCTCCCACAGATTCTGGGACTCTCTCTCTCTCCCACAGATTCTGGGACTCTCTCTCTCTCACACAGATACTGGGACTCTCTCTCTCTCTCACACAGGTTCTGGGACTCTCTCTCTCTCTCTCTCACACAGATACTGGGACTCTCTCTCTCTCTCACACAGATTCTGGGACTCTCTCTCTCTTCCACAGGTTCTGGGTCTCTCTCTCTCTCCCACACAGACTCAGGGAATCGCTCACACAGATACAGGGACTCTCTCTCTCTCACACAGACGCAGGGTCTCTCTGTCTCTCACACTGACTCAGGGATACTCTCTCACACAGATTCTGGGACTCTCTCTCTCTCTCTCCCACAGATTCTGGGACTCTCTCTCTCTCTCCCACAGATTCTGGGACCCTCTCTCTCCCTCCCACAGATTCTGGGACTCTCTCTCTCTCTCCCACAGATTCTGGGACTCTCTCTCTCTCCCACAGATTCTGGGACTCTCTCTCTCTCTCTCACACACAGACTCTGGGACTATCTCTCTCACACAGACTCAGGGACTCTCTCTCACACAAGGATTCAGGGACTTTCTCTCTCTCACACAGACTCTGGGACTCTCTCTCTCTCACACAGATTCTGGGACTCTCTCTCTTTCCCACAGATTCTGGGACTCTCTCTCTCCCACAGATTCTGGGACACTCTCTCTCCCACAGATTCTGGGACTCTCTCTCGCTCTCCCACAGATTCTGGGACTCTCTCTCTCTCTCTCTCTCTCTCTCCCACAGATTCTGGGACTCTCTCTCTCTCTCTCCCACAGATTCTGGGACTCTCTCTCTCTCTCCCACAGATTCAGGGACACTCTCTCTCTCCCACAGATTCTGGGATTCTCTCTCTCTCTCCCACAGATTCTGGGAATCTCTCTCTCTCCCACAGATTCTGGGACTCTCTATCTCTCTCCCACAGATTCTGGTAGTCTCTCGCTCTCTCCCACAGATTCTTGGAGTCTCTCTCTCTCTCTCCCACAGATTCTGGGACTCTCTCTCTCTCTCCCACAGATTCTGGGAATCTCTCGCTCTCTCCCACAGATTCTGGGACTCTCTCTCTCTCTCCCACATATTCTGGGACACTCTCTCTCTCCCACAGATTCTGGGACTCTCTCTCTCTCTCTCTCACACAGACTCTGGGACTATCTCTCTCACACAGACTCAGGGACTCTCACTCACACAAGGATTCAGGGACTTTCTCTCTCTCACACAGACTCTGGGACTCTCTCTCTCTCACACAGATTCTGGGACTCTCTCTCTCTCACACAGATACTGGGACTCTCTGTCTCTCACACAGATTCTGGGACTCTCTCTCTCTCCCACACAGACTCAGGGAATCTCTCACAAAGATACCGGGACTCTCTCTCTCTCACACAGACTCAGGGTCTCTCTCTCTCTCACACAGACTCAGGGATACTCTCTCACACAGATTCTGGGACTCTCTATCTCTCACACAGATTCTGGGAGTCTCTCTCTCTCCCACAGATTCTGGGACTCTCTCTCTCTCTCCCACAGATTCTGGGACTCTCTCTCTCTCCCACAGATTCTGGGATCTCTCTCTCTCTCTCCCACAGATTCTGGGACTATCTCTCTCACACAGACTCAGGGACTCTCTCTCACCCACAGATTCAGGGACATTCTCTCTCTCACACAGACTCAGGATCTCTCTCTCTCACACAGACTCTGGGACTCTCTCTCTCTCACACAGATTCTGGGACTCTCTCTCTCTCCCACAGATTCTGGGACTCTCTCTCTCCCACAGATTTTGGGACTCTCTCTCTCTCTCTCCCACAGATTCTGGGACTCTCAATCTCTCCCACAGATTCTGGGAATCTCTCTCTCTCCAACAGATTCTGTGACTCTCTCTCTCCCTCAGATTCCTGGAAAATCTCTCTCCCACAGATTCTGGGACTCTCTCTCTCTCTCCCCCACAGATTCTGGGACTCTCTCACTCTCTCCCACAGATTCTGGGACTCTCTCTCTCTCCCACAGATTCTGGGACTCTCTCTCTCTCCCACAGATTCTGGGACTCTCTCTCTCTCTCCCCCAGAGATTCTGGGACTCTCTCACTCTCTCCCACAGATTCTGGGACTCGCTCTCTCTCCCACAGATTCTGGGACTCTCTCTCTCTCCCACAGATTCTGGGACTCTCTCTCTCTCTCCAACAGATTCTGTGACTCTCTCTCTGCCTCAGATTCCTGGAAAATCTCTCTCCCACAGATTCTGGGACTCTCTCGCTATCCCACAGATTCTGGGAGTCTCTCTGTCTCTCTCCTACAGATTCTGGGACTCTCTCTCTCTCTCCCTCAGATTCTGGGACTCTCTCGCTATCCCACAGATTCTGGGAGTCTCTCTCTCTCTCCCCCACAGATTCTGGGAGTCTCTCTCTCTCTTTCCCACAGATTCTGGGACTCTCTCTCTCTCTCCACCACAGATTCTGGGACTCTCTCACTCTCTCCCACTGATTCTGGGACTCTCTCTCTCTCTCACACAGACTCAGAGTCTCTCTCTCCCTCACATAGACTCAGGGAATCTCTCCCTCACAGAGATTCAGGGACCCTCTCTCTCACACAGACTCAGGGACTCTCTCTGTCTCTCTCTCACACACAGACTCAGGGACTCTCTCTCTCTCGCACATCCTCAGGGACTCTCTCTCTCTCTCTCTCACACAGAGAATCAGGGACTAAGTCTCTCAGACCCATGGACTCTCTCTCTCACACAACCTCAGGGACTCACTCTCTCATACAGACTAAGGGACTCTCTCTCTCACGCAGACTCAGGGACTCTCTCTCTCACACAGACTCTGGGACTCTCTCTCTCCCAAAGATTCTGGGACTCTCTCTGTCTCTTACAGATTCTGGGACTCCCTCTCTCTCTCCCACAGATTCTGGGACTCTCTCTCTCTTCCACAGATTCTAGGACTCTCTCTCTCTCCCACAGATTCTGGGACTCTCTCTCCCACAGATTCTGGGACTCTCTCTCTCTACCACAGATTCTGGGACTCTCTCTCTCTCCCCCAGAGATTCTGGGACTCTCTCACTCTCTCCCACAGATTCTGGGACTCGCTCTCTCTCCCACAGATTCTGGGACTCTCTCTCTTTCCCACAGATTCTGGGACTCTCTCTCTCTCTCCAACAGATTCTGTGACTCTCTCTCTGCCTCAGATTCCTGGAAAATCTCTCTCCCACAGATTCTGGGACTCTCTCGCTATCCCACAGATTCTGGGAGTCTCTCTGTCTCTCTCCTACAGATTCTGGGACTCTCTCTCTCTCTCTCCCTCAGATTCTGGGACTCACCCTCTCTATCCCACAGATTCCGGGACTCTCTCTCTCTCTCCCACAGATTCTGGGACACTCTCTCTCTCTCCCAGTGATTCTGGTACTCTCTCTCTCTCTCCCACAGATTCTGGGACTCTCTCTCTCTCTCTCCCACAGATTCTGGGACTCTCTCTCTCTCTCCCCCACAGATTCTGGGACTCTCTCACTCTCTCCCACAAATTCTGGGACTCTCTCTCTCTCCCACAGATTCTGGGACTCTCTATCTCTCTCCCACAGATTCTGGGAGTCTCTTGCTCTCTCCCACAGATTCTTGGACTCTCTCTCTCTCTCTCTCTCCCACAGATTCTGGGACTCTCTCTCTCTCTCTCCCACAGATTCTGGGAATCTCTCTCTCTCTCCCACAGATTCTGGGACTCTCTCTCTCTCTCCCACATATTCTGGGACTCTCTCTCTCACCCACAGATTCTGGGACTCTCTCTCTCTCTCTCACACACAGACGCTGGGACTATTTCTCTCATACAGACTCAGGGACTCTCACTCACACAAGCATTCAGGGACTTTCTCTCTATCACACAGATTCTGGGACTCTCTCTCTTTCCCACAGATTCTGGGACAATCTCTCTCCCACAGATTCTGGGACTCTCTCTCGCTCTCCCACAGATTCTGGGACTCTCTCACTCTCTCTCTCTCTCTGTCCCACAGATTCTGGGATTCTCTCTCTCTATCCCACAGATTCTGGGAATCTCTCTCTCTCCCACAGATTCTGGGACTCTCTATCTCTCTCCCACAGATTCTGGGACTCTCTCTCTCTCTCTCCCACAGAATCTGGGACTCTCTCTCTCTCACCCACAGATTCTGGGACTCTCTCACACAGATTCTGGGAGTTTCTCTCTCTCCCACAGATTCTGGGACGCTCTCTCTCTCTCCCACAGATTCTGGGACTATCTCTCTCACACAGACTCAGGGATTCTCTCTCACCCACAGATTCAGGGACTTTCTCTCTCTCTCTCTCTCACACAGACTCTGGGACTCTCTCTCTCTCACACAGATTCTGGGACTCTCTCTCTCCCACAGATTCTGGGACTCTCTCTCTCCCACAGATTTTGGGACTCTCTCTCTCTCTCTCCCACAGATTCTGGGACTCTCTCTCTCTCTCCCACAGATTCTGGGACTCTCTCTCTCTCCCACAGATTCTGCGACTCTCTCTCTCTCACACAGATTCTGGGACTCTCTCTCTCTCCCACAGATTCTGGGACTCTCTCTCTCTCTCTCCCACAGATTCTGGGACTCTCTCTCTCTCACACAGAGTCTGGGACTCTCTCTCTCACTCTCCCACAGATTCTGGGATTCTCTCTCTCTCTCTCCCACATATTCTGGGGCTCTCTCTCTCTCTCTCTCTCTCTCCCACACATTCTGGGAATTTCTTTCTCTCTCCCACAGATTCAGGGACTCTCTCTCTCTCCCACAGATTCTGGGACTCTCTATCTCTCTCCCACAGATTCTGGGAGTCTCTCGCTCTCTCCCACAGATTATTGGACTCTCTCTCTCTCGTTCCCACAGATTCTGGGACTCTCTCTCTCTCTCCCACAGATTCTGGGACTCTCTCTCTCTCTCCCACGGATTCTGGGACTCTCTCTCTCTCTCCCCCACAGATTCTGGGACTCTCTCACTCTCTCCCACAGATTCTGGGACTCTCTCTCTCTCACACAGATTCTGGGACTCTCTCTCTCTCACACAGATTCTGGGACTCTCTCTCTCTCTCCCTCAGATTCCTGGAAAATCTCAATCCCACAGATTCTGGGACTCTCTCTCTCTCTTCCCCACAGATTCTGGGACTCTCTCACTCTCTCGCACAGATTCTGGGACTCTCTCTCTCTCCCACAGATTCTGGGACTCTCTCTCTCTCTCCAACAGATTCTGTGACTCTCTCTCTGCCTCAGATTCCTGGAAAATCTCTCTCCCACAGATTCTGGGACTCTCTCGCTATCCCACAGATTCTGGGAGTCTCTCTGTCTCTCTCCCACAGATTCTGAGACTCTCTCTCTCTCTCTCCATCAGATTCTGGGACTCTCTCTCTCTCTTCCACAGATTCTGGGACTCTCTCTCTCTCTCCCACAGATTCTGGGATTCTCTCTCTCCCACAGACTCTGGGACACTCTCTCTCTCTCCCAGTGATTCTGGTACTCTCTCTCTCTCTTCCACAGATTATGGTACTCTCTCTCTCTCCCACAGATTCTGGGATTCTCTCTCTCCCACAGACTCTGGGACACTCTCTCTCTCTCCCAGTTATTCTGGTACTCTCTCTGATCTCTTCCACAGATTCTGGGACTCTCTCGCTATCCCACAGATTCTGGGAGTCTCTCTCTCTCTCCCCCACAGATTCTGGGAGTCTCTCTCTCTCTTTCCCACAGATTCTGGGACTCTCTCTCTCTCTCCACCACAGATTCTGGGACTCTCTCACTCTCTCCCACTGATTCTGGGACTCTCTCTCTCTCTCACACAGACTCAGAGTCTCTCTCTCCCTCACATAGACTCAGGGAATCTCTCCCTCACAGAGATTCAGGGACCCTCTCTCTCACACAGACTCAGGGACTCTCTCTGTCTCTCTCTCACACACAGACTCAGGGACTCTCTCTCTCTCGCACATCCTCAGGGACTCTCTCTCTCTCTCTCTCACACAGAGAATCAGGGACTAAGTCTCTCAGACCCATGGACTCTCTCTCTCACGCAGACTCAGGGACTCTCTCTCTCACACAGACTCTGGGACTCTCTCTCTCCCAAAGATTCTGGGACACTCTCTCTCCCACAGATTCTGGGACTCTCTCTCGCTCTCCCACAGATTCTGGGACTCACTCTCTCCCTCTCTCCCACAGATTCTGGGACTCTCTCTGTCTCCTACAGATTCTGGGACTCCCTCTCGCTCTCCCACAGATTCTGGGACTCTCTCTCTCTTCCACAGATTCTGGGACTCTCTCTCTCTCCCACAGATTCTGGGACTCTCTCTCCCACAGATTCTGGGACTCTCTCTCTCTACCACAGATTCTGGGACTCTCTCTCTCTCTCCCACAGATTCTGGGACTCTCTCTCTCTCCCACAGATTCTGGGACTCTCTCTCTCTCACACAGATACTGGGACTCTCTCTCTCTCTCACACAGGTTCTGGGACTCTCTCTCTCTCTCTCTCACACAGATACTGGGACTCTCTCTCTCTCTCACACAGATTCTGGGACTCTCTCTCTCTTCCACAGGTTCTGGGTCTCTCTCTCTCTCCCACACAGACTCAGGGAATCGCTCACACAGATACAGGGACTCTCTCTCTCTCACACAGACGCAGGGTCTCTCTGTCTCTCACACTGACTCAGGGATACTCTCTCACACAGATTCTGGGACTCTCTCTCTCTCTCTCCCACAGATTCTGGGACTCTCTCTCTCTCTCCCACAGATTCTGGGACCCTCTCTCTCCCTCCCACAGATTCTGGGACTCTCTCTCTCTCTCCCACAGATTCTGGGACTCTCTCTCTCTCCCACAGATTCTGGGACTCTCTCTCTCTCTCTCACACACAGACTCTGGGACTATCTCTCTCACACAGACTCAGGGACTCTCTCTCACACAAGGATTCAGGGACTTTCTCTCTCTCACACAGACTCTGGGACTCTCTCTCTCTCACACAGATTCTGGGACTCTCTCTCTTTCCCACAGATTCTGGGACTCTCTCTCTCCCACAGATTCTGGGACACTCTCTCTCCCACAGATTCTGGGACTCTCTCTCGCTCTCCCACAGATTCTGGGACTCTCTCTCTCTCTCTCTCTCTCTCTCCCACAGATTCTGGGACTCTCTCTCTCTCTCTCCCACAGATTCTGGGACTCTCTCTCTCTCTCCCACAGATTCAGGGACACTCTCTCTCTCCCACAGATTCTGGGATTCTCTCTCTCTCTCCCACAGATTCTGGGAATCTCTCTCTCTCCCACAGATTCTGGGACTCTCTCTCTCTCTCCCACAGATTCTGGTAGTCTCTCGCTCTCTCCCACAGATTCTTGGAGTCTCTCTCTCTCTCTCCCACAGATTCTGGGACTCTCTCTCTCTCTCCCACAGATTCTGGGAATCTCTCGCTCTCTCCCACAGATTCTGGGACTCTCTCTCTCTCTCCCACATATTCTGGGACACTCTCTCTCTCCCACAGATTCTGGGACTCTCTCTCTCTCTCTCTCACACAGACTCTGGGACTATCTCTCTCACACAGACTCAGGGACTCTCACTCACACAAGGATTCAGGGACTTTCTCTCTCTCACACAGACTCTGGGACTCTCTCTCTCTCACACAGATTCTGGGACTCTCTCTCTCTCACACAGATACTGGGACTCTCTGTCTCTCACACAGATTCTGGGACTCTCTCTCTCTCCCACACAGACTCAGGGAATCTCTCACAAAGATACCGGGACTCTCTCTCTCTCACACAGACTCAGGGTCTCTCTCTCTCTCACACAGACTCAGGGATACTCTCTCACACAGATTCTGGGACTCTCTATCTCTCACACAGATTCTGGGAGTCTCTCTCTCTCCCACAGATTCTGGGACTCTCTCTCTCTCTCCCACAGATTCTGGGACTCTCTCTCTCTCCCACAGATTCTGGGATCTCTCTCTCTCTCTCCCACAGATTCTGGGACTATCTCTCTCACACAGACTCAGGGACTCTCTCTCACCCACAGATTCAGGGACATTCTCTCTCTCACACAGACTCAGGATCTCTCTCTCTCACACAGACTCTGGGACTCTCTCTCTCTCACACAGATTCTGGGACTCTCTCTCTCTCCCACAGATTCTGGGACTCTCTCTCTCCCACAGATTTTGGGACTCTCTCTCTCTCTCTCCCACAGATTCTGGGACTCTCAATCTCTCCCACAGATTCTGGGAATCTCTCTCTCTCCAACAGATTCTGTGACTATCTCTCTCCCTCAGATTCCTGGAAAATCTCTCTCCCACAGATTCTGGGACTCTCTCTCTCTCTCCCCCACAGATTCTGGGACTCTCTCACTCTCTCCCACAGATTCTGGGACTCTCTCTCTCTCCCACAGATTCTGGGACTCTCTCTCTCTCCCACAGATTCTGGGACTCTCTCTCTCTCTCCCCCAGAGATTCTGGGACTCTCTCACTCTCTCCCACAGATTCTGGGACTCGCTCTCTCTCCCACAGATTCTGGGACTCTCTCTCTCTCCCACAGATTCTGGGACTCTCTCTCTCTCTCCAACAGATTCTGTGACTCTCTCTCTGCCTCAGATTCCTGGAAAATCTCTCTCCCACAGATTCTGGGACTCTCTCGCTATCCCACAGATTCTGGGAGTCTCTCTGTCTCTCTCCTACAGATTCTGGGACTCTCTCTCTCTCTCTCCCTCAGATTCTGGGACTCTCTCGCTATCCCACAGATTCTGGGAGTCTCTCTCTCTCTCCCCCACAGATTCTGGGAGTCTCTCTCTCTCTTTCCCACAGATTCTGGGACTCTCTCTCTCTCTCCACCACAGATTCTGGGACTCTCTCACTCTCTCCCACTGATTCTGGGACTCTCTCTCTCTCTCACACAGACTCAGAGTCTCTCTCTCCCTCACATAGACTCAGGGAATCTCTCCCTCACAGAGATTCAGGGACCCTCTCTCTCACACAGACTCAGGGACTCTCTCTGTCTCTCTCTCACACACAGACTCAGGGACTCTCTCTCTCTCGCACATCCTCAGGGACTCTCTCTCTCTCTCTCTCACACAGAGAATCAGGGACTAAGTCTCTCAGACCCATGGACTCTCTCTCTCACACAACCTCAGGGACTCACTCTCTCATACAGACTAAGGGACTCTCTCTCTCACGCAGACTCAGGGACTCTCTCTCTCACACAGACTCTGGGACTCTCTCTCTCCCAAAGATTCTGGGACTCTCTCTGTCTCTTACAGATTCTGGGACTCCCTCTCTCTCTCCCACAGATTCTGGGACTCTCTCTCTCTTCCACAGATTCTAGGACTCTCTCTCTCTCCCACAGATTCTGGGACTCTCTCTCCCACAGATTCTGGGACTCTCTCTCTCTACCACAGATTCTGGGACTCTCTCTCTCTCTCCCACAGATTCTGGGACTCTCTCTCTCTCCCACAGATTCTGGGACTCTCTCTCTCTCACACAGATACTGGGACTCTCTCTCTCTCTCACACAGGTTCTGGGACTCTCTCTCTCTCTCTCTCACACAGATACTGGGACTCTCTCTCTCTCTCACACAGATTCTGGGACTCTCTCTCTCTTCCACAGGTTCTGGGTCTCTCTCTCTCTCCCACTCAGACTCAGGGAATCGCTCACACAGATACAGGGACTCTCTCTCTCTCACACAGACGCAGGGTCTCTCTGTCTCTCACACTGACTCAGGGATACTCTCTCACACAGATTCTGGGACTCTCTCTCTCTCTCTCCCACAGATTCTGGGACTCTCTCTCTCTCTCCCACAGATTCTGGGACCCTCTCTCTCCCTCCCACAGATTCTGGGACTCTCTCTCTCTCTCCCACAGATTCTGGGACTCTCTCTCTCTCCCACAGATTCTGGGACTCTCTCTCTCTCACACAGATACTGGGACTCTCTCTCTCTCTCACACAGGTTCTGGGACTCTCTCTCTCTCTCTCTCACACAGATACTGGGACTCTCTCTCTCTCTCACACAGATTCTGGGACTCTCTCTCTCTTCCACAGGTTCTGGGTCTCTCTCTCTCTCCCACACAGACTCAGGGAATCGCTCACACAGATACAGGGACTCTCTCTCTCTCACACAGACGCAGGGTCTCACTGTCTCTCACACTGACTCAGGGATACTCTCTCACACAGATTCTGGGACTCTCTCTCTCTCTCTCCCACAGATTCTGGGACTCTCTCTCTCTCTCCCACAGATTCTGGGACCCTCTCTCTCCCTCCCACAGATTCTGGGACTCTCTCTCTCTCTCCCACAGATTCTGGGACTCTCTCTCTCTCCCACAGATTCTGGGACTCTCTCTCTCTCTCTCACACACAGACTCTGGGACTATCTCTCTCACACAGACTCAGGGACTCTCTCTCACACAAGGATTCAGGGACTTTCTCTCTCTCACACAGACTCTGGGACTCTCTCTCTCTCACACAGATTCTGGGACTCTCTCTCTTTCCCACAGATTCTGGGACTCTCTCTCTCCCACAGATTCTGGGACACTCTCTCTCCCACAGATTCTGGGACTCTCTCTCGCTCTCCCACAGATTCTGGGACTCTCTCTCTCTCTCTCTCTCTCTCTCCCACAGATTCTGGGACTCTCTCTCTCTCTCTCCCACAGATTCTGGGACTCTCTCTCTCTCTCCCACAGATTCAGGGACACTCTCTCTCTCCCACAGATTCTGGGATTCTCTCTCTCTCTCCCACAGATTCTGGGAATCTCTCTCTCTCCCACAGATTCTGGGACTCTCTATCTCTCTCCCACAGATTCTGGTAGTCTCTCGCTCTCTCCCACAGATTCTTGGAGTCTCTCTCTCTCTCTCCCACAGATTCTGGGACTCTCTCTCTCTCTCCCACAGATTCTGGGAATCTCTCGCTCTCTCCCACAGATTCTGGGACTCTCCCTCTCTCTCCCACATATTCTGGGACACTCTCTCTCTCCCACAGATTCTGGGACTCTCTCTCTCTCTCTCTCACACAGACTCTGGGACTATCTCACACAGACTCAGGGACTCTCACTCACACAAGGATTCAGGGACTTTCTCTCTCTCACACAGACTCTGGGACTCTCTCTCTCTCACACAGATTCTGGGACTCTCTCTCTCTCACACAGATACTGGGACTCTCTGTCTCTCACACAGATTCTGGGACTCTCTCTCTCTCCCACACAGACTCAGGGAATCTCTCACAAAGATACCGGGACTCTCTCTCTCTCACACAGACTCAGGGTCTCTCTCTCTCTCACACAGACTCAGGGATACTCTCTCACACAGATTCTGGGACTCTCTATCTCTCACACAGATTCTGGGATTCTCTCTCTCTCCCACAGATTCTGGGACTCTCTCTCTCTCTCCCACAGATTCTGGGACTCTCTCTCTCTCCCACAGATTCTGGGATCTCTCTCTCTCTCTCCCACAGATTCTGGGACTATCTCTCTCACACAGACTCAGGGACTCTCTCTCACCCACAGATTCAGGGACATTCTCTCTCTCACACAGACTCAGGATCTCTCTCTCTCACACAGACTCTGGGACTCTCTCTCTCTCACACAGATTCTGGGACTCTCTCTCTCTCCCACAGATTCTGGGACTCTCTCTCTCCCACAGATTTTGGGACTCTCTCTCTCTCTCTCCCACAGATTCTGGGACTCTCAATCTCTCCCACAGATTCTGGGAATCTCTCTCTCTCCAACAGATTCTGTGACTCTCTCTCTCCCTCAGATTCCTGGAAAATCTCTCTCCCACAGATTCTGGGACTCTCTCTCTCTCTCCCCCACAGATTCTGGGACTCTCTCACTCTCTCCCACAGATTCTGGGACTCTCTCTCTCTCCCACAGATTCTGGGACTCTCTCTCTCTCCCACAGATTCTGGGACTCTCTCTCTCTCTCCCCCAGAGATTCTGGGACTCTCTCACTCTCTCCCACAGATTCTGGGACTCGCTCTCTCTCCCACAGATTCTGGGACTCTCTCTCTCTCCCACAGATTCTGGGACTCTCTCTCTCTCTCCAACAGATTCTGTGACTCTCTCTCTGCCTCAGATTCCTGGAAAATCTCTCTCCCACAGATTCTGGGACTCTCTCGCTATCCCACAGATTCTGGGAGTCTCTCTGTCTCTCTCCTACAGATTCTGGGACTCTCTCTCTCTCTCCCTCAGATTCTGGGACTCTCTCGCTATCCCACAGATTCTGGGAGTCTCTCTCTCTCTCCCCCCACAGATTCTGGGAGTCTCTCTCTCTCTTTCCCACAGATTCTGGGACTCTCTCTCTCTCTCCACCACAGATTCTGGGACTCTCTCACTCTCTCCCACTGATTCTGGGACTCTCTCTCTCTCTCACACAGACTCAGAGTCTCTCTCTCCCTCACATAGACTCAGGGAATCTCTCCCTCACAGAGATTCAGGGACCCTCTCTCTCACACAGACTCAGGGACTCTCTCTGTCTCTCTCTCACACACAGACTCAGGGACTCTCTCTCTCTCGCACATCCTCAGGGACTCTCTCTCTCTCTCTCTCACACAGAGAATCAGGGACTAAGTCTCTCAGACCCATGGACTCTCTCTCTCACACAACCTCAGGGACTCACTCTCTCATACAGACTAAGGGACTCTCTCTCTCACGCAGACTCAGGGACTCTCTCTCTCACACAGACTCTGGGACTCTCTCTCTCCCAAAGATTCTGGGACTCTCTCTGTCTCTTACAGATTCTGGGACTCCCTCTCTCTCTCCCACAGATTCTGGGACTCTCTCTCTCTTCCACAGATTCTAGGACTCTCTCTCTCTCCCACAGATTCTGGGACTCTCTCTCCCACAGATTCTGGGACTCTCTCTCTCTACCACAGATTCTGGGACTCTCTCTCTCTCCCCCAGAGATTCTGGGACTCTCTCACTCTCTCCCACAGATTCTGGGACTCGCTCTCTCTCCCACAGATTCTGGGACTCTCTCTCTTTCCCACAGATTCTGGGACTCTCTCTCTCTCTCCAACAGATTCTGTGACTCTCTCTCTGCCTCAGATTCCTGGAAAATCTCTCTCCCACAGATTCTGGGACTCTCTCGCTATCCCACAGATTCTGGGAGTCTCTCTGTCTCTCTCCTACAGATTCTGGGACTCTCTCTCTCTCTCTCCCTCAGATTCTGGGACTCACCCTCTCTATCCCACAGATTCCGGGACTCTCTCTCTCTCTCCCACAGATTCTGGGACACTCTCTCTCTCTCCAGTGATTCTGGTACTCTCTCTCTCTCTCCCACAGATTCTGGGACTCTCTCTCTCTCTCTCCCACAGATTCTGGGACTCTCTCTCTCTCTCCCCCACAGATTCTGGGACTCTCTCACTCTCTCCCACAAATTCTGGGACTCTCTCTCTCTCCCACAGATTCTGGGACTCTCTATCTCTCTCCCACAGATTCTGGGAGTCTCTTGCTCTCTCCCACAGATTCTTGGACTCTCTCTCTCTCTCTCTCTCCCACAGATTCTGGGACTCTCTCTCTCTCTCTCCCACAGATTCTGGGAATCTCTCTCTCTCTCCCACAGATTCTGGGACTCTCTCTCTCTCTCCCACATATTCTGGGACTCTCTCTCTCACCCACAGATTCTGGGACTCTCTCTCTCTCTCTCACACACAGACGCTGGGACTATTTCTCTCATACAGACTCAGGGACTCTCACTCACACAAGCATTCAGGGACTTTCTCTCTATCACACAGATTCTGGGACTCTCTCTCTTTCCCACAGATTCTGGGACAATCTCTCTCCCACAGATTCTGGGACTCTCTCTCGCTCTCCCACAGATTCTGGGACTCTCTCACTCTCTCTCTCTCTCTGTCCCACAGATTCTGGGATTCTCTCTCTCTATCCCACAGATTCTGGGAATCTCTCTCTCTCCCACAGATTCTGGGACTCTCTATCTCTCTCCCACAGATTCTGGGACTCTCTCTCTCTCTCTCCCACAGAATCTGGGACTCTCTCTCTCTCACCCACAGATTCTGGGACTCTCTCACACAGATTCTGGGAGTTTCTCTCTCTCCCACAGATTCTGGGACGCTCTCTCTCTCTCCCACAGATTCTGGGACTATCTCTCTCACACAGACTCAGGGATTCTCTCTCACCCACAGATTCAGGGACTTTCTCTCTCTCACACAGACTCTGGGACTCTCTCTCTCTCACACAGATTCTGGGACTCTCTCTCTCCCACAGATTCTGGGACTCTCTCTCTCCCACAGATTTTGGGACTCTCTCTCTCTCTCTCCCACAGATTCTGGGACTCTCTCTCTCTCTCCCACAGATTCTGGGACTCTCTCTCTCTCCCACAGATTCTGCGACTCTCTCTCTCTCACACAGATTCTGGGACTCTCTCTCTCTCCCACAGATTCTGGGACTCTCTCTCTCTCTCTCCCACAGATTCTGGGACTCTCTCTCTCTCACACAGAGTCTGGGACTCTCTCTCTCACTCTCCCACAGATTCTGGGATTCTCTCTCTCTCTCTCCCACATATTCTGGGGCTCTCTCTCTCTCTCTCTCTCTCTCCCACACATTCTGGGAATTTCTTTCTCTCTCCCACAGATTCAGGGACTCTCTCTCTCTCCCACAGATTCTGGGACTCTCTATCTCTCTCCCACAGATTCTGGGAGTCTCTCGCTCTCTCCCACAGATTATTGGACTCTCTCTCTCTCGTTCCCACAGATTCTGGGACTCTCTCTCTCTCTCCCACAGATTCTGGGACTCTCTCTCTCTCTCCCACGGATTCTGGGACTCTCTCTCTCTCTCCCCCACAGATTCTGGGACTCTCTCACTCTCTCCCACAGATTCTGGGACTCTCTCTCTCTCACACAGATTCTGGGACTCTCTCTCTCTCACACAGATTCTGGGACTCTCTCTCTCTCTCCCTCAGATTCCTGGAAAATCTCAATCCCACAGATTCTGGGACTCTCTCTCTCTCTTCCCCACAGATTCTGGGACTCTCTCACTCTCTCGCACAGATTCTGGGACTCTCTCTCTCTCCCACAGATTCTGGGACTCTCTCTCTCTCTCCAACAGATTCTGTGACTCTCTCTCTGCCTCAGATTCCTGGAAAATCTCTCTCCCACAGATTCTGGGACTCTCTCGCTATCCCACAGATTCTGGGAGTCTCTCTGTCTCTCTCCCACAGATTCTGAGACTCTCTCTCTCTCTCTCCATCAGATTCTGGGACTCTCTCTCTCTCTTCCACAGATTCTGGGACTCTCTCTCTCTCTCCCACAGATTCTGGGATTCTCTCTCTCCCACAGACTCTGGGACACTCTCTCTCTCTCCCAGTGATTCTGGTACTCTCTCTCTCTCTTCCACAGATTATGGTACTCTCTCTCTCTCCCACAGATTCTGGGATTCTCTCTCTCCCACAGACTCTGGGACACTCTCTCTCTCTCCCAGTTATTCTGGTACTCTCTCTGATCTCTTCCACAGATTCTG